>OX422214.1:353478288-353993288 GCA_949130495.1 Sambucus nigra
ATGATTCCACGACTTAAGTACTTAATAGCCTCTTGGTCAAGTCAATTTTTCACTAATCGAATTTAACTAACTTCTTATTCATTCCTTAATTCTCAGACACAACTTATTTGCTACTCCACGAGGTTATAAAATAATCCACTGATCATGTTTACTTGTGAAAACAATACTTATAAGTCTATAATTATGGTATCACGGTCTAAGATCTTTTTTGGATGCAAATTCCTCTTAATTATGATCTCAGACCTTCTTACACAACGATCTCCCAATCTATGGAGACTGAGATCTAATGAAATTTAATCTTTTCCGTAATAATCAAAGTAATATTTAAGCAAGCATTACAATCCTCATAACCCTCGAGACTAAGAATTTATGCACCCTTTAAAAACCTTTCTGAGTCTACCCAATTCTAATATAGTCAACACTTAGACTTGAATCTCATGGGTACTCATGTTCAATACATTCTGGAATGTCCTCGTTACAATCCATTTTGATTTATCAAAAATATTCCTGAACCATATGATAGGTTCCCATAGTTTAAGATAAACTATGAGGACTGCACTCATAATTTTATCGATAGGATGTCAACCACCTATCTACTTGAGAAGTGTTTAATTAAACTAGAACCGAATTTGCGATATCTTGTGATCAGACACAACCCAACTCACCAAAATTCCTACTAAGTTCAATTGACCGACATAAAATACAATATATTTAATGAATAAATATATGGAATTCTCACAAATATTATTATCATTTCAAATGAACTTGACTCTCCTTTATTAAAAAAAACATCTCATTACATGAATTTAAGATTAAAATCCTAACAACCCTTACTTTTGCCTACTGCTGCCCCGCCCCTCAAATCTCATCTGATACTTACAAATAACCTTAACCACCCCCATGATCTTTCATATTTTGTCCCTCAAATCTAATATCACGATCCCACTTACTCCTGTTTTCGCTTCCTCTTCCCATCTCTCTCATATCCGAAGCAAGCCATCCCCCAAACCCACCTTACTACCATTTCTATTTAGGTTATTCTTTTTTCTTTAGAGGAAAATGACTATGGTTATTTTCTAGTTTTTTTTTTTAAATTTTGGTGGTGGTGGTGTGGTATTTTGTATTATTTGTGGCAGAGGTTTTGTGCTGGTGATGATGTTGTGTTTTTTGTGCAAGTGATAGAATGATCGTGGTGTTACTTGTGTTGGTGTTTTAGTAATTAGTGTTGGTGTTTTTGATGGTGGTGGTTTTTCATTTTTTTACTATTTTTGGCAACAAGTGTTTGTGGTGGATATGGAGCTTTTTTATAGTGATGACTTTGTATTTGTTGTTATTTGTGGCGATGGTTTAGTGATGGTGGTGTAGCATTTAGTGTTTTTTGTGGTGTGGATGACACATTTTTGGCGGTGGTGGTTTGGTATTTATCTTTATTATTGGGGGCGGTTTATTGACAATGGTGGTGTTTTGGTGGCGGTGTGTTGTGTGGTGATTTTCGTGCCAATGGTTAATCGGTGGTGTATGCACTAGAAGAAAAGTGAACGTATATTAAATAAGTATAAAACAATACACAAAAAGTGTACTCGTTATAGCAATCTTCATATCCACCAATAAATTGTGTAGACATTTCAAATCACATAACATTACAAAAAATATAAAATTTATAAAAACTTGTATATAATGCATTCAATAATCGCATGCCCACAAACTTCTTTATATATTGTTACATGTGTTTTATATATCAATGTTTTTCAAGATATATAATTCATACATAATTTTACCAAAGTTAAATTCTATTTAATGTACACCACACCACAATAAGTCACAGTTGAAAAAAGGTTTCAAAAAACGTTTTGAATAGCAACAAAGGCTTTAAATAATTTGGATATTGAATTCATACATTTTAAGGTTTCAAGAACTTTTTACCCAAGATATGGATATCATATTTGCGAATATTGTAGCTTATCTAATATAGAAGATAAGTTCGATGTATATGATTAGTAAATCCCCATAGATTTTCCACTATATGATCCCACGAAGAAAACACAATGTTTGTACACCGATCTTAAGATGGATTTGGTTGAACCTTGAGAGTCTCCTTCCATTTTCTTCTCTTTTTTGTCATCACATGATTTTCTCTCCTCCACCAAAAACCTTAGCGGCCCTATCTCTCTCTTTTTGAACCATGAATGTGTAACACCCCGCGCGCCCGAAATGAGACACGCGGCGTGCTACTACGATAAAACTAAACTAAAACCATCAATAACGAGTATAGAGAATCTAAATTTCAGCAATTTAAATACAACAAATCCACACAATTCTTCTATTTCCATAATAACGATTACAATAATATTTCTCTCAAATAAAAAATTCTCCAACTACAATTACACCACTAATTAATACATAAAAAAACTTTCAATTCATGCTCTAAAATAAACCTCCAAATAAGCCTTAGTGTCCCAATCCACGCTAACCTGCCACTAAAAGAAAATATAGCGAAGTACATAATATGACAGGAATAAATGCTCACAAGTAATTAGCACGATGAATAAATTGCAACAATACGAATCGCATATACAAGTCAAATGCAATTACTTAAGCATTATATCAATATTAATTTCTAAGTAACACATCGATGAGTCACCAGGAT
The DNA here is from genome assembly GCA_949130495.1 of Sambucus nigra. Lineage (NCBI taxonomy): Eukaryota > Viridiplantae > Streptophyta > Magnoliopsida > Dipsacales > Adoxaceae > Sambucus > Sambucus nigra. The sequence goes on from OX422214.1 coordinate 353,480,936, forward strand.
TCACCTCATCTCCCCTAGGCATCTCAAAGCCATATACCGGTTAGTGTGACTATTAGCGGGTGCCCATTCTCCGTGCCATATTAAAATCTCATGACACTATGCTCAAATTAACAGTATAATAAGGTGTTTTAAAAAGATTTTATATAAAAATATTTTTATAATTTTTTTTTATAAAAAGGTTTCTTTACTGTTTTAGAAAAGATTTGGAAAAATTTCTAAGGCAGTAAGCGTTTATGGGTTTCGACGCTAAGGTCGTTCAAACGAGATCTCCATCTCGTTCGAGCGACACATGTCCCTCGTTCGAGCGAGATGGGATTCTCGTTCGAGCGACCTGTCTTTTTGGCTGATACGTTGACCTCATGTTTATCCTTTGACCGACTTAACATCTTTTATAAAAGGGGTCTGTCAGCCTTTGTTTTAAAACGTGGAGAACAATTTTCAACCTTAAAGAGTTTTATCCTTTGAAAACTTTTGTTTTGTTTATCTGCCCAAAATCAATTAGAAAAATATCTTTTGGCAGAAAGTTTTTTCTTCAACAATTTAAGGGTTCAAATATTTGTTTTGTTTACGATTCACAAAAATCCCAATTACTTTTGTATGAGTTGTTTTGTGTAACCCAAGAACATATTTTTCTTTGGTTTATTCTTTGTTGGGAAAACTCTATAACCGAAAGCTGCGTGCTATTGTGGAATGAGTCCTTATAAAGTTTGCAACTTGTGGAGAAGCCATTTTTTTCTTCATTGCTGACCCCCTGGAGTTCTTGCGGGAGATTCCAGCCGACGTTATTTCTAGCCGTTGCTTTGGAGGTTTGACGAAGACACCGTGCATTAAACTTGTGGACGATTATCAGGTTGTATGTAAGTCAATGATCTTGTGAATTCTTCAAAGTTCTAGAAATAAAAGGTTTTACCCGAAAGGTTTTTTTCTCGTAAATTTGTGTCACATGCTTTGTCTATTTATGGGATGACACACGCACACACATAGATGCATGTTTAGGGGCTGAATTAATTTGGTTTAAAAATAAAATTCAATTATATAAGTGTGCCAAATTTAGAAACTTGTGAATTTAATCAATTATCACACGGTCTAACGTTCGTTAGTTACTGCATAATTGAGATGACAAAGTTTGGTTCACAAATGGCTACCCACGACCTCTATTTATATAAGATAAAGAAATTGGTAAAGCCACGAACTCTTTAAAATAGATCTATCGACCCTTCAGGAAAAATGATTTTGCCAACGTGTTAAAATGAAAGGGTTAGATGTTAAAAACTCTTTTAAAACTTCATTTTAAATCCAAATTCAAAACCGATTGAAATCCCACTTTTCAAAAATAATACTCAACATATTTAATTATTAAAAATAATTAAATCCAAAATTTTATTTTCCTCGAATATTAAAAATAATTTAAAAATACCTATTTAAAAATACAGGTTGTTACAGAATGTGTGTTGTTAAGTTATGCAGAGACTCCAACTCATGCTCCTTTATATGGGAACATGAGACTAGCTAAGGGATTTTTAGGAAATATGAGAAAACTAAGGTTTTCTTATATAATTAGGACTATACTAACAATGAAGACAAATAATTAAAAGTAACATCCAAAAATATGCTAATTTCAAATTCCCCAGATAATTTACATCCTTTTTTAATTTTAATTAGTTTCACTAAATAATTACAGTTTGCACTCTAACCTAATTATCTCAGAATTACTTGAAAAAGGCCTTTTTCCAAAGTTGGATAGAACATAATGTGATTCCCTGCGTTAAGTATTTAATATTCTCTTGGTGAAATTCAATTTATCACGAATCTATTTTCACCAACATTATAGTATCACTTGATCTCAAACTTTACTTATTTCATACCCTATATGATTATATAATCAATCGATTGTTTTTGCTGTAGAATTAAAACTTATAAGTTTATCAAAAGGTTATCACGATCTAAAATATAACCTGGACGCAGATTCCTTTGAAATATGATCTAGGATATATTCACATAATAATTTCCCAACATAGAAAGTTTACTGAACAATTAAATTTAATATCACACTGAGAAAATCAAAGAAATAATTACGTAAATACCCCAATCCTCATATCCCTCAGAATTAAAAATATATGAACCTTTTCCAAACTTTAAGATTATTCAAGTCAAATAATTCAGAACCTAGACGCAAACCTCACCCTTGATCATGTTTAATACATTCCTGAACTACCGATCTTCTTTAAACTATTGGAAAACTTGCTAAACCTTCAAACATGTTCCCATAGTAAAGATAAATTGCTAGAATTGTACACATCGCTTTATTGCTAGGATGTTAACTATCTATATAGGCTCGGAACCGTTTAATTATACTAAAACCAAATTTCTGATCGTTTGTGATTGAGTCAAGCCCAACTCCCCATTCTTCCTACTAAGTAAAATTGACCGATATATACAATGTATTTTTAAATAAATATAAGGCACTTCAACAAACATTATTCATATTTCAAATGAGCTATGACAATCCTTTATTAATAAAAATAAACGCCATTAATCATGGTTTTAAGAATAAAACCCCACCAATATCATACTTAGTCTTACAATTATATGTCTATGCATGTAACACTCAATCCTTATACATAACTATCACTAGTCCTAGTTGTAAAGGGACTGATTGGTTGTTATCCGATGCAATCTTGGTCACAAACTTATCACCTCTCTTGTTCAATACTTCGAACCATGTGATATCTACACTAAATGCGCTTAGTTATTTTATGGGTTATGGGTTCTCTCAAACTTGCAATCATTCTGATGTTGACATAATATAGCGGAATAGGAAATTTCACTAAAGAAACCTCATCCAAGTCACTTAGAAAGTTCCTGAGCCATATAGCCTCTTTAGTTGCCTTTTAAATTGCAACAACCTCAGCCTCTATGGTGGAGTCAGCAATAAATGATTTCTTCACTCGAACTAATAACTCCACATCTTAAAGTAAACACATAGATTGAGGTAGATGTCATGGTATCATTATCGAACTAAAAACCCTACCACAATATTACAAGACTATCTACTGAGTAAACCAACATATGTTCCCTAGTCCTTTCGAGATACTTGATAATGTGTTTAACTACAGTTAGGTACTACTAACCTATATTAGACTAGCATATGATAACCGTGCCTATGAAGAAGATGGTTTTAGTCTTGTAAACATGATAGCACACATGGCATTCCCATTACAAAAGTATAAGGTATCTTACCCATTTTCTCCATGTTATAAAGTGTTTAAGGACACTAATCCTTAGACATAAATGATTCCATGCCTAAAAAGAACAAGTTATTTCTTGAAATCCCACATTTTGAAAACTTTTAACGGAGCATCGATATATGTGGTTTTAGGATAATCCTAATATATAATTTATCCGATCTAGCGAAATCTTAACCCTAAGGATATGACTTGCTTATCCTAAGTTCTTCATATTGCGCTACCCAAACAACCACTCTTATGTAAGATAATCTACCGACCTTATTTATGATTAGAAAAATATCATTCACGTGACGTTCCATAAATACCACCATGTTTCTATCATTCTTCTTACACAAACAACTATTATTCGTTCTATCATCAAAATTAAAATACTAATTGGATGATCAAACCTAATGTTCCAAGACCTCAACGTCAGCTTAAGTTTATTAATGAGCTTCTTAAGTTTGTAAAATTTCCTTTCCTAACTTCTTACTGTGAGTTCCTTGGGTTGCACGTTATAGGTTTACTTGCCAGTACTACGAATCGAGAAGATGATTTTGATGTTAAAAGAATACTTATAGACTTTAGCATGGCTACCACCGAAACATTTTTCTCATAGTCAATCACATTCTTTATAAGACAATGGTTTTACATCAAGCCTTACCTTGAAGGATTTTAAATTCCTATATGTCCATTTGTTTCCTCTTATCAATCCACTTAAACTTTATGGGTATTATCCCATAAAAAGTCTATAATATCCCAATTATGTGACGAATACATCGAATCCATAATAATATCCAGTGTTAAGATAAAGATTAAAATTCTTGTCTTGGAGTGCCTCATTATAGTTCTTAAGACCTAGTTTGTGTTCTCTTCGGATATCACTGAAATATTTACCCAAATACAGTAACTGGTTAGGATGTATCCTAACCCTCCCGCTGCATCTTTGCTCCACTTATGATCCTAGATATGTTACACGTGCTACTTGATAATCGGTAATTCTCCCATTATTATTAGGAATATATCATCAATATAAGGTTTTATTATTGCGACACCCCACCTAATTAAACCTTGGGTGATCAAGCCTTAATTTAATTTAAAACAGGTTTCTTAAATGGTTCATTCTTAGCATCACTGTCGAAAACTTTTTAATTACTAACCACCTAAGTGAAATTAAGCTACGTCCAAATTTTATCTTCGTTAAATAGATAAAACAACTCATGCGGAACAATATAATTTAAGCAGTACTAAAAAAATCATCATAAATAATTGAATGAAATAAAGTCTCGCTGAAAATCATGGCTGAAATAAAACTAACTCCAAATCCAAGATATCAGAATAACTACCAATGTAAAGGTTGGATAACATGTCCCCAAACTGAGAGTACTAAAACTGAGATCCTACACTAGATCTGAAATAAAAGAATCGTCTAAGCAAGCCCTGCAACATCCACATGTGCTGTAGCTCCAAAATCTCTGGAATGAAGTCATGCAGGGTGTCCCTGTGGCTGGGCACCTAAAAGGTTTAAAAAAGGATTTTTACATAGCAAGACTTAGTACTAAAAACATTAAAAAATATTTTGCAAGCAGCTATCACAAATATGAGTTATTGATTATACAAGTTAAGATTTCATACACTCTCTTGAGTTACCTCACCCCTCTCCTATAGTTCATGCCTAACGCTAGTACTTAGTCCATCTAGCTATACTACCCAAGCCAACTAGAATAGAATACTCCACTGGGATTATCTACTCTCTAAGTCACCATATTATACACAGAGTATATTAATAGTTTATATCTCATATGTTTTACACATAGATAACTTATTCATTTCTGGTTATCTTTGTTCTTCTTTTATAATTAAGTCTCACCACTTAATTATTACTAAAATATTATCAGTCCATCTTTTTATCTACTATTCATGTCAATAGATTATACCTACAGTATACATTTATCACACGACGTATACTAAATATTAGTTACCACTAATATTTCCTCATAACACACACATAAAGGAATCTTGGTTCGGAATAACTCATCGACCCCAATTAAGAGTTGGTTCGAAATAATGCATCGACCCCAACTATTTATATATATACACATATTTTGGCTCGGACTCTTTCATCACGACAACAGTTTTAAGGTTTGGTTTGTCATTCTTCATCGACCCCAAACATATAATAACTCTATGTTAGTTCGGAATATCTCATCGACCCTAACATAATCAGTTTAGGTATAATTCTCTTAACCTAAAAGTCCATACAATTCAGTAGGTACACGCCCGACCTATCAATCATGTTCATACGTAATAATTTATTCTCTTATATTCATCGTACTTGTTATTTTACGACTTATTATCACTATTGCATTTAATTGAGTATATGCACTACTCTAAGGGCCCTAGTTACCCCTCCAATTAATTCAGTAGTTAATTCATCTTTACCCTACTGATAATTATTTTGAATTCATGTTAACTCCCTTAGTAACTTAAATTCACCATTTATGATACTCTACACATTCGTCCTTTGCTTATCTAGTTATTTTCTAAGTTTTTCTCTCAATGACTATGATGGGTATCAACCCTCTACCTACTGGTCTTTATAAAGTCCTAGGATAGGCATAAAATCACTCTAAACTTCCCAATAAGTGACGACCATCGAACAAAATTCAATCAAGAAGATTTTTCGGGAAACAGTAGGGGTCGATCGATCAACCTTCATCATCGATCGATCAACTGATGAACATCGATCGATCGATCTTCATAGTGGATCGATCGACTGTTCTGGGCAGCTTATACCTGTTTCGTCTTTCTTAAGTTTTAACCACTCAAAACTCCATTAAATTTTCTGGAACCCTCTACCAACATCACCTATTAGTTCTTATATGGATATAGACTATACCTAACGTGAATATATCTTCAAATCTTCACAAAAATCATCCAAGAACCACAATTATTCTTAACTTCTCAAAACCCTAGATATATGGCTTCTTTATCTTAAATCATCATATACCCTGATTTATATTTAGTAATAGGAATCATATTTCTTCTATAATTTAATCCTTTATAGATGTAAATCTAACTACATGCAAGTCCTATCCCAAACATGCATTAAATCTTCCTTCAAGAATTATTCAAACCCATTTATTCTACACATCTTATACATGGATATTATAACTCAGATTTAGATTTTATAAATAACCACTTGCCTTGATTCAGGGATGATATGATTTCGTGATTGTTGTAGAGTTTGATTGTTTGTCTCCTTCAATCTTCACTTATTTGAGTTTCACGGATTTCTTTAAATCTCTCACACTTCTTCTTTTTATGGTTTGAGAATAACTTCTTTTTTCTCTCTAATGGCCTCTCTGTGAGTTATGAGGTTTCTAACCCTAATTACTTATTTAATCAGATGATAAAAGACTCCCAACTTAGTAGGTATTACCACTCCTATCTTTTAAATGACCAAAATGCCCCTGAACGGTCCTGACTTAGCCCAAAGATGTCCCAGGACCCAACTAGTACCCCTGGGTATACTATTTTGACTATTTTGACCCTTCCGGAGCTAACCGTGACCTTTAAATTGTCCTTTGAGTCACTCATATAATATTTCTTATCTCAACCTCTCGTTAACCCATGTTTGGCTCTCGGTTAAGATTTAAATCATATACGACCATATCACTCGTTATGATGTAAGGTAAATTCATGAGTAATTCACAAGTCATTTTCAGTAACTCAACTTAAAATATTAAATCATCTCATTTAACATTTAGATCATCTTAAATTACTCTACTCATGTAATTTAAATATAAGGTCTCATTAAATTACTCTACTCACGTAATTTAAATATATGGTCATATTAAATTACTCTACTCGCGTAATTTAAATACAAGGTCTCATTAAATTACTCTACTCACGTAATTTAAATATATGGTCATATTAAATTACTCTACTCACGTAATTTAAATATAAGGTCCGTATTTTCTATTTAATTGCTCCATTAATTAAATTCTAAATACGTAGAAATACGGGGTATTACATACTTCCCCTGTTACAAAGGAATTTTGTCGTCAAAATTAGAGTATACTTGCAGTGAATAGCTCTAGATATTACTCTAGCATATCCTCTTCCCGTACCCAAGTCGACTCGTCAGTATTGTGGTGCCCCCACTGCACTCGCACTAACGACATGACTTTGGATCATTGTTTACGCTCGCTATGATACATAATAGATACATGTCTCTTCTTATATGAGACATCAGGATGCAAATCAATCTCTTCTAGTGGGACGTGCCAGAAGGTTCTCTCGCTCCTCCTGTATTTTTTTCAACGACGCCACATGGAACATGTCGTGTATCCCTTGAATATGATCTGGAAGTCCCAATCTGTATGCGACCGGCCCCACCCTCTCAATAATAGGTAACGGTCCTAAATATCTCGGTGCTAACTTCCCCTTTTTACCAAATATCATAATCCCCTTCATAGGGGATACCTGAATCAACCCCTGGTCGCCCACCGCAAGCTCCACATGTCTCTTATCGGCGTCAGCATAGCTCTTCTTCCTATCTTGAGCTATCCGAATACGTCCCCGAATAATTCTATTTTGGCAGAAGTCTCTTGTATCATCTCCGGACCCAATAGCTTGTTGTCCCCCACCTCTAACCAACAGGCGGGTAAACGAAAAGGCCTCCCATAAAGTGCCTCGAATGGTGCCATACCGATAGTGAAGGTAAGAGTTGTTATACGTAAACTCTACTAGTGGGATATATCTCTCCCATCCTCCACCAAAGTCTAGGATACACATCCTCAACATGTCCTCGAGCATTTGATTTACCCACTCAATCTGCCCGTATATCTGCGGATGGTATGCCGTACTCAATCACAAATCTATGCCCATGGCCTCCTGAAAGCTGTGCCAAAAGTGTGACACAAACACTTTGTCTCTGTCAGACACAATATTAATAGGAACCCTATGCATCTTAATGATCTTTGCAATGAATAGTTGCGCGTACTGCATCGTATCAAAATTAGTACGGACTGGCAAGAAATGGGCTACCTTGGTCAGCCGATCCACTATCATCCAAATGGAATCGTGACATCTCTGCGATGCCGGTAGTCCAGTAATAAAGTCCATCGAGATACTCTCCTATTTCCACACGGGAATCTCTAGCAGCTGTAGCATTCCTGAAGGTCTTTGATGGTCAACTTTCACTAGCTGACATGTGACGCACTTCGAGACAAACTCTGCTATGTCTCGCTTCCTCGCTATTAAATATTAAATATATGCACACAATAGTAATACTGGAGATACATCCACTAAACCCATCTCACACACGAATCATATGCTAACAAAATATTGTGACGCACTCGTGTCATGCAAGACTTACCCCATTTTTCCCAAGGATAAAAATTGTGCCTTCCATTGCCAATGGAACTGGTTATTCAAAAGGTTCCTTAGTGTAGTAATCATGCCTAATCTAAATAAAAAACTATTATAATCGTTGACCTACTGGGTACCCAACTCATGTCCCCTACCTCTTTGTGGACAAGATTGACATATGTGGTCCTACTTTCCACATATAAAACACCTTCCTATATAATCCCCCTATCTCTGGCCCCACTAGCCATGTCGAGGCTGCCTTATTCTTTGGCTCTGGTAGCCTCAGTCCTGATGGCTACCCCAATTATTCCCTTGGCCGCTGGCCCTATGGAACACGTTACTAGACCTGATGGCCCTATCTGAATCCACCTTCGCTCGATCGGAATTCTTTGATTTGAATATTTTAAATGGCTCCCCCTTTGTGATACCTCACTCTCACTGATTATATCTAGTCTTGCCCTGCTGACTAGACTCGCCAATCTATTGCCTCCTTTCACATGGAAACATTGATATTGACATGATAACATTATGTCATTGATGACATCGACATAAGTCGTCCAAGCCGAATTTTCCCATAAATGCTGGAAATTATACTCGTTATTCCATCATCAAACATAAGGACCCTATTCCTCTTCATAACCACCTCATCAGGTATGAAGTTTTCTAAACAGGAAAATTATTTCTTAAACTCGGCCCCTACATGACCCACCTATGATAAGTTTACTTTATACGCATCTCTGTTTGAACAACAGATCAAAGGCCTTGCCTTCAAACTGCAACAAAATTTTCTCGATATTTATAGTATATCTTTTCTCAAATGTGGTGACTAACTCCCATCCCTTCCTCGCTTCTCTTACGAGTTTAAAAAAATCCTTAAAAAACAATTTCTGAGTATCATTGTACTCCACCATACTCAAATTCCTTTGGATGTTCCCTATCAATTGGATAGTTAATACAACGTCCGCATATCTCAGAGACTTCGATGGATGGACCTTCTGAATGGACCTGTTAACTCTCTCCCATACTAACTGAACTGGGTGAGTCTGAATCAGTGCCATCATCCTCTATGGTGGTGCTTGGGAAACTATTATGCCGCAATGGTCTTAGCAGCATTAACTTCCTGAGCAACAGTAGTGGCATCCTCTGCTGCAGTCATCATCCCCTGTATCCCTATAAACACTCCACATTTGTTGCTGCTCCGATAATCTATAAAGGATACTCATGCCTGGCGTCCCTGTGGCTGGACACCTAAAAGGTTTTGAACATATTTTGCTACGAATGAGAGACCAAATCCTTTTCTAAAATAGTTTGAAAGTAATTAAAATGCAATAATAAATATGAGTTCATTCTTTCATATTTAAATTGGTGTCGCACTTCTATAAGATAATTCTCACCACTCAACTACGGTGCGCACTTAACGTATGCATTTTAACATTTAGTTATACTACCCAACCTAACAGGTTTCAATATGTCCTTAAGTCCATACGTTACCTTGTGTCACGCGTATTTTATATAATTAGCTTTCACAATAGCTTAGCAATTATAGTTCTCAATTATAATTTACTAATTCATTTCAAATAACTTTCAATAATTATAATTCTCAATATTCACATTTTAATATCTTATGCCTGTATATATATATATATATATATATATATATATATATATATATATATATATATATATATATATATATATATATATATATATATATATATATATATATATCACATCAAGTACACATATATATCACTCACTATATATGTATAATCTCCATCCCTTAGAGTAATAACTCACTGGATGTGAATCTCTAGTACTACCATGCTCCAAGTCATACACACATCATCTTGGGCAACCGGGTAAGAATATCACCACCAAACCCAAGATCATAAACCTAATTAGAGGTGGTAATAGTTATGAGTTAGTGAGTCATAACTATACCATAAATTACCTCACTTCGACTATAACCCCACATAGGGTGGGAATGCATGGCCTTATAACCCTAGGGCTGATACTACACCTATTGGGATTAGTTAGGAGAGATCACCCACGACGTGCCACCTCCCATGATACCACAAGAGTGGTATGTTCACATAATTATATCACACACATGATATACTGATACATATATAATGTCTCTATACCCATATATAGATCTCTGATAAATCCGATTAACCGTGCGTGTCACTCATAGCACTAGCTTAAAATCTCGAATGTAAATCCGACTATAAATTATTAAATATTCACTTACTTAATTAGTTTATTACTTAAAATGATATTCAGGACAAATATTAAATCCCAACCATCATGTATCGTTTTTCTACCTAATTTTTCTCCACAATTCATTATTTAATTTTTTGAGCATTATTGAACTCAAAATACTCCAAATATTAACCCGGATATATCCCGATTATCCTAAGGCATTTTATCCATGTTAAAAAAAATTCCAGAAGTCATAATTCATTGTCAAACATAAATTTTAACCCGAAATTAAATCAAGAACCAAAATCCCTCAAATAAGCAGAACTGGGCTGAACAATTCGTGCCTGCAGAATAACCCAATTCTTCCTGTTTTTTATTTTTTGCAAGTTCTAATCCATATAAACCACCCATAAATTCAATTGCCTCCAGAATTTTAAATCCCCATAAGTCCTAAGCATGAAAGCTATCCGTTTTGATATTTAATTCACTTTCACATGTTCAAATATATGGGATTCATCATTATTTTCCAAAAGTTATGAAATTATGATCACTATCACAGTAAAAGATAAATTCTTAATATTTTTACATCAAGATTTGATCTTTCTACACGAGATCTTACTTTCAGATTACAATTCCTATAATTAACACATCATTTCTATGAGTTCATATCCCCAAAACCATTAATATGTGAATCCCACCCAAAATAATTTCACCAATTATGATATAAATTGAATTGTACACTATTAAGAAAGATAATCACTCGCTTTAAAAACTTGTAGAGTCTGAATTTGTTCTTTGATATGCTAATCTAGTCCAGAAATCTCCCACAATTTTGTCCCAATTAATCTCCATTTAAGTCTTTGGTTTCCTCTTAAAATTTCTTGAGTGTCCTTATCTTTTTTCTCTAACTTCTCTCTAAACTCTTGATATAACATCTTACACTTTTGTATAAAATGATTTTATCTTTCCCTAATCCAGAAATTAGGTTAAATTATAACAATAAAATGACCCGAATACCTCCATACGGGTTCCGTACAACTTAAGAAGTCCTCGGAACCCAATTACAAATCCTGAGTACCTAATTATGACTATCTCAACCCATCCCGGATCATCAGTGTCCTCGAAATCACCATCCGAGTCAACCATCATAAATTTACCATCTTATTCCCAACACGACCCCACACGTTCACCCCCGAATAAGATATTATCAACCCGTCGATTTTACCAATTTATGACATAATATAAAATAATGAGATTTCATTTATTTATCTCACAAGGTAATATAATAACACATAAATATTAATCCATTTATCTCTAATGAATTCACTTTTTTTTGTAATTTAATTAAATTACTGCGACAAGTGTAATTTAAGTGTTCCTAAAAATATGTGGTGTTAGAGGTGCACGTGGTTGGCCAACCGCCAAACTCTTATGATACCACTCTGCCATACTGGTATCCACCCAGGTGGAGAATACGGTCGAGATAATACCTAAGTCGGGTTCTTTAACTAACATATCTTCGGCTGGGGATGAGGTCTTTGGATCAGGAGATGTTCTACAAATATGGTATGACAATCATTATGACATATGCACATATGTCACACTCTCATTAGTTATGCCTTGAATTAGGTATGTAGTATATGCTTGGGGTCGATAATGTGTACCCCAAGGCCCATACAAGGACCATGTGCCTTCTTCATTAAGGATCAATCAATTTAAACCCTATTGTTACTCTGCAAAATTGTATAAATCTTGAGTACACATCATCCATGGCCGTTAGAGCCCTATTATTGTTAAAATACCCCTTTATTTTGCACACTGGACATAGTATAACGATCGCTCCACTTACATTCCGTGTTTATCTCCTCTTTCTCGCATCTCTTCTACTATATTGATTTTATTTTCTATTTTCACCATTGTCGTGTGGGCTTAGAACCATTTTGAATCCATGGAATGATCTTCAGAATCATCAGGCCTTATTATCTCTAAGAGAGTCATATTTTCCTCATCGCCACCTCTAGGTGCATAGAATTGGAATATAATTCCCACCTCCAATAAATGATTCTTAAACTATCCCAAAATGTATACACTCTGGCATAGATTACGAACTTTGGATTTGTTTCCCATCCATAAGCTCCACCTTAGGTTTGCATACTTTGAACTAATCAAATTCTTTAGAGTTGTGTTGCATATAAAAGTTTGATTTTCTATTTACTAATCAATTAATTAATATGATACCAGAATGCCAAATAATAATCTAATCCATTATAAACATGCATGTCAAATTATTATCAATTTTAACATTGCTTAACCTAATTACTAAGTTTTCATGCGAGATAAGTCAGGTGATGAAAATAAGCACAATCATAAAAGAGACAACGATGTATGAGGAAAACTAAACTAGGAAAAACCTCGGATGACCAAGACTAGATAAAATCACAATAAAGAAGGTTTTACAAAATGGATATAAATGACTTACAACACTTTACTCCCCAATACTGTTCGGATGAATGGCTTCACACCTTGTCTTATAGTAACCACACAATCCAGCATCAGCTTCACAACACCTCCATGCCTTGGACTCCTCTGATAGACTCAACTGTCACCTAGTTGTGTGGAATCCACCACACCAAAAATATATAATGAGTACTTTTGGGTTTGATCTTGAATAATGATCAAGATAAAAAATCTTGCATTTGGATTGAGGTTTAAAAAGTGATTTTAAATTTGGGATGCCCAAAACATTTTTCTGCAAAAGAGGCTACTCAAAATGGATGAAAAACCTACTTTTAAAAGAATAGCCATTTTTAAAAAGTAAAAAATCATTTTTTTTAAATGTGATGCTCGTTTGAACGAGAATGTAGGGTTGTTCAAATGACTTTGTATACGTCGTTGGAACGAGGTCAAAGTTCATTCAAACGAACATGGATTTTCGTTCGAACGCCCTTCAATAATATTCTAATGAGTTAACTCCTAATAAATAGATGTCACTCGTTTTTGAATGGCTTATCGTTGGATATCTCGTTCGATTGAGAATATCTTCTTGTCAGAACGAATAAAAATGGATTTTTTCTCAAAAGCATTTTAGATTATAAAAAGCCTAAAAAATTATCCAAATACAATAGTGAATATTTTGTTCATAAAATATCATATGCCTTCAATCTCGAGAATGTGTAGCGCGTCCAATCCTGTAGTACCAAGTGTAATAACTTGTGTGCCTCGTTCAAAGGCATGAGTAATACATATACGACAATTCTAACCCTATGTGTTTTGACCAATGGAATAAGACAAAACGTACATAAGACTCGCTTGGAAATTTTCCATTATGAATCTCCCCCTTTGGCTATTCATGGACAAAATACGCGAAAAAGTGAAAATTGTTAAGCCAGGTCGTCAGGCCACCTATGCCCATCCAAAAACGTGAAAAATGGACACGGAAAACCTAACAACTACTCAACATCAATGTTTTGTTATGTAGCTTATGATGAAGTGATGAAGGAAGAATCCTACACACACATGAGACAAAAAATACTGATGACGTATGGGAGAATAAAAATAGAGATGGAAGATAAAACTTCCTCCACATTAAAACAGTCTCCCCCCTTTTTGTTGGAAAAAGACGAAGGGATGGAGTATCAATATATCCTGCTAAAAGATCACACATAGGGATAAATAGGTAAATACGATCACAGTTTCATACATAAGTAAGATGAACAAATATTTCAACACAGTGAATAAAAGTATCCCTACATGATAGAAAAGTGTCGAGTAACCACAAATCAAGATATAAAAAAGATAGTAATATGGATAGACAAATATGATAAGAAACCAGAATCTCCATATAAAACATAAAAGTGATATAATGTAGCAAATAAAGTAGCCAAAACAAGAGAATGCCAATAGTATAAATCATTGTAAAAAAATCTGTAAAAAATTATCTCAAAACAACATATAATAAATATCTCTCTGCATACATCAGTAAAACCCCAAAACACACAAGATTTCAATAAGTAATCATATCTATAAAGGAGGATAAAAATCATCTCTAGCCCTGCTCGGCTCATATTCATCTCCAGATGAACTGGATGCTCATTGCTACTCGGAATGACGCATCTCCTCAATGTGAGAAAACATCACTGAATCCATCTACATCCTGAAGATTGGCTTAAAGATGACGCGACTCTACTAACTCAGTCTCAATACGCTGACAATTATCTCTTTGCTGTGAAGAGATTATTTGGACCAGTCTAGTTAACTCTTGAACAATCGATGACTCCATAGACAGATAAAAGGAAGAGGGAGTTAATGTATAGATGGACTCGAAGGTAGGACTTGACCCAGCTGAACAGGTGAAAGGAGGAGATGGACGCTTTTGACGAGTGCTAGGAGGAAGATGGCTCTCCAAAATACAAATAGAGTTTTCATCAATGGCCAAAATCGAGCTTATTTGGACCTCATCGCCAAGAAGACGAACCCCAACAGTGAGACAAAGATGAATTCCAAAATCTCATATGAAGGTTTATCTAAAGAGGAGGTGTCCTACTATTTGGAAAAAAATACCATAACTTCAAGAATAATAACAGGAAAATCGATGATCATCCTGTGCTAGTAACATGCTTGAAGGAACAAATGTCATCAGAAATCTCAATGGAGTTAGTACACGGGAGAGAAGACAAAAAACTGACCCAATTAAGGATCTGATAATTAAGGTGGAAATCAGTGTGATTTAGCTTAAGAGTGTTAGGTCGACAGAAACTGAAAATGATCAAAATGATATCGTCAATGTGAATCCTCTCTTATGAGGGTTGGGGGAAGTTGCATCGTATGGCCGAGGGATGCCTAGAATAGAATCCACAGCGTCGAGTGTCACGATAAAATAGAAATATGGAGATAATGGAAGTAGTGAACCCTAAATATGATGATAGAAATCCCGAACTAGGTCTAGAAATGTCACATCGTACATGGAGAATAGTGGTTCCCACCCACATCCAGTAAAACAATCAAGAAGATGGGTGAGAATGAATAAATGTTCCCTAAAAACTGCTCGGATATGGAACCCTAAAGTAAAATATTGGTCGTAATCAACCTGGCTCGCCCAACGGAGAGAATAATATACTAGACGACATGCCTGGACATATTGTGATCGAGATGATGAGGAGGTGGACTCTGTAGGAGCCTCGTCGAGATAGGAACATTATTTGTGACCACTAGTCATAGAGAAATCACGTGAAGAGGTAAGGGAAGAAAGAGTATCGGGTTCAAGTGATAAAAGGTAAGGATAAACCTAGCACACGCTCTAAGAACCTATCTCCATCAGTAATCAAATTGACTCCCGAGAAAACCAAATCAGCAAAACCAAAAACACAAGAATGAGAAGATACATATAATAAACTCAAAAAGGAATTAACAACATGGAATAACATTCATGGGTGAAATATTACCAGTTCAGTGAATAAAATTTTGAACAATTTGGAAAAAATTGAACTTTGGTAGTATTTCACAAATGAAAGGGGAAAAGATAAAATATTTTTGGATATGTTTAAAAAATAAATAAATGCAAGAAATAATGCCTCCGAATCAAATATATATATATATATATATATATATATATATATGGGAGAGCAACACAAAGTAGGCATATACACAAAAACTTTGAAATTTTAATGAAAAAATCAGTGTTTATATACAAAAATAAGATCACCCACATATTTATATCTATGAAAGAAAAAATAAACAAAAGAAAAAATTACCTCAACACGATGAAGAGACTCGAGATTGGAAGCCCAATAATATAATTCCTCTAAACCTCAAGACCATAAGAATGCAATCACGAGGGTACCAAAAAATTGAATTAAAAAATGGAGAAAAATCACTCGGGAGGAACAAAATCCCAAGGGGCAAGGAAGGGGATTTAGGCGGGTTAAGTAAGAAAGGAATAGAAAATAGTAAAACGGCTAAAGGAAATAACCCTAAAAAAACACAATTTTGAAGTTCGTTAGAACGAAAAACACATAGTCATTCGAACAAAATGAGGATCTCATTAGAACAAAAAGGGAGTTCGTTCAAACAAAGACTCAATCTCATTCGATCGAGTTTCAAACAAGCTTCCAATGAACGTGGAGTTGACATTTAGAGGGATCCTCGTTAGAAGGTCGTTCTAAGGAAAATCGCAAATCTTTCGAACGAGATGGAGATCTCGTTCTAAGGAACAAAATAGAAAAAAATATTTTGCTTCAAAAAAATCATCAAAACCGGAAATAGAAGGAAGAATCCCCCCAAAAAATAAAAAATAAAAGCCCAAAAATATAAACAAAAACACATTTACCAAAGAAACATGTGTAATAAATTAGTGTGAACCCAAACATGGGAGAATCAATTCAAAAATTACGCTATAGTGCACGATTGCTAATGGATATTCCAAAGAGTTAAGTACTCAAGTAAACCTTAGTGAAAAATAAAGTGGAATTCACACGAGACCGATCCATTTATGAATATATTCCACATTCTCGATGATTCTCAACCCAATGTAGTCAAAGAATGAAAGATAAAAATAGGAATAAGGTTGTGCAAACCCATTAACCATCAACTAATCTCCCTCAAACACTCACAAAATTTTTGATATGGGTTTTTCTCATTTTATGATATTTGAGAAGACTTTTCTTTTTTCTTTTTAGATATTGAATGCAATCTCATTTTTGGCCCTTAAATTTTTTTGCTTAAATCAAATGGGCTTTTGCCAATGGTGTTTTTTTATGCAACGGAGTATTTTCTCCGACCACAGCAGGAGCCATTGCACACTCATACATGAGCATCACATATACTAATCTCACACAATGGTTCTTACATGCATATTATTCCCGATAAAATAATATGGAAATGATAGTATTGGGAGGAAAGTGTATGCAGAAAAGGTGATGATAAGAGACCAACATAGTAACATACAAATATCACGATTGCCGAAAAAGTATATTTAAATATTATATTAGCCTAACTGAATTTAGCACACCATGATAGGACACAAGAAAAATAGAGTGAAGGGGTTCTTCAAGGAGTATAGTCATGTCACACACAAAAAACAAACAGCATGGAAAATCTTTTTGAAATTTTTTATAAATAAAAAAGCAATTTTTTTTGGAAATTTTGTTATAAAAATATATAACTTTGTACAATCTAGTTAAGGGGGAGAAAAAATTGCAATAAACACACACGAACCGAACTCAATCGATGGAAAGAACACCAATATATTTCCTAAGATGATCAAACCTAAGGGCATCTAATGGTTCTTTGAAAACATTGGCTAATTAATGTTTGGTGGTCACAAAGCTCAAGGACACGACCTTATCCTCAACGAGATCACGAATGAAATTCTCATATATCCTAATGTTCTTAGTGCGATAATGTTGGAATGACTTACGAGATATGTGAATTGCAAGCATATTATTCCTTGACATAGTCATTGTGCCTTGGGTGATCCCATAAAATTTCAACATTTGCATCGTCCAAAAGATTGGTGTGCAACAAACCCAATGTCTATATACTTGGCCTCTACTATGAATAAAGATATGGAGTTTTTTTTTCTTTCTCAACCAAGAGACAAGACACTCATAAAGTAAAACAACCCCACTCGAGGTGGTCCTACAACCATCAATAATCCCGAACCAATCGGCATCCGAATTGGAGAAGAAACGATCATCAGTATCAAAGGAATATGAAATAGCATAGGAAGGAGTGCCAGTCACGTATTTGATGATATGCTTAAGAGAAAGTAAGTGAGACTCTTTTGGGGATGATTGTTAATGCGCACACACTGCAATGCTAAAGGCAATATCGGGATGACTAGTGGTTAGGTATAAAATACTACCTATCATAATCCTAAAGAGAGATAGCTTAAATTACTTTCCCTTTATATATTTACTACGCTCAATCGTAGAAATAATCGATGTACATGCGTACCTAGCAATGTTTAAATCAAACTTATTTACTGGATCTCGTAAATATTTAGCTTGGGATATGATAATCCCATCCTCTAATTAACAAACCTGAAGACCTAAGAAGAATGTAATCTCACCTACCAAACTTATCATGAATTCACTTGACATCTCCTCCTCAAAATAATGAGTATATTCATCATAAGTGGAACTGAAGACTATGTCGTCAACATAGACTTAAGCAACCAAAATGTCCCCCTTATCTTAACGTACGAAGAATGTCATATCAAATCCCCCTCTATTGAATCTACGGTCCTTGATATAGTATGTAAGCCTCTAATATAAATCTCGATGAGCTTATTTCAATCTGTATAGGCCTTTCTTAAGATAAAAGGCATGATTGGGGAATTTTGGATCTTCAAATCCTTTTGATTATTTCCCAAAGACCTCCTCCTATAGAACTCCATTAAGGAAGTCACTCTTGAGAACCATTTGTGACAAATTGAATTTTAGAAGACATGCAATGGCTAGCAAAAGGATAAGAGACTTTAGCCTTGCAACGGGAGAAAATGTCTCGTCAAAGTCGACCCCCTCAATTTGAGTGTAACCTTCAGCAACCAACCTAGCTTTGTTATGAACAATAATGCCATTATCATCCATCTTATTCTTGTAAACCCTTTTTGTACCAATGACATTTGTGTCTCTGGGTTGGGGGACCAACTCCTAGACATCATTGTTTTAAAATTAAAGCAACTCCTCTTACATGACATTAAGCAAATGTTCATTCTTGAGTGCTTATTTAATGTTCTTGGGATTGATTTGATAACTGTAGAAAATATGGCTAACGTCATTTTCTAACGATAACGAGTGTTAACACATTAGTTTAGATCTCAGAGGATGTTCATGGGGTCATGAATCTTGCGAACCCAAGATGGTGGATCCTCTTTGTTAAGAGTGGGGTCCACTAGATCATTGTGAGAAATGATGGGATCATCACTAGGGGGAATCATTATCACAAGTGAGATCATCATCAATAAATGTTATAGAAGCATAATTTCTAATAGTGACTTTTATCGAGTCCATGATCTTGGAGCTTTTAAGGTTATAAACCCTATAGGCTTGACTATATGATGAGTAACCTAAAAATATTTCCTCGTCACTCCTAGAGTTGAACTTTTCTAAGTGCTCTCTTTATCGAAAAATTTATCAAGGACTCTCGAAGACACGAAAATAATATAGGTTAGGCTTTTTTGTAATCCACAATTCATATGTCGCCTTAGAGGTATGTGGACGGAGATAAACTCAGTTCACCATGTGACAAGTGGTGTTAACCACTTCTGGCCAAAAATGCTTAGGCACATTTTGACTAAGGAGAATAGATCTTGCCATCTCCCGAATGGTCCTATTCTTTATCTCAATAATTCAGTTTTGTTGAGGTGTTCCTACCGCTGAAAATTCATGTTTGATGCATAACTCATCACAAAACTTTCTAACACTATCATTAATGAATTTCGTGATATTAGAACTTCTAACTTTATCTATAGTGATAATATGTTGATTATGTAGAGCAAAAAATTTGGTTTTAATAACCCAACAACATGTGATTTTTCCCTAAGGAATACCACAATAGGATGCCTTAAAAAATTATTGACCATCACCATAATATACCGTTTCCCACCTAGGCTCTGCATACGCATTGGACCGATAATATCCATGTGTATCAATTCTAATACACGTGAGGTATTAAGAATATTTAACTTCTTATGTGGACTTTTTATTTGTTTTTCGTGTTAGAATGGACCACAGACTAAAGAAGTTGGGTTTTCTAGATATTGTAAGCCACAGACTAGGCCTTTCCTCATAAGATGATCGATATCCCTATAGTTCACATGACCTAGTCTTTGGTGCCAGAGATAGACAGGGAGGGACCTTAGCACTATTGCAGATGAATGTGGATTTAGGAATTATACTGTAATAGTTATTGGATGTCCTCACACCTAGCAGTACAATCTTGCCCGAATCATTATAGCATAACATTCCAATTAGTTAAACTTAAGTGCAAGATTTTTGTCACACAATTGGCTTATTCTTATTAAGTTTGATTTCAACCCATTAATATAAAGCACATTGTCTATCTTTGGGAACCTGAAAATCTTAGTGGTGCCCCATCCCAACACGCTAGACCTACTCTCATCATCGAAAGTGACTTTACTTTCATTGTGGTCCTCAAGTTTGGTAAAAAGAGATTTGACACATTTAATGTGTCTTGAGCAACCAATATTAAAATACTATTAGTAGGTATTTTGAGCTTTTAGATAAAAATGGACAACATATTTTCTTTCACAACCAAAGTATGAGTATAATGAGAGGGTATTGTCTTTCTTTTGATTTTTTCTATTACTGTTCCTAGATTTTGGTTTGAATGAGTTATCTAGAGACGTAGATAACCTTTGTAACACTATCATTAACCTTTTCAAACTATGAACAAGATATTCAACATGTTCTCTCAAGAGAGACATGTGCCTATAGTGGGGTGAGGGAGTACGAGAATGAGAATCTCTCTGAAGCTTGTAGCAAAAGTCTCTAAGATGTCCCATTCTTTTGTAATAAGTATAAACATAAGGTCGAACATATTTCATCTTCTTATTTTACTTAGGAGGGTTATCCTTTGGTGGGTTTCCTTTAGAAGTTTTTGTTTCAAAAACAAACTTGGCACTGGGATCAGATTTAGACTTAACTTGGAAAATTCGCCCTCAACATAACCTATGCCCTTTCTCTCTTGATAACATCTCTCCTTATAAACAAGGACAAGTTTGAGAAACAACTTCCCCACTCTCTGGAAGTAATCCTTAAGAGTTACTCTTACCTTACGAGAAGGCTTAATATCTTTCTTGAGAGTGACAATATCAACTTTAAGCATCTCAAGAATTTCTAAAGAATCATGAAGTTCATCAGAAAGTCTTATGACTTTTGAAATTAAGTCATCTTTCTCTTTACCACCAAAATAAGCTTCTCAGACAAAGAAACTTTATTCGCCTTGAGCTGACTCACTAATGCCTTTATTTATTTTTAGGAAACCAACTAATTTCCAAGTGTTAATATCTTAATAGCTAACCTTTTATTCCTCTTTTGAATATTCAAGGGCTTGATGTTGATCTCAAAGTATGAGGTTTGGAGATCACCTTCATAACATCTCCATCACTGAAACCATCATAATTTTCATTATCTTGTGAATGGATAAACCTAGAGTAAAAGTCGTCATGCTAAAGATTAGCATTATTAGAATGAGGCATACTGGAGTTACCAGCATGACTAGCGGTGATCGCAGTGAAGTTGCATCCAGGAGGAGAACAGTTACCTGAATCATCTGACTCGACATTAATGTCTCTTAGAGTGGTATTGTAAACAACTTTGTTTTTGCCCTATCACTTAATCTTCGTAGGACATTCAAATGCTCAGTGTCTGCAATCATCACAGTCATAACATCTCTTAAAATCATCTTTCTAAGACTCATTATTCTTATTTTTCTTAAAATTGCGATCATTTAAATTCTTTCCTATCTTGTTATATTTGTTTTTCTCAAATTTTTACTTATCAAATTTTGAATTTTGTTTCATAAACTTGAGATTTTTAAAAAAAATAAATTAGCTAATAAGGCCATATCATCTGGATCTTGGTCAGACTCATTAGAATCAAACATTTCCTCCTTTTGGGATTTTACGGCAATGGTCTTATCTTTCTTCTTCGGGTTTTGAGGAAACATGTCGAGCTCATAAGTTTGAAGGTCACCAAAAATCCCTTCTAATTTCATATTATCGGTCTTTCCCAAATAATTTATGATACCTACATTCCAGTTAAATATGTCACGTATGGACCTTAAGATTTTCTTCAGAACCTGAGCTTTCAAATTTTTTCCCCAAATTGAATGAATAATTCACGATGTCTAAGAAACGCCATGGAACTCATCAAATGTTTCACTCTCATTCATGTGGATGGTTTCAAATTGGGTAGTTAGATTTTGAAGCTTGGAAGCTTTCTCAACATTTGTTCCTTCATGCATAATTAACGCTGTGGCCTAAGCCTCCTTAGACATTTCACACATTATTATTCAGTAAAACTCCTTAAGTGAGATAACACTAAACCAACTAATGCCATCCATACTCTCTTATCTATTGAATTAGGTGCAACTTTCATATGTGCCTACAAATACGTATAATTTGACACATAAAACATCGGTAACCTACTGATATACTCCATAGAAAATCTCCTAGAAAAATATGCCTAAATAACCTATAGATATCCTCTATAATACCAATTAAAAGTCTGATTTTCTATCTACGAATAAATTAATTAACAAGTTCCCAGAATGCCAAATAACAATATAATCTATTCTAAACATGCGTGTCAAATTATTAACAATTTTAATCTTGCTTGACCTAATTATTAAGTTTACATTCAAGATAATTCAGGTAATGAACAATAATCACAACCACACAAGAAACGACGATGTACGAGGAAAATCCAACTAGGAAAAACCTAGAATGACCAAGCCTAGACAAAATCACTATAAAGAAGGTATTACAAAATGCACACAAATGACTTGAAAGACTTGACTCCTCAAGCTTATGCGGATGAATGGCTTCACACCTTCTCATATAGCAACCGCATAATCTAGCATTAGCTTCACAGTACCTCCATGTCTCGGACTCCTCCAATAGCCTCAATCGTCACTCACTTATGTGGAATCCATCATAGGAAATATGTAATGAAGAGTTTAGGGTTTGATCTTGAACATTTATCAAGATAAATAATTATGCATTTGGACTTAGGTTTAGAAACTGTTTTTAAATGTGGGAGGCTTAAAAATATTTTTTTGTAAAAGGTGGCTATTCAAAATGGATGAAAATACCTAGTTTTAAGAGAATAGCCAGTTTGAAAAAGACAAAAATAATTTTCTTAAAAAATGTGAAGTTCGTTTGAACGACAATACACGGTCGTTTAAATAACTTTCTATACCTCGTTGGAATGAGATCAATGTTCCTCTAGATAAATTCAAGATGCTAGCCTTCAAAATCTATAAAGTACTAGGCTCCTTAACCACCCACTTATGCAACTACCACCTTCAGGTACAATTTTGAAAGGTAGGCCCAGGTATTATAGAGAGCATGTTATCTGCCACTCTGTCTGGAGGATCCCTTACCTAGTATATGGGACTAAAACGTGAGTGGATCGCTAAAACCTGCGATAATATATGTCGTGCTTTCCTTAAGAAATACCAATAGAACGAGGAATTTTACGTCACCCGTAAGGACTTAAAAGAGCTAAAGAAAGATGAGGAGAGACAATTTGAACTTTCATCACTCGCTGGAGTGACAAATCTAATCAGATACTCAATCACTCGCTTAAAAATGACTAGGTAGAGATCATAATCAGGAACCTCCAAAAGAAGTACATAACGAACACATGATCACTCAAATCCCAGAATTAAAATAACTTAGCCACATCGGGTTCAAGATCAAGGTGAGTTTGTCTGCTAGAGATACAAAATCTACGAAGGAACCTTATCTAGCTGCAAATTAGTTCTTTTCCCATAAGAACTCAGCTATAGCTTCAAAATCTCACATCACTACTCTCTTGGTCTACTCAGAAATAGAATCACAATCCGTTTCCAATACTTCCCAAGCTATGGTACCCACCACCGCACCTTTCCAACAAGGACCCCCACCCATAAACTATGAACATGCGCGTCCTCCTAAAACGTTCAAATCTCCTCCCAAACAACTCACTAACCTTCAAGATCCCCACACCCAAGTATATGTTGCCATGAAAATGGATGGTTGCCTCATACCTCTCAACCCCATACCACCCCTATATTCCCATATAAAAACTGGAATACTGATGCCCATTACGAGTTCCATAAAGGACCTGAACACACCATAAAAAATTCTTGGGGCCTAGGATTTACCATCCAGGACCTCATTAATTTTGGGATCCATATCCCACCAAAATCTAATGTCACGAATAAACCACTACCATATCATCCCAACCCTGACACCAATGCCGTGTTAGACACCCCCATTCTAAACACTGACCCATCCACCCTGTTGAATCCCATTCATAAAAAATTAAGGATAAGGACACACTCCCAAATCCAAGAAGCCATGTGTATAGGGTCATTGTAACTCGACATAAAAATCATTGACGAAACCAAGACCATCATTAACCATATGCCGTGCTTCATCATGGACATACACTTCATGCGAACTAACAACTGAAGCCCAGACTTACTCCTAGTTATGGAATTACCTACTCCATCTCGAGAAGAAGAAAATCATTCAAACAAATGGGGAGATGACCACATCATTTGGAAGTTTTTAGCTCATCACCAATTATTGTACTAAGAGGAAGAAAGATTCAGATCCAAAATATCTTAATGGCTCGATAGCTTGCATCCAACACATGGGCATCACAAGACAAAGATGGAATATCCTTCATGAAGACTAATGAGTCATGGACACCAAGATAATATTTTATCCCCGATACAACAAGGAAGTAAGGATAACACCCATGGCAATCCTCTAGTAACTGAATCTCGAGTTCCCCCATGATACAATTGAAATGATGCAAATAGATACTGGAAGTTACATTGATCCTTATAGACTAATAGATTCAAATCCAGGTCTAAACCCCATGTGAGAAACATTGCCTTCAAAAAATGATGTCCACTCCAAATCCTACCGGCACTAGGACTGACCAAGTCTACTAGACCCATCTTTAGAAATAAGTTATCACTGACTTCTTTGACCACCTCTTAATCACCAAGGGTAACATGTCACCAGGGTTCGGAGAGGAGTACATCGTCAACCTCCAAATTTGGGAAATTATAACATAATAGGACTACTCCTCGAGGAAATGACTCTAACTCTAGGAATAAAGACATAGTCCTTTGAAGCTCCCATCATCTGGGATTATAAGTTCGGGATAGGGTACAAAGTTACCATAGAATAACTTAACCGACTTGAACAACTTGAGCAGTGGACTTATCGCATGAAAAATAAGGGCTACATAGCAGACAGTTTATAACCAAGAATCTCATATGAAGGGACACCCCTCTAGTTCTTTAACAGTCAGGGGGAACTCAGGAACCCTAACGTCGACATATACCAGAACATCCAGTGTACCAGTTAGGGATACTTATCGTTGAAACATCGTATACTATATGCAAGGCCATAAATATTTATTCTATTCATCCTAAAATTATCCCACCTATGGAAGATCTCGTTGATCGTTACAATGAACTTATACTTAATTATGACGAAACTAGCCTTTGACCTTTTCGTACTTCATATATCATCCTGAACCCACCACTACATCGATGTAGAATGTAGACACAAGAACACTTATTTAGTTACCGCCTAAATAGTGGGCATAATCAAATTATAAGATAAGATGTACCGCTGAGGCCATCCTCCACTAGTAATCCCCCTCCTGAAAATACGCATATACTATCGAGATGGAGCTGGTAAACCCTGCTCCCTATGACCGTGCACATGAAAAGTTAGACAAACTATTGCATGTAGTGACTGCACTAGTCTAATCCAAATTCATTCAAGAAATCTCACCATGGGGGTCAGAATATGATAAGCATCGGTACTACTATAGAGATATATTCGGCAAAGCATCTAGCATCATAAAAGAGATGAAACCAAGAGAATCTGAAATCTCCTCCAACAAGGAGGAGCATAAGGAGACAACCTTTAATAACGACATATGTTCGGAGTCATCCATGTCTACAAAACCATCACCTAGTCCTAGCATAAGTGATAGAAATCCTAAGATCTTCCTAGGACTCGGTTGTGGCCATATGATGGATAAATGACTCCATGTCTCAAACTTTCGCTAAAACTCCAAGCCACCCCCCCACTAGCCCCTATCTTGGATTGGACCAAAGTGATGGACAAAAAGCCAACACTGCCTATTAACAGCCCTGCATCCTTGGTTTATCTTATAATAGATCTAGAAAAAGGATGAATATGAAGACCAAATATAACCCATTCTCTCTAGACATAAATGTTATCTTCCTCACCAGGTCCAGACGATATTCCACTCCTCGAGACCTAGCTAGTAAGGAGAAAGCCCTTTTAAAAGAGTTATCACACCGCCTCCTTGGGAAAGTAATAAGATCCAGGAGAAACTTTGACAAATATCAGCTAACATCACTATCTGGGAGTTATTATCTACATCTCGAGAAGATCGATCCATACTTATCGACATACTGTACCAAGCTTCTATTCCTGCAGACCTAACCTTAAATGAGATGTCATCTACCATCAAATCAATCCCCGTGAAACAACACATCAACTTCTCTGATGAAGAAATGCCTATGCAAGGCCACAATCACCGATTTTCACTGCACATCACCACTGAGACCTATAGATAGATATTACCCCTGTTACTAATATACAATGGGGACACCATTAATGTGTTCCCCTGTATACCACCACTTATTTAGGACACACCATCTTAAAATTTACAACATCCTCTTTGGCCATTATGGCCTATTATAACACTCGTCAAGATGTCCTTGGGGACACTATCCTCACCCTCATAATTGGACCTACCAAATGTGATGTCGAGTTTTAAGTACTCAAAGTCCCAGCCATCTTTAACATCCACATACCTTTAACATCTGAAAGGAAGAATTACATGTTTAAGTTGGTGGAAAAAAATCCCTTTATCTAGCTAATTAAATAGAAAAAAGTATGCATTACAGGACTTCTTGGACCTTTCACCATCATCACTACCACCAACGTCGTGCCGCACTTAGATCCTTGCAACGCCTAGCACTCGATAGAACTCGATAAGGGAGAACACCAACGTTCATTGTAAATTGCATTTGGACTCTAAAACCTCCTCCTTTTGGGAAGGCACGGGAGTACTAGTAAGTGACTGATAGAGATTTTCCACCCGAGTTTCTTTTCATCCTTTATGGTCCGGTGTGGGATCATAAACCTTTATGGAGTACAACAACTCTGTTTACAACAACAAAAAATATAGCATCCTTCATAGGCTAGGCATCGGAACCACCACCTCCTAAGCTATACAAAAACAAGAAAATAAGTAATGCAAGAAAAGGAAATTAAAAAAATAAGGGACAATGACAAAAGGTAAAGAGGTAAATACACATCCTATCCCAAAGCTTTCATAGGTCCAGGAGTAATGCGGTCCAATTAGGCGATTGGCAAAGAAAGGCGATATGTAGTCAAGAGGCCATGATCTTGAGACTCGACCTCTAACAGCAGGATTGAGATGTCCACCCTCCTTAGAGGAACCTCCCCTTGAGCATCCCCACTCTCTTGCTTTCATTTATTGTCCTCCTCCATTGTCTTCTTGACTTATCCTCTAGGTTAGCTATATGATCTTTGATATCATCCTCCATATCATCTCAGCTTCGAGCTACCTCCTCCGCCACCACCCTGACATTCTCCTCCATGGTCAACTACTGGCCCCAAAAATCAAGATCCTCCACATTCATACTAGAGACTGACACTAGAAACAACCCTTTAAAATTCATAAACAACTCTAGATAGGGGGTCTTAACAATTATCATGAGCTTGCCCCCATATGCTAGTTACCAAAAATTCCAACCACAAATACGTTCCCATAATATCCCTCAAACTAAAAAAATCCACCAAAATTGACAAGAAAATGCCCAGGATGCCTCCTAAACCCACTGCCCATAGCTCCCACACATGTTCATCCCTAACCTCAACCACCTCCACAAGAACATCCTCTTATCCTCGAATCCACCATTGTGAACCACATATTCCCCTCCTACTCAACCTCGGGCGTAGGTCACCCCCACCTATCACTCTCAGGGCTATCGGCTCCCTTTCGGCTGCGAAAGGCACCCCTCCCGCCGGAACCACCCCATATCGGGCAAGAAAAGTCTCCCTAAGAAGAAAATAAGTCATCGTCAACACATGTTGATCCAAAAATCCATTGTAATCACGGTAGTCCCTGTGTAGAACAACGAATGGGACACTTCATAAACATCCATCGATCCTCCATTATCAGCCCCTCTTTATGACTTATATGATAAGGATGGGGATGACACTCTGATTGGGTCATCCCTCATATACTTCCAAGTCACCCTCTATCACAGGTAAAAACGACCGCATATGGCTTTTCCAGTAACAATCGTTGGTCGAATAGATCCCATGCCATGATGCCCTCCACTGACATGTGATAGGTTAAACCTGTGGCCATCCCTCGTTTGGCTCATTCCTCCCATCATGGGGGTTTTCGACACTCACGTGCGCTCACTCGGAGAGGGAGAGAAGGTCTCACTCCCTTTTCTAGGAGCGTTTTGGCCGTTGTCGATATGGGGTGATGTAAAAAGATGGAGTCGCCATTCTATTTTGCAAAAAATAGGCAAAAGAACATGTTTCTACCTCAAGAGAGAGGCATCAAAGACAAACTGATCTTACGAAACCAATTATTCAGAGGTTCGGGGGCTAAGTTACGGAATGGAAAGATGTTAGGCCCCCATGCCTCCCTTTCGGTCTCTCATGGGCTTATTTTACTATTTTCCTTAATTTCTCCATGAAGTGTGCACATGTGTATATATAAATGGAGATCAGAATCGTTCTACTCATATAATGGAAAATATAGAGTGAGGTCATGCAAAGGAATGTTCCCAAAATAATAATTAAAAGATATGTTGTATGCACTTATCGAGATATTGATCGTTATAATGGAACGATAATATTTTCCGTATAAAAAGAAAATATGAATCAAAAGTGTGGCATATATGGATAATATATATAGATAAAATAAAAAGTATGAAAATGTTAAAATTGGAAAATTGGACTCGAGTCTTGGGCTTTAGCCCGAAATGCCTATGTCCCCTATAAAGACATCAAAGTCCACTTAGTTTGCATGTGGCACAAGGGTGGGGATTAACCCATATATTCAAGCGGGAGTTTACTATATGTGTATGTGTAGAAAATATATTTTTTCATTTTGAGAAAAAGTGGTTAATGATCCCATTGGAATTTATAACTGTAACCCTCTTTTCCTTTGTTTTAGTTTTTTTTATAGAAAATAAATTATGTGCAATATAAATAATAAAGGATGAGATATGAATGTATATGATCTAAAGTAAGAACTAAATTCAGAATTTATATAACTAATGCGAAAAATAAAAAATATTTAGAGAGAGGAAAGGATATTTGGACATTTTTTGGAGACTTGAGGCTTGATCTTGATCCTTGATAAGCTTCCTTGCAAGTTGAGTTGAATATTGGTTGATAAAGAAAGCGATATTTTCTAAATTGGGTATAAAAGTGACGGGAATGAAAGATGGAAAGGAATTTCACACAAAGGAACTTCACTGGTTGGAGGAGAATGTTGCTGAGATCATTTATATTGATGGATCTAAGGTGTGTCTTGGAAATGAGCTCATGCCCTCATTATATAGGGTAGGGGGACTACCGATTTCTATATCCATGGCCCTTCATATCGGTAGGTGACCCTAGACACACTGCCGATAGGCAGGGAAGTGGACACGCCAATCAACCGTCTTGTGCAAATTTTTCCAAAAAAATGGTCGTAGAACAAAAATTCATAAATCCAAATCACTCATGCGCAATATCATTAGAATTAAAATACATACATCTTCAATAATCCTTGGAATGGGTAGTTGAATTTGGTTCAAATGAGGCTCGCAAGTGCCCGTCGATCCTTTGGATAATAGATTGTCGGACGGTAAAGGATCGTTCATGTAAACCGTAAGTCAAAATTGCGCAGGGGTAAACAATTGGAAAGATTATGTGATGAACTTCTATCTTCCAAAGAGCTTCTCTTGGTTCGAAGAGTTGACTTCAGTAAAAAGGTCCCCCAAAGCGCTCGATGACCTTTTGGAGTAAAACGGCTTGTTCGTCCGTATCGTATAGCTAATTCGCACACGGGGCAGACAATTGGAACTGGTATTTATTGCCCTTCAAATATTCATTTAGTCTCATTTGAGATGAAGAATTGATTTTGGTGAAATGGATCCCAAGAGTGCCCGGTTACCAGCGGATCAATTTTTAGGGGAAAATGAATTGTTCGTCCAAATGGTTATGTCGTTTTACGCACGGGGCAGACCATTGAATAAGCGTTTTAGTACCCTTTGAAGATTCATTGAGATTTCACGCTGACGATGATGTTGATTGGAGTCAATTTGGGGCCCAAGAGCACCTGGTGGATTTGAAATAGATTTTTTTTGGTAAGATGGTTCGTTCGTTTGAACCGTTATGCTAATTCATGCATGGGGGTGATCATTGGAAATTGGATTCAGAGGCATTAGAGGATTCATTGAGTTTTTCTCCGACGATGATATTAATCAGAGTCAAACAGGTCCCGAGAGTTCTCGATGGCCTTTAGATCAATACTCAGAGTATGACCTAGGGTTTTTAGTCAATTGGAGAGGTGTTAGGGACTTAAGTAGAGACTTAGGAGGTCCAAGAATGTGGTATCTACAGAGGCTCTCAACGGGTGATCTTGGAACAAGTGAAAGCCGTCGAATATACAACACATGATGTTTTGGGAAAGAGGTCAATTCTGTGGACTTAAATGGACAAGGATGATTAATTCAGAGGGTCGAGGTCGATTCTTAGGACCTAAAGTAATACCGGGGATAGAAAATTCTGAGGTCCGTGGTCAATTATGATGTGCTAAGGTAGGAGGGACAAATTTGGAGGGTCGAGGTCTAAGAACCTTAAGTGGGAGTGACTAATTCTGAGAGTCGAAGTCAATTATGAGGACCTTAAGTAGGAGGGACCAATTCTGGGGGTTGAGATCAATTATGAGAACCTTAAGTGGAGGCAACTAATTTTGAGGGTCGAGGTTAATTCTGAGGACCTTCTAGTGGGAGTGACCAATTTGGAGGGTCGAGGTCAATTGTGAGGAATTTTAGGTGGGAGCGACCTATTCTGAGGTTCAAGGTCAATTATGACGGCCATAAGGTGGGAGCGACCAATTTTGAGGGTTGAGGGAAATTCAGAGGACCTTAAGGTAGGAGTGACCAATTTTGAGTGTCAAGATCAATTCCGAGGACCTTTAGTAGTGGAGACCAATTCTGAGGGTCGAGGTTAATTTTGAGGACCTTAAGGTCAGAGCAACCAATTCTGAGTGATGAGGTCAACTCTGAGGAACTTAAGGTTGGAATGACCAATTTTGAGGGTCGAGGTCAATTCTAAGGACCTTAAGTAGAGGTGACCAATTCTGAAGGTCGAGGTTAATTCCGAGGACCTTAAGTAAAAGCAATCGATTTTGAGGGTCGAGGTCAATTTTGAGGACTTAAGGTAGGAGTAAAAAATTATGAGGGTCGAGGTCAATTTTAAGTATATTAAGTAGAGGAGACAATTATGAGGGTCGAGGTCACGTTTGAGGACCTTAAGGTAGGAGCGACCAATGTTGAGGGTCAAGGTCAATTTTTAGGACCTTACGTGGACGTAACCAATTCTGAGGGTCGAGGTTAATTCTGAGGACCTTATGTAGAGGTGACCAATTATGAGGGCTGAGGTCAATTCTAAGGACCTTAGGTGGGGTATAACTCTCCCGGGGAATTTATTATTTGAGACTCTACTGGGGATGAGACATCTGTATGGAGATTATATCCTTTTGATAAGGGATGAAAATCTTAGTACAGTTGATAAATTGAGGTTTTGGGATACTGCTGGGGAATGTCTTAATAGGGAGAGATGCCTGGTTAAGGCTTCTAACTCTGCTTGGAGAAATTTGGAATTTTTCTGCGAAAAATCTTAGTTCGAGAATTTTTGCTGGAAAATGGTTAGATCTAGTGAGGATCTTTTAATTTCAATTGAGTTTGAGGTTTTTGGGATTCTGTTGGGAAAATGGGTAGCTCTGCTGGGGAGGCACTTGATTTTTGCTGAAGATGAAGTTCTCGAGATTCCGTTGGGGAGTGGTAATCGGTGCGCTGATTTTTAGGCTTTCAAGCTAGGGATAAAATGTGGTATTAATTTTGTTGGGGACTTAGGGAAGTTAAATAATTATTTTCTGGGTGAAGAACAATTCCAATATTTATTGGGTAATTTTAGTAATTTTTTGGCATTTTTTGGGATTTTTTTGTACGAAAGTTAAGGGTATTGCTAACTAGCAGTTTATAGGAGTTTCCAAACATCAGTGGTAGAGTCTTTTGGATTTCCTAGGGAAGTGGAAGGGATAATTGAGGACTGTCAATCGGCATACCCCTTAGTCTTCTATAAAAAGGGGCGAGTTCTCTTCATTTTCATAGCTTTATGCTTTCTTATCTTCTGCTTCTTTCTTTTGCGATCTGTTCCTGCGTTTCTTCTTCATCTCAGTTTAGAAAATGGTGGATTTTTCAAGCAGAAAGACTTGCATGGCGTGGATAGGGTGTTGATGATTGGGTACACTTAGAGTGGCAGGCTAGGGAGCCTTTAGCATTGGGCAATGAGAATGTCTTTGATCTGTGGGATCTTGTTATTGATGAGTGTGTTCTTCTGTGTGAGACGGTGCACCATTAATTGTCTAATGTGAGGAACTCTGAGGGTTATATAAGTACTGTGTGACTTTTGGTATTACTTTTCATATTTTTCTTTTGCATTTTGTGGTTTCTCCAAATTTTGACCAAAGGTCTCTCTTTTGTTGCGATATACTGATATTGTTACAATGAGTTTTTGATCTCTAGGGACAACGGGGTTTACTTATGTGCAAGACCACCTTCCTGGAGTGGTACGTTCGATGATTTCTCCTTCTAGTTTTGGTAGTATAGCGTCTGTATTGGATGTGATGTCCCGCTCGATGACTGTTGTATGTGCTCTGGGATAGTGGTGGTGGGATACTATCCACACCATGCATTTAGGTTTTAGGGAGATGACAGTGACCCCTATTAATGTACAACATCTGCTGGGGACAGACTGTGAGGGGATGCAGATAGAGGTGGATCAGTCCCTATAGGTGACACCGACGAGGGTGGAGGTGGCGCCTGGTGATTTTAGACGGATAGTCTCTAGGGACTCAATATTCATATCTCTTCTTTGAGGGGTTTTGCTGAGTCAGGTGATTGATGAGACCAATGTTCTGTAGGTTTGTCAGGTGTCCCTCTTGTTTATTCTTTTGTTGTTGGAAGGATTTTTTGTTATGTCAAGCGGTAAGGTCGTCCATTTATGGTTTTTAACATACTTCACGGTATGCTCGAATTTCCCTCTCTTTGACTGGGGGAGCCTGACTTTGGCGACCCTTTATTCATATTTGGATGCTTTCAGTCGGTGGTGCCGGCAAACTCGTACTTGAGCCACGTATCTTCTGGAGGTATTTTGTTTTTGCATTTTCCTTTATGGATTTTCTTTTATTATCCTTTTTTATTCTTAATTGCTGAGTCTTATCCTTTTGCAGACGTGGTTCTACAAGGTGATCGGGCTCAATGATCGCTTGATTGGTTTGCGTGAAGAGTCAGTTGGGTGATTCTGCTACATGTATCAGTGGCGAAAGTCCAATCGACACTCGAAGTGATCTCTTTCTTTGGCTGCGGTGGGCAAATAGGTTGTTTATTCTTTTCTCTTTTGAATCATTATCTTCATTTCCTTTCTTCAAGTATTGACTTTATCCTATCAAAATGTAGGTATCCTTCTATACTTAGGGGGCGACCATCCAGTAGATAGGGGTGATCGGAGGGAATGCACATATGCATCGATTGCTAGTGCACGAGTTTGGCTACTCCTGGTATCTGAGAGAGATAGAGTAGTCCAATAGATTATGGAGGAGAATGTGGCATTCCCACCAGTAATTCCCCCGATATATATGAGGCAGGTTCGAGAGATATCAGAGGAGGCCTGGATGGCAGCGATGATTGGTGAGCCCTATTATTTGTACATAGACACGGTGGCGACCTATAACTAACTTGATTTCTTGACGAGCTGAATAATGTCGTCATGCATCTAAGATTTGGTGAATATGCCAGCTCCGCCTCCTACGACTTCAGGTAGGGGTACAAGTCAACAACTGGGGTCTACCCACGACACTGGTAGCGCGTTGACGTTAGCAGCAATGGCGACATTAGAGGTTCCATTTCATTGGCTTGCTCCTCCATCTTACAACATCAGATTGTCTGAAGGAGGATCATTGAGTGTGTTGCATCACCCCAACACGATCGACTTGTAGGTGTTGGGGTTGACAGAGGATGATCTTCATCCAAAGGTATAACTTTATCATTTGTCTTTTATTTTTTTGATTTGTTCTTTCTTTTAGACTAACTTATTTGATCTTTTTTTTCTTGCAACATGTTTGGGTGTCAACTACCTGGCCGAGGGACATCGGGGACTAGGTGGCTTCCACAACAGCTCATATTCGGGATTCGATTTTCCTTCCTTCCTTTTTTGTGCCATTTTCCTCATCTAATGGGGGATATGGATGGGTAGCAGAGGATCCTCAACTATTCATCGGGGGAATCATGAGCGTCGCACGAACGAGGGATCCTAGGGATAGAGAGAGAGAAAAGAAAAATAGAGAAAATTTTAAGGTGTATCGGGATGAGTCTCATTGTTTTTCTTCTTTTTTTCCTGCAAAATAAATGTACTGATGGAAACAAATATATATGAAATGAATGGGGTTTTATTTATTTTTCTTCGCTTTAAATTACTTAATTTACATGCACTTTTTACTTTGTTTCTTGAGACCATAAAAAAGATCATAATTATTTAAAAAGAGAATTTATTTTGAAACGGGATGAGTTAAAAATATAAGCAGCAAAATTTTTTGAATAAAATTTGTTTTTATGGAGTTTTTTAGTTTTGACAAAAGAGAAAAAATGTATTTTTCTAAAAATGGGGGGATGCCGATCGGTATACCCCTTATCCTACCTACCGGCAGTCAATCCGGTCAAATTACCCTAAGACTTGGATTTCACTTTATTCAACTACTTTGTCCTTGATGGGGTAGGGTTCCATCTGGATTTTACATAATCCTTGTCTTTAGCCAAGTTTTTTATGTCTAAAAGGGAGAAGGTGGAGAGTTTTTATTCACTCATCCAAAATTTCCTTCTCTTTCTTATTTCTTGTTCTGTGTCTTGTTATTTTCCAAAATTCCCCTTCCCATAAGTGCAGAATTTCCCTCTTATCTAGGTACAATGTAGACTATGATGCCATTAACCTACACCGGGTTTCTCTGTGGCGCAACTGGCCCATTTACTGGAGCATGCTGACGGTGGCGGTATAATTTTGGTACCCCCGATAATCATGTTTTCCATTTTGGCTTGGATGAGGTCTGCCCGAATTATGAGGAATTTTCTTCCAAATTCGTGGTAAATCCCAATGTGACGGTGACCATGCCTGAATTCTCTTGGTTTTCTCAGGCACTGTTGGGGGAATGTCTCCATATTTTACTCTCGACGGCTCAATCGTTGGCCACTAGAGGAATGATCTCCCTACTACATGTGTTGTATTCCATGTGTCTACGGGATGTTAATGACGCAGGATATGTCGGACCCATCTACCTTGGCCTAACTTCGAAGCTACTGTTGGTGACCAGGGACCTACTGGTGGACCCTCAAGTTGTTTCCATTACTGCATGGATGTTATATAATTACAATCCTGTGACAGTGATACTAATACAGACCATGAATGGTCTAGATGCTTGGCGGGAAGGATGTTATGATTTTCTAAGAGGTAACCCAGTCATGTTGTTCATGTGGCTGTCTGAGAGATTATGTTTAGCAGTCCTCCTGAATATCCCTTGGTAGTTATGCTGAGTTTCTTTACTTACTATTTCATCAGCTTTGGCCCGATCATCGAGAACTATGTAAACTGGTTTGTGGATAACAGAAGTTAGTGGCTAAGATTTTCGCCAAGGAGACCGGGCGTAGATTTCTTGCCATGTTTGACACCATGGAGGGAGGCGTAGTGGTTTTTCCTAGGCTAGTTCAGGCTTACCATTCCATGGAGCGCCTTTGGCATACTATCTAGGAAGGAGAAGTGTGGGGGAATTAATATGTAGATGATGATGGGGCTAGATCTTATGGTAGCTGTGGGTAGGGTCATTTTTGAAGATAGTGATATTTGTGAAGCTGGTTATGTATGGGAATACATTTGGGAAGTTTAGGAGTAGTTTGTTTAGGAGTAGTTCGGTTTGGTTTTGTTTTAGGACAATAAGGTTGGTGTGGGTAGTTGTTAGACTCCCTACATTGATATTTTCTTTAATCGTGCTGGATTTTCCCAATAATGGAATAAAAAAGTATTTTAATTATATTGTTGTGCCTCTTGATGAATTTTACATTTGAATTATCTACACCAATTGCTAAGGCATACATAATCCTTTTTTTCATGTAAATGAAAAAATAAATTTTCTTTCTCGGAGGTAAGAAAATAATAGCATTTTGTGAAAAAGAAGGGGATCGTGCCCATGTAAAGCGTATGAGATACCTACGTACCTCTGGGTTTTTTTCCCTTTTTTGAAAGAAAAAGGGTTTTTAGAGGATCATGGCCCATATAGTTTTGAGTTGAGTGAAATGAAGATTTTTCTTAGAATATAAGGGAGATGAAGGGAGTTGTAGCGCGCCGATATTTCAGACTAGGGGTAGAATTTATCGATACTGTCCAGGTTGACTAGACATCATATCTTCTCCATCAAGGTCAGTGAGCATAGATAGCAGCACCACCAGACATGATCTTCTTCATGATGTAGGGGCCACTCTAGTTTAGCCTAAAATTCCATCTAGGGCCCCAGATGGGTTTTTTGATTTCTTTGAGGGACAAGTCCCCTTCTTGGACACAGTGGTCATTGACTCTCTTATTGAATGAACGTGCTATCCGACACTGTATATGATATAAATATTTTAGCCTTCTTTCATCAAAGAGCAACAACTCGTCAAGACGACTCTGATGCCAGTCTTCTCCGTTGACCTTGATTTCAACCATGACGCATAATGAAGGAATTTCTAGTTCAACGGGTAGGACTTCTTCCATGCCGTAAATAAGAGAGTAATGGGTAGCCCCATTAAATAACTTGACTAAATTATGGTAACCCGAAAGGGCGCAAGGGATCCGATCGGACCAATATTGGGAACTCTCGGTAATCTTGTTGATGATTGCTTTGAAGTTCTTATTGGCGGCTTTAACTACACTGTTGGTTTATGGTCGATAGGAAGAGGATTTTTGTCTCTGAATCCCATACTCATTGACCAATTATGGGACTTCTGCCTCGAAATGTAACTCGTTGTCTCACACTAGATCACGCGGGACCCCGTATCGTCATATGATGTTCTTTCGTATGAACTTGGCCACCATTTTGGCATTCAACACTGCATATGACTCGGATTCAACCCATTTGGTGACGTAATAAATGGAAACCAAGATGAACTCATTCCCATTGGAGTCTCTGGGTGTAACTTTCCCTATGATATCGATGCCACATGTGGAGAACGATGACACTAGGTTATGTGGTATAATTTTCACGGCGACAAGTGCTAGAGATTGGAAAAATTATTAGCCTTTAGGGCATCTCCAAATATAGGTGGTGTTATCCTGAACAATGGTATTCTAATAGTAACCCTGTCGGATAATCTTCTTGGCAATCATATGACCATTCATGTGGGGTTCGCATTCCTTGTTGTTAATTTTTTGCATCATTTCTTCAAGGCCAGCCCTTGTGATGAAGTGTAAGTGGGTTCCATCGAAGTTTCTCTTGAACATTGCTTTATCACAGATAATGTACTGGGCAACAAGCTTGTAGAGGGTTTCTCCATCTTTTTTTTAGAATCCTGGGCATACCTACCGTGCTTGAGGAAGATCCAAATGTCATATTTCCAGCACTATACCATATCTGGATCTTCTTCAGTGATGAGCTTAATTTGGTAGCAGTGGGTTGTATAGCTTATTTTTGCATTAGAAAAGCATCCATCATTATTCCTTCGAGCATGTCCTTCATAGAGGCTACGATGGCAAGGGCACCAACTAAGTTTTTCTTTCTCGAGGCAAGTAATGGAAGGTAATGTCTCAGAATTGAGAGGTCAGCTCTTTTAAGTGGGGCGTGGTAAGGTAAGAGCTTTTCGTCTTTGACTTTCCATCTTCTAAGTACCTGGCCAATGATGAGGGATGAATCCATGTAGACATATAGGCATTGGAATTCCTTTTTTGAGAGATACTTTGAGGCCTACGGTGCACGCCTCATATTCAGTCATGTTATTAGTAGCGTGATGGCAATGGGAGTATGAGAATCATCAGGGGCGATCAGGAGTATCCCAATGCCATATCCATTCTTATTGGTAGCACCGTCAGAGAACATTTTCCATATAAGGTTTTCTTAGGAGGTACACAGGATGTTTTCATTTTGGAATTTAAAGATCGAGACGTCAACTTCTTCCATAGGGTAGTCAGCAAGGTAATTAGAGATATATCTCCCTTTTATGGATTTCTACATGATATACATAATATCGAACTCGGCTAGAGCCATTCGGGTAGATAGGGCAGGTTTCTCGAGTAGGTAATTGATAGGATCTATTCAGGATACAAGTCTGATGGGAAAAGAGAGCATGTAATGTCGTAATTTTTGAGTGACCCAAACAATGATGACACATTCTTTATCCAAGACAGTGTAGTTAACTTCATATCTGGACAATTTGCAACCAATGTAGTAGATGGCCTTCTTTTTGTGGGATTCTTCAATGTATTGGCTAGCAAATCCCCAACTGCGGTATCTGTCACAGTCAAGTATAGAAGTACAGGGGAGACCAGACTACGGTGGCATGAGTACCGGAGGTCGAGTTAGATATTATTTGATTAGGTCAAAGGCTTACTAACAATCTTCATTATAAATTTTGGTAGAATCCTTGCAGAGGAGTTTGGAAGTGGGTTCACAAACAGAAGTCAACTAGTTGATGAATCGACTGATATACTATAATTTTCCCAAGAATCCTAGAAATTCCTTCTCCGTTTAGGGTCATGGCATCTCGAGTATGAATTTAAGTTTGGCAGGAGATTCTTCAATCCCCTTGTCGATAACCATGATTCCCAAAAACTTTCCTTTGGTGATGCCAAAGACATATTTCTGTGGGTTAAGTCACATCTGGTATCATTGCAGTTGTTTGAAGAACTTTTGGAGAGCGGGAAGATGACCTTCCTGAGTTTTAGACTTGATGATCATATCATCCAAGTATACCTCGACCTTTTTATGTATCAGAACATGAAAGATGGTTATGGAATCCCTTTTGTAGGTAGACCTCGCATTTTTGGTGATCGAGTGACATAACTATGTAATAAAAGGTTCCCTAAGGGGTGATGAATGTAATTTTTTCTTGACGATCGGATGCATGTTGAT
This sequence comes from Sambucus nigra, assembly GCA_949130495.1. Taxonomy (NCBI): domain Eukaryota; kingdom Viridiplantae; phylum Streptophyta; class Magnoliopsida; order Dipsacales; family Adoxaceae; genus Sambucus; species Sambucus nigra. Next base: position 353,521,005 of record OX422214.1, read on the forward strand.
CTGATTTTATTTGGCAAACCCATCAACGAATGACTTGAGACCATGACTAGCTGTGTTATCCACAATCATGTCGATATGGGGTAGTGGGTAATCATCTTTTGGAGAAGCCATGTTTAGATCTCGATAACCAATGCACATACGAACCTTTTTTCCTGATTTCGGCATGAGCATGATGTTGGCTCACCATGTAGGATATTTTATCACTCGGATGAATCCTTATTCAATTGTTTGACCACCTGTTCCATAACCTTGAGAGACCATTCAGTGTGGAACTTTCACAGTTTCTGTTTGACCACTTTACATTCTAAGAGCGTTGGAATCTCATGCTGAGCTATCTTGGGATCAATGTCGGGCATGTTGTAATAGGACCATGCAAAGACGTCCATAAATTCATTCAACAGTTCTTCGAGTTGCGCGTGTTCATGATCATCAAGGGTGGATCCTATCCTAATATCATGCAGTTGGATACTAGAACCGAAATTAATAACAACAGTTTCATCTTCATTAACTTGAACGTGGTTATGTTATTTGTTATTAACCTTATTTAGATCAGTTAAGAATTGTTAATTTTCAAAATCATCATCATCAAGAGTTTGATTAGAATACAGATAATTAATGTAAGGCACACCAAGATATTCAAAAAATTCGTTTATTTTATTCTTGGGAAAAGAGTGTTGAGAACCTCATCGAAGGGGGTCTTGATTAATTTATGATGAAAATAAGGAGTTGTAACAAAAATGAAAGAAATAGGATAAACATTTCGGTTGGGTTGCATTTTAGCAAGTGAAATTGGTACAAAATTCCAGTTAAAGAGGGTGTATCAGTAACTTTGATGAGGATGGATGGATTCAATGATGTAGCGTCTGAGTGGATCATGTAGAGTTTTAACCCCATTGTCTAAAAGTTGAACAAATCCTCAGTTTCACTTCCCTCAAAATCTAGTCTTCTCAACAAGCGGTTGCACATGATACTGGGAACTTTCGGCCAATGAGTAATTGTCTTAGAAGAAGATCTCAATTCCTATCTTTATCTTCTTGCCCACATGATCATACCACGGTTCGGGAAAGCCACAAAAGCAAAAATATTCTCCCTTTTTGATGAATTTTTCATTCAAGGAATCTTTTGAAACTATCTTGGCACTTTCTAGCATTTTCTTTAACCGAGGTTATTGGAGCATTCATAGTTCCTATGATGATGGTTGATAACTCATGCCATATGTAGGAAAGGCCTTCTTTTGCACTATGGGGTTACAGTATTCCCTATTATCGTCATCCCATCTCCAGTCCGGGCATAAAGTGCATTTTTTGAACATCTGTATCACGTTGACATTACCGCAAGGGTTGTGTTTTGGACAAACTCCATCTATAAAATCATCCCCTACTGGGAGAGGAAGTTGTTCGACTCAAAAACCTGACATAAGCATATCATTATCCCCATATTGTAATTCTAGTAACGAATTAGTGGTGCTTGCATTCTCAGTATTATCACCGTTGCCTAAGATGGTCATGACACGCCCCTTGGCGAAGAACTTCAATTTCTTATGGAGAGAGGATGACACTCCCTTGATGTTTTGGATCTATGGTCATTCGAGAAACAAGTTAAAATAAGACGATATATTGATGACTTGGAATTTAGTGACGAGACTTATAGGGCCAGCCTCTATTGTACACTTCAAGGATCCCATCACTTCCTAATGGCTATGGTCATCTGCACGCACTGCGACAAAATTTGGAGCAAGGTCTCTTACTTTAAGTCACAAGAAGTTGAGGGTTCTTAGAAAAAAAAACATTAAGTGTTGATTCGTGGTGTACGAGGGAAAGTGCTACTGTGTTCCCCATGACCTCGATAGAGAGATTGAGATCATAGTTATGATTTAGGCCACACTTAGGGATTTCTTCTTCGGAAAAAGAGAGCATTCGAGTAGAGGTTAAAGACCCGAACAAGTTCATGTCTTCTTCCAGAGTGGTAGAAAGAAAGGCTATGGTCCCGATAAGTAATTTAATCAAAGGCTTTTGGGTGCAGTTGGGAAGACATAAAATGTACACACAGAGTGATGTTAGCATGAGTTTTCTTCAACTGGTCGAGGATCTTACTATCCTTGAGGGTCATTTATGGTATAGGTAATTTCTCAAAACCTTGTCCTTTATCCGTTTTTTCTGATTGAGGGTTCAAAACCTGATAATGCCTCCCAGATCTAGTCATATAGTTCATAGAAGAGGGTAAAATAGAAACCTTATTTCTTCATCTATCTCGGGCTGTTCGACAACTTTGTTGATCTCTCCTAGAAGATCCTCAAATTATAACATTCGACATATACTCACTATTGGGAGAAAAGACTTTTCTCTTCATCTAAACTATTAAATTCATCCCTCCATCCAATGGCAACAATGGAATCCTTCCATGAGAAGTCAATGCATTCTACAACCTCAATGGCCTCTTTGTATAGATCCTCCCATTCAATGGGGAGATACAAAAGTGAAGGGACCAAGCTCCCTTATAGTTTCAAAGCATTGATAATCTCGGACGTACTACAAATTTCATCGATTTGTCGAAATAAGTCTTCCAAAATATGGATGGAATCATGTAACCTGACTTCATTGGTGGGTACTACCCAATTATTTGACTCGTGAGCCCACTTTTGGGCTTCCATGAATAGTGTACTAATTTTTTTGGCAGTTAATGGTCATTTCAGAGGGAAATTTTAGCCCAAACTCTTGGAGTTAGTTTAATGCGGCTAATAATTCCATATCCTTCCTTCCAAACCTAGTACTAATGATAATACATTCTCTTATAAAAAGTGATAGGGCCTGATTGGGAAAATAAGTAGTGTGTAGGAGAAAATATGGTGAAACTTTTAGGGGTTTAGGTGAATGTATGGGTATGATGGGAGATTTACTGGGTACAATCTGGGTAAACGGGTCAAATTATGAGTTTTCTTATAAGAAGATATCATTTTTATTGTTCGAAAGTGGATTGTGAGCGGAGATTGGTTTCAGATTGGTTGGGGGAGAGATGATATCTCGGTCAATAAGACCTTTGATTATATTTCGGAGATGGAAGCACTGATCAATGGTATGGCCGGTATTTTGATGGAAATCACAATGGGCATCGGGTTTGAAATTTTTGGTAAAGGGTTTTCGTAATGTACAAGGGTCCAATGGCTTGATGAGATTTTAGCTAAAAAGGGCTTGGTAGACTTTGGAGAGGGGACATGAATCCTGTTGTATTCTTTTATGACTGGATTAGAGAGTTTTTTGGGGCCCATGAAGTGGCAGGCTAAGAGATGTTATTGATGGTTAAAACTATGGGATTGGTAGGCGTTTAATACTTTCTTGGAGTGAACTAATTGGATACTTTCTTTGGCTCAACGTCTATCTTGGCAAGATGTTTAGGCACATATTCTTCACATTTATCCCCTTAATTTCAGTATTTTTATGATTCCGTGCAGTGTAAGTATCTTGGATTTATCTCAAATGTATTCTACTAATCCCTTTTGGCAAGTATTTCTTGTTTTGTGTATTTCTCATGTGTTTTACAGGTATTTCATGCAAGTTAGTGCTAAGGAGAACTCAAAAGAGTGAAAGAAACCTAGAAATGGAGAGTTGAAGGGCATTTTCGTAATTTTCCATCCTTAGTCCGGAGGTGGGGCCAACTATAAAGTTGAAGATCTCTAAATTACAAGAACACTGGAAAAAACGTCACCTCAATCCGAGCTACGGTGAATAAGTTACGAGGTTTTGAAGTTGCGCGATAATGAAGAGAAATGAACCAGAAAAACAGGATGGATCCGGATGGAACCAAACCGATCCGGTGGTGACCGGACCGGTCCGGTCAGAAAAAAGAACCGATCCGATATAATAGGACCGATCCGGGTGGAAACCGGACCGGTCCGGCTGTACAGATTTCTGGCACTAATTAATGCAGATTTTTGGCGTGTGCAACTGATGAAACTTGTTCCACAAGCACTATTGGCTGTCTAATTCGTGTTAAATTCGTGCTATAAAAGCCCAAGCCCTAATTCATTCAAAGGGGAGTTTTTTTATCAAGTTTTAGGAGGCTAGGTTAGGGGTTTGCTAGAGAGAGGCTAGGTTAGGAGTAGGTTAGAAGTGCTAGATTAAATTTTAGGGTTAGATTTTGAGAGCAAATTTTCTATTCCTTCAAGAGTTTTCATGAACCCTAGTTTGTAAGAAATTCTGGATTCCAATTCCATTTTTGTTGCTGAATTCAAGTAATATCTTTCCATTCTCTAGTTTTATTATTTGCAAATTATTTCCCATGTCTTGTAGATCCATAATTTTATGTCTGAATTTATTCTTGAACCAAATCATGAGTAGCTAAATTCCCAAGGGTTGGGGTACATGAACTCAATCCAAGGCAAATTATTTATGTAGAAAATAGAGGTTAAATTAAAATATTGATTGAATCGTGAAAGCACCGCTTTATATTTATCTTTGATTTCGTATGGTGCGGGCTTGAACCTCATATACATAATGCTTAGAATCTATAAAGACTGGATTCATTCACCGCTTTATATCTATCTTTGATTTCATATGATGCGGGCTAGATCCCTCATATATGTAATGCTTAGAATGTATAAAGACCGGATCTAGTCAATAATTTTAATTTACAATTCTAGTATTCTATACGGTAATTTGTTAAGGATTGAGGGATTGTACCCTACCCTATTTTCTCCCATTTGTCAGATCTAATTTCTTTTGCACTTTTCAGTTTGTTAAATTTTCCCAATTTTTAATCATCTTTTCGTTTCTTTTAAGAAATTATTTCAAGATTTAATAATTTTTCTTATTACTATTTGGCAATCTCGATCCCTGTGGATACGATCCCGACTTACCGAGTTTATTACTTGAGCGACAGGCTTGCACTTGAGCCTAGAGTGAACGCATTTCTGAGACAAATTCTTAGTCGCGTCAAGTTTTTGGCTCCGTTGCCGGGGATTGAAATTGTTAAATTTTTAAGAAAGTTATTTTTATCTACAAGTGATTTCGAAAAAAAAAATAAAAAATAAAAAAATAACAAAAATTGAAAAAAAAATGGGTATCATGTTCTTGAATTGCCCAATTTGAAATGTCTTATTTTAACTCTTTTGGTGGCGTTAATTGTTATGCTAATAGTGAGGAAGAGGAGGCACTCAGGACTTATGACCATTGGATCAATATCACTAAAGATGATTATATTAAATACAAGCCTAGTGCTGAGAAACTCCAAATTTATCAAAATCAATTGCTTGAAGAAGAAAGACTTGAAAAAGAATATCGCGAAAAAAATCGTTATTGGGAGCAAGAGTTAGATGCATTATTTGAACCCAATGAGGATTTTTTTTCTGATAGTTTTGAAGATGAAGTAAGTTTTCAACCAAATGAGGAATTCGAGGTGCTAGAACCAAGGAAGCCTACTTTGGAAGAACTCTTGCTTGATCTAAAAAAGCAATCTGATGACCGTTCTGTTATCGAGTCGAAAATTATAGCAACTTGCAAGGAGTTGAAAGATTATTTGGACAACTTAGAAAAGGTCGAGACTTGCGCTTCACCTAATACTTTTGAGAATGAAATCATTGAAATTGATCCAAGTTCTTTTGAATCTCAACCTATTATAAATATTTCAAAAACTCTTGAGGTTGAAGATCATTTGTCTCCTTGTGTCCCCACTATTATCGAACCATTAAATCCATCACAAGAATTGGATGAATGTCTTAAGGATGTTGATCCGCTTCTTGTATGGGAATGTTATTTTGAGATGCTTCATCTTACGGGCCACACACTTAGACGTGTCACTCCACCAGATCCAATTGAAAATTTTGAGGGAGAAAATTTTGAGGACACCAAGCAAGAGAGAGAGCTAGAGGAGTTGAGTCTAGCAGAGTTTGAGCGCGAGTTTGGACAGGTAGATGCAAGCCTTAATGATGAAGTCCAATCTTTCTGGGCCTCAATTTGTCATTTGGATGAAAGCGGGTGGGACAATAGAATTGATGCATTCCTCCTTCCCAAACCTTCACCCATACCATTTGAGTCTTCGGAGGTACTTGAAGATATGACTCAAATATCGTCCGACTTAGAGACCAACACACGTGCTACGCAACAAGAGGATCATTTTCCGGTTTATGAGGACAATCACTCTATGCTTAAATTGTTTTCTAATATGGAATGTTCCTTTTTGTGTGCCCCTCTTCCCATTCTACTTGAACAATATTTTAGAAGTGATTCTATTTTTCTTAGATCCCAATGGTACTTGTCCCCCTGTGCACTCAAATCCCTCATTATCCCCCTACAAATTTTAATTGGTGATGGTTCATTTTTTAAACCTTGCACATGCCTTCCGTTTTTCAAACGGAATTCTTACTTTTCGGGAGGCATGCATCCTAATGAGGGTACACCATTAATCCCTCAAAGTCAAATTGTATTTTGGGTGGACCCTCAAATTTTTCGACTTCTACTATATGAGTTATTAGAAGTTAAAATCGTAGGTTGTACATAATTAGTTTTTTTTCCTTTTCTTTTTAGTTTTTAATAGTGTAGTGTCATTAGTTAAAGTTTTTGTTATTCTTTTTTCTATGCTTGGTTATAACATGTTTTGTAGATTCAATGGACTCGCACTCATCGGGGATCGCTCCATTTGGGAAATATCTTTCTTTTCCTCTCTTTATGTTGTGTTCTTGATTTCCATTGAGGACAATGCAACATTTAAGTTAGGGGGTGTGGGATATTCTTCCCGTTTATTGTTTAGATTCATTGATTCAATCACATGTTCTTTCCAAGTGTGTTTTTTAGAAAATTTAAAAAAAAAAAAAAGCCAAAAATATTTTTGTTCAAAATAAATAAAAATTGGAATTTAAATTTTTCAAAAATATCACTTTTATTCTATTTGAAGTCTCAAATGGTTAACAATCATAATGCACTAAGCCGAAATTGACCAAAGATGGCAATTGAAAGAAAATTGACGACTTAACGAATAAGTGTGGAGATTAGTCCAACCCGGTGAGATTTCGAGCCTATCGATCTTTTTGAGTTCTTAAATCCATACGAGTTTATGATTAACTCAAAGTTCTTTTCAGCGTTTTAATAAGTCATTGATGATCTCAATCCTTTATTTTGATCGGTTATGGGAAATGTGTGAAATGTTGTCTCGAAATTCGTGCTAAATATATCTCTAAACTTAATTAATCTCGAGATGCATATGGTAATGTGATTAGCATTTTGGACAATGAAGTAGGCCCTCGTTTGTTACCCAAAAATATTAGCCATAAAAAGTTGTGAAAAATAAAATTATCCCTTTGCAACCCACTTTGAGCCTAATAAAATATTTCCCTTTCGTTTGACAACCCGAAAAACCCAAATAACCCGGAATTGTGAAAATTGAATATTCATCAAGTCCAAATTGTGCAACAAAAAGGGGCAAGAAAAAAAAATAGATATGCTCAACAAAAATAGCAAGAAAAGAAAAAGAAAAGAAAAAAATGAGCAAATGATCGAAAAAGCACTAATGGACATCATAAGGACATTTTCCAATTCAAACATTCCCGTTCATTCGCAATTATACCCTTTACACTTTTTAACCCAAAAAGTCCTAACTGAGTCCGAATGGAGAAATTAATTACCGCGTGGAGAGCTAAGACATGAAAAGATAATATGAGAGATTAAATGGTGTGAACTAGAGGTGATGTTCCTGTTTCCTAATAACCGTACTCCGATGATGAGATCTTTTCACCATAAATTTCCTTCTTTTCAATTTTGTATGCGTGAATTTATGTCCATTATATTTACTCTTTATATCATGCATACCGAGAGAAAATAGCCACAATTCGAGTGATTCATTTGTGAGTGCAATCCGTAAGAATTTGAATCAAAACGAATCTTCGGAAAGTAACGTAATGCTCAATCGGTGGAAATTTGAGGTTTAATTGATGGCTTTGCACACACACACTATGGTTTGAGACAGTTGAATATGAATTTATGGTGATTATTTTTTGAAAAGTTTAAATTGTACAATTTTTAAGTATTTTGATATTTATTTGAGTCAATAAAGAATTTTGTGGGTAAATTCACTGCAAACCCTCACGAGACAAAACTCGTCCTACTAGGGTAACCTAGGGGTTTAAAGGCTTGTTGCATACGCTAAATGCAATCGCGTGCCTGCGAAAGTGGAATTTTATTTTAATAAAGGAATTTTCAAGAGAAGAATTTTGGTTAGGATTCATATACATTGCTCGGGACGCGCAAAGTTCTAAGTTAGGGGGTGTGTTAGGCACATATTCTTCACATTTATCCCCTTAATTTCAGTATTTTTATGATTCCGTGCAGTGTAAGTAGCTTGGTTTTGTCTCAAATGTATTCTACTAATCCCTTTTGGCAAGTATTTCTTGTTTTGTGTATTTCTCATGTGTTTTACAGGTATTTCATGCATGTTAGTGCTAAGGAGAATTCAAAACAGTGAAAGAAACCTAGAAATGGAGAGTTGAAGGGCATTTTCGTAATTTTTCAGCCTTAGTCCGGAGGTGGGGCCAACTATAAAGTTGAAGATCTCTAAATTACAAGAACACTGGAAAAAACGTCACCTCAATCCGAGCTACGGTGAAGAAGTTACGAGGTTTTGAAGTTGCGCGATAATGAAGAGAAATGAACCAAAAAAACAGGATGGATCCAGATGGAACCAAACCGATCCGGTGGTGACCGGACCGGTCCGGTCAGAAAAAAAGAACCGATCCGATATAACAGGACCGATCTGGGTGGAAACCGAACCGGTCCGGCTGTACAGATTTCTGGCACTAATTAATGCAGATTTTTGGCGTGTGCAACTGATGAAACTTGTTCCACAAGCACTATTGGCTGTCTAATTCATGTTAAATTCGTGCTATAAAAGCCCAAGCCCTAATTCATTCAAAGGGGAGTTTTTTATCAAGTTTTAGGAGGCTAGGTTAGGGGTTTTCTAGAGAGAGGCTAGGTTAGGAGTAGGTTAGAAGTGCTAGATTAAATTTTAGGGTTAGATTTTGAGAGCAAATTTTCTATTCCTTCAAGAGTTTTCATGAACCCTAGTTTGTAAGAAATTCTGGATTCCAATTCCATTTTTGTTGCTGAATTCAAGTAATATCTTTCCATTCTCTAGTTTTATTATTTGCAAATTATTTCCCATGTCTTGTAGATCCATAATTTTGTGTGTGAATTTATTCTTGAACCAAATCATGAGTAGCTAAATTCCCAAGGGTTGGGGTACGTGAACTCAATCCAAGGCAAATTATTTATGTAGAAAATAGAGGTTAAATTAAAATATTGATTGAATCGTGAAAGAACCGCTTTATATTTATCTTTGATTTCGTATGGTGCGGGCTTGAACCTCATATACGTGATGCTTAGAATCTATAAAGACTGGATTCATTCACCGCTTTATATCTATCTTTGATTTCATATGATGCGGGCTAGATCCCTCATATATGTAATGCTTAGAATGTATAAAGACCGGATCTAGTCAATAATTTTAATTTACAATTCTAGTATTCTATATGGTAATTTGTTAAGGATTGAGGGATTGTACCCTACCCTATTTTCTCCCATTTGTCAGATCTAATTTCTTTTGCACTTTTCAGTTTGTTAAATTTTCCCAATTATTAATCATCTTTTCGTTTCTTTTAAGAAATTATTTCAAGATTTAATAATTTTTCTTATTACTATTTGGCAATCTCGATCCCTGTGGATACGATCCCGACTTACCGGGTTTATTACTTGAGCGACAGGCTTGCACTTGAGCCTAGAGTGAACGCATTTCTGAGACAAATTCTTAGTCGCGTCACAAGACTTTCTTTGAATTTTTCTCCTGCTTCCCGGAGGGCTTAGAAACGGGTGCAATACTATCCTCCCATCATTTCTCGTACATGGAGTAAGAAGTTTTTCTTCATAATACTAACTTGCTCCTCTTCGAAAGTCCGGTTGGTCATGGTGGATCCTTTCTCTCTCTACCTTGCTATGAAATTACTGATAGTTTCCTAGGGACTCTTCTTGAGAAGTTATAAATCACGTCATGTAACCTCCAACTCCTTGTTTTACTTATACTATGACATGAATTCACGGGCAACATCCTCCCAATTATAAATTATGGATTCCTTGAGGGATAGGAACTAGGTAAGAGTGTTTTCCTTCAAAGTCTGTTGGAACATTTATGCTATTATTTCTTCAGAGGCACCTAGGAGGGGCATGGTTGGGTGATAACTTCAGAGATGAACAATTGGGGGCCCCTTCCCCCGAACTTCACAATGTTGGGCATCTTTAACTTTTTCTCTAGCCTTACTCTAGAGTAGGGAGACATATGGGTGTAATCCATGTAGTTCCCGAAGATTCGAACTTGGTCAAACTTCTTAGTCAATATCTTAAGGTCCTCCTTGACCTTGTTGAATTCTTATTCCTTCGAAATAACAGGTACTGATAGATTTTCCCCTAGTTGGGAAAGATTCGGTATGTGGAGCTGAGCTGGAGACGATCTACTAGAAAGAAGGGCACATGGAGCATGGTTATACTCTTCTAGAACCCAAATAGGCTCATGTATCAGTGGACCCATAGCTCTAGGGAAGAGGACCTTAGGCTATTCGAGAATAGGGCCGTTAAGTTGGACTAAAGCCGTCATCAAATCAGACTGCAAATTCGGCACTTGCCTTGTGTTCTCCATGGAATGCGGGTAAATGTTGATTGTGGACTCGAAGGAAGTAGCGGGAGAATTGATAGAGATTAGGGGTGATTTAATGTGGGAACAAAACCAATAGGGATCCAATCCAAGGGTCGACTACGAGATGGACCTGAGAAGGAAAATGATTTCGGATTATTTTTTAAAGAGAGAAGGAGAAACTTTCAGAATAAAGAGGAATTTTTTTTTGATATTTTTTTAGAAAGAGGAAAACAAAATGTTTTTGGTATTTTGATAAAAAAAAAGGGTGTTTAAGCATGATTATTATTACGCTTATGTTTTCACTTGTATTACGTTTACCTAAATGCAAAAGAAATGACAGACGAGCCCCTAGCCTAGGAAAAATTGGGTTTGAAAAATATGCAAAATATTGTTTGACTTGTTGCTATGCTCATGGATAGGGTCCCATTTTGAAAAAGATCAAAATATGAAATTATGGCAGCATGCTAACCCAGAATTTTGGCAAAGTTTCAGGTAGTAACGGACAAACTAAATATGAGTGACCTAGGTTTGACGCCTATATGGAGGTATGCATTTGTAGGATTAGTGTAAAGGTTCCCCTTTTGACATGACTTCCACGATATACATCTTTCTTTCGAGGGCAATCAGTATGTGTGGACAAGCCATTTGATATAGTGTACATGAATTGCCTCACTATATACCTTGTGTGGATAATACGTGTGAGAGATAATTTGATATACTCGACGTACATGAACGATTTCCTTGCGATATACCTCCAGTCATAAATTCATCTAGGAGGTATGATGTCGGGGGGGGGGGGGGGGGACCATTCGATATACGTCGAAGGCACTTGGACAATGGAAGGTGAGAGTCATGTTGCTTAGGATAACTGTGACCTTCCGGACCAATGACCATCACAAAGTTCCCCCTAGTATGGGACAAAATTATGCTCTTTCTAAGGATAAATTTCGAATCGAATCAATTTGTAGTGTTGGCTTAATTCTATACAAAACTAATAGAGTCATAGGATAGATGATTGTGGTATCCTTTCAATCATATGACAAGTTTAAGTTGAAGACGTAGAGGCATATCACTGTGAAGAGTACATCCTTGTCGGTTTTCATCCCAAGTTTATATGTCACCAACATTTGAATTCCAAAGTCTCTAAAGGTATGAATGTATTTAATATTTTTTTCTAAATTCCAAAGTCTCTAAAGGGATGAATGCATTTTTTTTAAATTCCAAAGTCTCTAAATATTTTGTTCTAAGACACCTTTCCGTAGAAAAATCATAACTAATTCAAAAAATCAAAAAAATACGAAATTGGTGGCCACGCATTCATATCAAAATTATCTAGATGCATGGGATGAAATGTCGTCCAATAGGTCGTTCAAATGACTTTTTCATCTCGTTCAAATGAGATTTAATGTCGTTCGAACGATATTTCAAACGGGACTTTCTTTTCGTTCTAAATTCTCGTTAGAAATTTTGTTCGAACATAGTCGTTTGAACGACCTGACAGCTTTTTTGACAGTATTTCGCCAGTTTTTTTAAACACCCCACTACCCCACTTTATTTTTACATGATTTTAATAGTGCGGGAACAAAAAAAATTCACAAGACTTTTCACTAACCTTGAGAGAAAATACACCTTAAGAAAAGTCCTTTATGATTTGTAAGTAATTAATGCTTTATCCTTTAAACAAAATACAAGTTTTATACCCATATGTTTGTTTGATCCAAGTTCTTCATGTATGTTTGATATACCCGTTTATATCATGTTTGATATACTCGTTTATATCCTCGGCTTGGCTGAAGATTACCTCCAACCAGACGACCCCTCAGGGGCCGACCCTTCATAAGGTTCCAGACGACCCCTCAGGGGGCCGACCCTTCTTCAGGTTCCAAACGACCCCTCAGGGGGCCGACCCTTCATCAGGCTCTAGACGACCCCTCAGGGGGCCGACCCTTCATCAGGTTCCGGACGACCCCTCAGGGGGCCGACCCTTCATCAGTCTCTAGACGACCCTTCAGAGGGACGACCCTTCATTAGGTTCCGGATGACCCTCCGAGGGGCCGACCCTTCATCAGGCTCCGAATGACCCTCTGAGGGTACGACAGTATGAGGCCTAAATTAGGCCAGACTCACTACCGGAAGGAAGTTTTCCCTCGGCCTCGGCTCATAAGCCGAGGGTGACACCATCACAGCGCGTGGTTTGGGAGACGCGTGGAACAGTGCGCGTGAGGCTCACATGGCACATGGGAGACCGTTATAACAAATTCACACCCTCACGTGAGGGAATATTATGTCATCATTTGGCATCTACAGGTGTCAACAGGGGATTGGTTAGATCATCATTCACATGCACCATGCATACTTGGGGGGTACACTACACCCCCCAAGACCTATATATACTTGTCACCTATAACCCTACAAGGGATCGATGAATGGATTGTAACCCTAGCTAAAACTCTTCTTGAACACACAGTAGAGAGAGAAAGTGAGCTTATGTGCATTGTATCCAAGGCCATTAGTGCCCATACTTAGTGGATCACACACTCATAGTGGATGTAGGCCAAATTGGCTGAACCACTATACATCATTGTCTTATTTCCTCTCATACTCATCCCCTTCTACATACCTATACACTTATACATCTCTGTGGCTGCCATGGTTACTACTGTTTGAGCTCATTATCACTTATCCGGTGGTGCTAAATCTTAGCATCATCAGTTTGGCGCCGTCTGTGGGAACGAGAAGACATCTCTTCCTTTGTACAACTTGACCTCACTGGGCACTCTGGTGGTGAGCCAGCACTCCCCCTGGGAGGAGGTGTTTCACCATTGAAAGAGACCCACTAGGGTTCCCAAGATCACCAGTCTTTTCTTCAGTTCAGCTTTTCATAGCTCAAACATATGGCACCTGAAATGACACCGCCACCACTTCCGCCGCCGGATGATGGGGGAAGACCCAGTTCCAGTCAGCCGCCGCCTCAGTCTGAGATGGCTGATGTGGCGGCACCCTTAAAGTCTCTGGCAGCAAGCCAGCGGATGATGCAGGAGCAGTTCACAGCTCTAAGCCAGAACATACTAAGACCACCAGGGGTTTCACCTGAGATGATTACTCCGGCAGCAGCTCCAGGACAGCATGAGGCCAGGGGAACACCACAGGAACCACGCAAAGGCCTGCCACCCCCTCAACGGCGTAGGGATGTTGCTGACCCCCGACGTTTACGCCTGGGGAGGCAATGAAACCCTTGCCCTGAGGACATGTATGACGATCTGGAGGGAGAGGAGGCCCCAATAGAATGCTGGGAACCGTTTGAGGTCTCCAACAATACTGTACGACCTCTCCAGGATAGTAGAGGAAAGTGCGGGAGACCAAATCCTGATGATTGCCCGAGAGGCTCTGCTTTTGATCGCTTGAGCAGGGGGTCAGCCTTTGAGAGGCTGGGCCCAGTAAATGACCTGCGGGAAAAGTTTTCCAGGTCAAGAAGTGATGCGAGGTCCAGGAGGGAGGCTGCAGATGGCCGACCCCAAGGACGGGATGACGGTAAAAGGGAAGTAAATAGCCGATACAGGCCTGCCGCAGCAGAACCCTCCGCCCACCTTAAAGAGGCGATAGGGGATAACATCGGCCAAGCCGACCCTATGAGGCCCTGGAATGACTCGATACAGCGATTGAAGGATAAGATTGGCGACATACTGAAGAGCCGTGACCCTCTTCAGAGGGGATACACCATAGGCTCACCCTTTGTGGCAAAGATAGTCAACTTCCCCACGCCATCAAAGTTCAAGCCACCTGTGGTCACCCCAAGATATGACGGGAGCACCAACCCCGTCCACCACGTGGAGATGTATCAGTCAGCAGCAGACATATACTCTATCTCGGATGAGATGAGGTGTCGTGCCTTATCTGGTACCCTGAATGGGGATGCACATGTCTGGTATACGTCTCTTCCAAAAAATTCCATTGAAAACTGTAAGCAGTTGGCAGACCTGTTCATCCACAACTTTTGCTTTGGGGTGAGGCCACAGAAGAAGACCACCCACTTGCTCTATGTTAAGCAGGGGAAGAATGAGAGTCTGAGGGACTACATAGCAAGATTCAATAAAGAGAAGCTGGAGGTGGAAGACTATGAGGAGAGCATAGCTATGGCAGCCCTGATTGGAGGACTCCAAAAGGGAAAGATGTTATGGAAGCTTGCTGAAGACCCTCCGAAGACTATGGATGAATTGCTGTCGATAGCAGGAAAAGTGATGAACGCCGAAGAGGCGATGGCCACAAAATATGAAGACGAAAAAGGAGGTGCTAGCGGGGGTAAATACCCTAAAAAGAGCAAAGAGGGGAAGAAGAGGTCCAAAGATGACAAGTTCGCTTGTTACACCCCTCTAACGGTCAGCTGTGAACAGATTCTTAATGAGATAAAGAGTGCCCGGTCCCTGAAGTGGCCTGAGAAGCTGAGGGCAGCCCCCAGCAAGAGGAATAAGAACCTGTGGTGTGAATTTCACCAAGACCACGACCACATAATAGAAAAATGCTTTGCTCTGAAAGATGAGATTGAGAAGATGCTGAAAGAAGGGAAGCTCAGAAAGTACGTCGACAAAGGTGCCTTCAAGAGGGTCCGAGGGGACGACCCCAGAAAGAAGCGAGGCGATGCATGCAGTGAAGGTCCTCAAAAAATAGGGGACGACCCTTCTGATGATGAGGACTACCCTGACCTCCCGCCGAGAGACGACCAAGGTCCTGTCAAGAGGCTTAATATGATCTCGCTCGGAGTGGGAATGATCTCCGGGGGTCTAGCAGGAGGAGGATCTGAGGTCTCCGACAGGAAGGCCCATGTGGCCGAGGCCAAGGCAGTGACGAAGATGGTACACTCAACCTCTCTGGAGGTCAAGTCAGAAAAGAGAAAGAAGGTTGATATGGACACTCTGATAGTGGGATTTTTAAGAATGGACTTCAAAGGCCTCTTAGCCCCACATGATGACCCTCTCGTCATCACTACCAGGGTGCACGGGTGCGAGGTGTCGAGGATCCTAGTAGATGGGGGCTCATCTGTAGACGTGATGTTTTAGACGTGCTTCAAAGCCTTAGGTCTCAGTCGTGCTAGACTCGTCCCGTACCATCATCCATTGATTGGGTTCAGTGTGGAAAAGGTTCATCCCCTTGGAGTGTATGAGGCTGATGTCAGTATGGGGGCGAATGGCTGAGATGGCTCACCAAGAAGGTCAGTTTCTTTATGATGGATGAGCATGTGTTTTCGGCCTACAACATCATACTGGCGCGTGTGGCCCTTAAGGGGCTTGAAGCTGTGCCATCTACGGTGCACCAGATGATCAAATTTCCTACCCCTTACGGGGTGGGGGAAGTTCAGGGAGACCAGACGACAGCGCGAGAATGTTACTACAACTCCGCTGAAGAAAGGGAGGCACACAAGAGGGCTATGACCACTTACAATATTGATACCCTAGACCCCAGGGATGAGACGAAGCTTAAGAAAGGAGAGGCCGCGGAAGAGGTAGAATCCATAATCCTCGATGAGGATGACCCGGAAAAAACAATCCAAATCGGCAAATCTCCGAAGCCCAATATCAAGGAAGACCTCATTAAACTGTTGAGGAGAAGGAGAAGCGTCTTCGCATGGAGTCATGTGGATATGCCGGGGATTGACCCTGAAATCATGTGCCACAAGCTCAATGTGGTAGAGGGAGTGAAACCGATAAAGCAGAAGAGGAGAATTTACTCAAGAGAAAAGTATGAGGTCATTAGGGACGAGGTCAAAAAATTAGAAGACGCTGAATTTACCAGAGAGGTCATCTACCCTGAATGGCTGTCCAATGCAGTCATTGTCCCAAAGGCCAACAGGAAGTGGATAATGTGTGAGGACTTCACAGACCTCAACAAGCACTGTTCCAAAGACAGCTTCCTTCTCCCCCACATTGACCAGATGGTAGACGCTACCGCAGGCCATGAGCTCATGAGCTTCATGGATGCCTATTCAGGGTATAACTAGATCTTCATGAACCCTGAAGACTCAGAGAAGAAAACCTTCATCACTGACAAGGGGACATACTGTTACAGGGTCATGCCCTTTGGCCTAAAAAATGCGGGGGCAACATACCAACGCCTCGTAAATAAAATGTTCGAAGACCAAATTGGGAAGTCTATGGAGGTCTATGTGGATGACATGCTGACTAAAAGTTTGAAGGCAGAAGATCATGTGGCAGACCTGGAGAGGACCTTTAATACGATGGAGAAATACCAGATGAAGCTTAACCTGAAAAAGTGTGTCTTCGGGGTCGGAGTAGGGAAGTTCTTGGGGTTCATTGTCAATCAAAGAGGCATCGAGGCCAATCCTGAAAAGATAAAGGCCCTTGTTGAGATGAAGACCCCCAAGTCCATTAAAGATGTTCAGAGACTCACAGGGAGAGTTGCTGCCCTGAACATGTTCGTGTCTAGGGCCACAGACAGGTGTCTACCATTCTTCAAGATCCTCAGGAAGGCCTTCGAATGGAGTGAAGAGTGTGATGAGGCTTTCAAGGAGCTAAAATCATATCTGGGGTCTCCCTTGCTGCTGTCACGCCCCGTGCAGGGTGAACGACTTTATGTGTACCTCGCCGTCTCAGAGTCCGCCATCAGTGCAGCCATTGTAAGAGACGAAGACGGGATACAGAAGCCTGTGTATTTTAACAGCAAGGCACTCCAGGGGGTAGAGCAAAGATATCCAAGGATGGGGAAGTTAGCCTACGCCTTGATCCATGCCTTAAGGAAGATGAAGCCGTACTTCCAGTCCCATACAATGATCATCCTCACCGACTCTCCTCTTAGGCAGGTCCTACACAAGCCAGAAAAATCAGGCAGGATAATGGCCTGGGCTATAGAACTGGGAGAGTTTGACATAGTGTATCAGCCTAGGACGACCATTAAGGGGCAAGCATTGGCAGACTTTGTGGCTGAGTTTACTTGGGAAGGTGAGGAGGCCGAGGATGGTAGCCTCGGGAAGATAGATACCCGACAGGGTGAGCTCACCGACACGCCTATAGATAGGGCTGAGACAAGCACCGCTAGAAGGAAAGCGACTAAAAACGAAGAGGGAAGATACATCTTTAGACAGGGATCCCTCTCCGAGGGTAATTTTTCAGAGAGGGAGACTTTGTGGAGCCTCTTCGTTGACGGGTCCTCCTGTGATAATGGAAGTGGAGCTGGACTGATACTATCAGCACCCGATGGCAAAGACGTTGAATACGCCCTGAGGTTCAACTTCAAAGCCTCCAACAACGAGGATGAATATGAGGCTTTGGTAGCAGGCCTCTCCTTGGCCAAGTCTCTTAGTGTCGTCCAGATTTTTGTCTATAGTGATTCAAGGCTAGTAGTGAATTAGATACTAGGAGCCTACGAGGCTAAGGACGAGAGGATGGCTAGGTGCCTTGAGAAAGTGAGGTCGTTACTGAAAGGCTTCAGAGAAGTGAAATTAAAGAGGATACCTAGGCTCGATAATGGTCGTGCTGATGCCCTTGCGAGGTTAGCCTCGACAACTAGGACAGACATCAGAAGGGGGGTCCCAGTGGAAATTTTGCTTCGACCAACTATTGAAGACGTTGAGGGAACACTCAACAATTGCCTAAATGTTTCGTAGGAAGCTTCGTGGATGGACCCTCTGATCAAATACATTAAAGAGGGTGAGATGCCAGAAGCAAGGCAAGAAAAGAAGAAGCTAAGGTACAGGGCTGCAAAATTCACTATCATTGGAGACACTTTGTACAAAAAGGGGTTTTTGCTCCCCTTACTTAGGTGTGTGCATCCCTCAGAAGTCCCTTCCATTTTGCAAGATGTGCACGAAGGATCGTGCTCAAGCCACATCGGGGGCAGATCCTTAGCAAAGAGGGTGATCACCCAAGGGTACTGGTGGCCGACCTTGGGAAAAGACGGAACGGCATATGTAAAAAAGTGTGACAAATGTCAAAGATTTGCCACCATCCCTCATCAACCTCATCAACCTCTTACCTCCATTACATCCCCATGGCCGTTTGCAGTATGGGGGATCGACCTGGTAGGACCCTTATCGAGAGATGTCAATAACTATCGGTTCCTCATCGTAGCGATTGACTACTTCTCAAAGTGGGTGGAGGCCGAACCAATGGTCACGATTACAGAGCAGAAGACCTTCCAGTTCATCTGGAAAAATGTGATATGCAGATATGGTCTCCCCAACACCCTCATCTCGGATAACGGGACTCAGTTCAAAAATACCTCTCTTCAGAAGTACTATGAAAGGGTGGGTATCAAAAAATTCTTCTCCACCCCTGGCTGACCTTAGGCCAATGGGCAAACAGAAGTTACAAACAGGACAATCCTAGATGGAATCAAGAAGAGGCTTGAGGAGGCAAAAGGAAGATGGGTCGAGGAGTTATATGCTATGCTGTGGGCATACAGGACGACAATGAGGACCTCTACCGGAGAGACCCCATTCATGCTAGCTTATGGCTCAGAAGTCGTCATCCCCACTGAGATTGAGTTTCCTACGCATAGATTCCAAATGTATGACCCCCAGAGGAATGCGGAAGAAAGGAGACTCGACTTAGACCTAATCGAGGAAAGGAGGGAAGATGCTGAGATAAGACAAGCCGCCTACCAGTAGAGGACCGTAAGGTTTTACAATCAGAGGGTGAAACAGAGACCAATTGCGGTGGGGGACTTGGTCCTCAAAAAGACTTGGCAGAAGCCCAATAAGCTCCTAATTGGCATGGCCCATATAGGGTCATCGATGAAGTCGTCCCTGGGACCTATAGACTAGAAAATCTAGAAGGGGAACCTTTTTCCAACCCCTGGAATGCAGATCATTTGAAAAAATACTATCAGTAGTGTTGTAAGGTCTTGATAGACCATAATTGTAATAAGAGTTTCTCCAACAGAACACTTGGAAAATTAATGAGAAATATCAGTGCTTCCCCTCATCCTGTGGTTATCAGTTCTAGTGCGCATGGAAACATTTACAGAGAACCACCCTCGGCTATAATGAGGGTCAGTGGAGGGGACGACCCCACCACTGTCCTCAAGAAAGATGAGGGAAAACTTTGTTAAAAACCATTAATTTGGTAAGTTGATCCCTCGGCTATAATGAGGGAAAACTTTGTTGAACCCTCGGCTCTGATGAGGGCCAGTGGAAGGGACGACCCCACCACTGAACTCAAGAAAGATGAGGGAATACTTTGTTTAAAACCGTTAATTTGGTGGTTAATCCTCGGCTATAATGAGGGCCAACGCAGGGGATGACCCCTCGTTCACCCTCAAGAAAGACGAGGGAGAGGTTAGTGGCATTAACTAAGACAACACAAATAGCACAAGAAACAAATATGGAAGACAACATAGGAGACGATAGTATTAATAAAATATCACGTGTCATACAAAATAGAGTACAAAAATGATAATTACATTAAGAGGGTATGGGCTACAGACAGCCACCCTATGGGACAATATCGAAGGGCAGGGCCTCAACATCCACCAGAGGGGTTTCCTCAATGACCACAACCGATCGATCCTAAGATATGACGACACCCTCGAATTGCACTTGTGATTCAACCCGAGTAAGAGCCTCAGCGATCAGAGGGTTGTCCAATCTGACTGCTTCAATCAACGGGCGGACCGAGGAGACGACGTCACCAAACCTGATGACGACCCACCGACAGGCAGTCCTGATTCCTCTCTCCAAATATTCAAGGCCGAAGCCTTGAAACTCGTCAAAAATCTTATAAACCTCAACAACATCAGCCTCGACTTTCCTGATAGCTGCTTCAATATCAGTCTTGTTCTTGACCCCCATGTTGGTCAAGGCCTCGTCCTTTTCCTTGATAAGCAAGTCTTTGGCCTTAAGGTCCTCGTCATGTTGCCTCGTCAGCTGGTCCAGGATCCTTGCATGCTCAGTCCTGGTACTTTCCAACTCGGCCCTTGCAGTATCAAGCTCCGATTGAAGATCTGCCTCGTGTTGAATAGCCCTCTCGGCTTCATGGAACTTTGCTTGGTTCTCAGCCATCCACTTGGTGGCCGAAGTAAAGGCGCATACAGACTGCACAATAAAAATAAACAGATGTCAAGAGGTCGAGTAAACAGTTGGTGAAAGAATGAAATTAAAGAAGTGGGTCAAGACCAATACCTGTGCAAGGGCGTGCAGACCATAGTCGTACACTTTGGCAGGAGGCATCTTTGACAGGAACTCGTAATCAGCGGTCGAGGGAGAAAAGAACATTGAGGCCTTGGATGCCCTCAAGTTTGTGATCAGTGATGAGGGCTCGGCCCTGAGATGTGCCAGGTTCTGGGACCAGAAGGCCCCCATGATAGAAGAGGAGGTGGTTCCCTCAGACCCCTCAACCCTAGCCCTCGTCCGTGATCTTGGCCGAGGGTCTACGGGGGTCTCAAGCTCTTTCCTCTTTTGCGTATCGACGGTCGGCTCAGCAAGGGTCGGCCCTGCGTCCTGTGTCTTCCTCGGAGCCTGCTGAGGCTCCTTTCCTTTCTTCTTGGCCAAGCCTGATAATAAGCTGGGAGCAGTTATTCCCAAAGATAGTCTGATATACTTGCAGGACGACCCAGAAAGAGGACGACACGTCAGAAAAATGCAGAGATAAAGAGGTAACACTTGTAAAAGTAAAGAATGGGAAACATTAAGTGTAACTCACATAGTTCTGTCAGGGGGCCGACCCTTAGACCAGCTTCCTTGAGGAACCGAGGGGTCATCAGCTCTTCAAACTTTGCAAGCTCACCACCTCTCCCTCGTCCTCTTAGATACTCAACGATGTCCTTCTCCTCCAGAGTAAGTCCGGGGTCTGACCTGGACTTCATTAAAGGGTTAGACCATCTTCTGGGGACCCTCGGACCATCGGCTACAAGTTGATCCTCGGCGGTGAACTCCCACTCCCCAGAGATAAAGAAGAATCTCTTCTTCCAATCGTGGTTGGAGGTTTGTGCCACGTGGAGAAGTTTTTTCTCAGACCTCCTCGCCCCTAGATGATAGTACCCAGGCTGTTTGGACAAGGAGGTGATATTATAGCAGGCCAAGAATACGTCAGCCGAGGGCTCATCAGTGAAAGCATTCTTCCACAGGGAGATGTATCCTTGGATCGTCCTCCAAGAGTTGGGAGGAAACTGAGAGGGGGCAACACCAAGGGCTGACAAGATATCTACGATGGCAGGATGCAGAGGGAATCTGACACCAACCTTGAACATTTATTCGTATACTGCAACCTCTGCCTCTTCACCCTCTCAGACCCTCTCAGACCCAGAGGGAACCCTCATAGTTATATTGGGGGACACTCCATAGGCATGCCTCCATAGCAAGAGGTCGCGATCCCTAACGGGGGAGATATAGGATGAGCCATGGGAGGTATCAACCTGGTCATCTGTATCATCACCCTCGTCCTCAGTCCCCTCTCCCTCGGCCTCGTCATCTGCCAGAGGACCGAGGGGAAAGGCCATTTGGAAGGCATGTGGAGATAGGGTTGTCACAGGGATAGCCTCGGAGGGAACCATACCCTCGGCCTGGGCTTAGGTCAAATGTCTCTCTCCTACCGGAAGGTCCAGCGCCAGTTGGCGAGGATGCTCTCTCGTCCATCTTACTTGAATGACTCTCGGCTGGACGAGAGGACGACCCACAAGACTCAGAGGGATCAAATGGCTTTACTGTGGCAAGAGGAATGGGAAAGATGGGTCGTACCCAATTAGGGTCGGCCCCTCGTCTCCTCTCTTCCTCTTCCTCTATTCATCTGATCTCTACAAAGAGCCTCTCTCTCAAGGACGGGAATTCAGATGTTAAACTATAAAGCCTCCTACGCATTAAACGGAGGACCCTACACTTAGAGAATTTAACTAAACTTAGCTACAAACAGGTTGGCAGTTGACCAGATTAGACTTTTGGATTAAAATAAAGGAATTAATGGATTTCACTCAAGAACACTCAAAAACCAGTAGCCGGAAAAGTTAAGAAACAACTCAAATCCAGCCCTACAAGCCTAACGCAAGAAAGCGAAAAAGAAATGAAAGTAAAAACGACACGGGGGTAGAAAGATTACCTGAGAAAGAAATAGCAAAGCTGCCAAACTCGAAACGTAGAGATTGCAGAAATGACAAGAAGGTTGGAAGCTAGAAAGAGAGAAATTGGGCGCGAAGAAGAAGAAGAAGAAGAGAGAGAGAGTTCAAAAATCTCTTAAATACCTTAGTAATGAGTGGGCCCATTGACCAAGGCATGGCACAACCGAAGAGGAAGGCATCACTAGGGCACAAAGCCCCAAGCAAAGTATGCAGCCGCCATGCCTTGGAAACTGGAACAACAATGAGTATCCGCCCAGGTGTCACTCACCTAACTGGTCATACACGCATCTCAATTACAACACTATCCCTCAGCCATATCAACAACATCAATGGCTAAGAGCTGGGGGTGATTGATATACCCATTTATATCCTCGGCTTGGCTGAAGATTACCTCCAACCGGACGACCCCTCAGGGGCCGACCCTTCATCAGGTTCCAGACGACCCCTCAGGAGGCCGACCCTTCATCAGGTTCCAGACGACCCCTCAGGGGGTCGACCCTTCAGGGGGTCGACCCTTCAGGGGGCCGACCCTTCATCAGGCTCTAGACGACCCCTCAGGGGGCCGACCCTTCATCAGGTTCCGGATGACCCCTCAGGGGGGCGACCCTTCATCAATCTCTAGACGACCCTTCAGAGGGACGACCCTTCATTAGGTTCCGGATGACCCTCCGAGGGGCCGACCCTTCATCAGGCTCCGAATGACCCTCTGAGGGTACGACAGTATGAGGCCTAAATTAGGCCAGACTCACTACCGAAAGGAACTTTTCCCTCGGCCTCGGCTCATAAGCCGAGAGTGACACCATCACAGCGCGTGGTTTGGGAGACGCGTGGAACAGTGCGCGTGAGGCTCACATGGCACATGGGAGACCGTTATAACAAATTCACACCCTCACGTGAGGGAATATTATGTCATCATTTGGCATCTACAGGTATCAACAGGGGATTGGTTAGATCATCATTCACATGCACCATGCATACTTGGGGGGTACACTACACCCCCCAAGACCTATATATACTTGTCACCTATAACCCTACAAGGGATCGATGAATGGATTGTAACCCTAGCTAAAACTCTGCTTGAACACACAGTAGAGAGAGAAAGTGAGCTTATGTGCATTGTATCCAAGGCCATTAGTGCCCATACTTAGTGGATCACACACTCATAGTGGATGTAGGCCAAATTGGCTGAACCACTATACATCATTGTCTTATTTCCTCTTATACTCATCCCCTTCTACATACCTATACACTTATACATCTCTGTGGCTGCCATGGTTACTACTGTTTGAGCTCATTATCACTTATCCGGTGGTGCTAAATCTTCGCATCATCAATATTATTGTTTGAGATCATTTTTTGGCACCAGGTTACTTTTCTCATCAAATAAAAGAGAGTTTCTAATGGAAGAGTTCGTGTTTTGAAGGTTTTTGGTACGCAAGGGTAGAAAGGACACCATTTGTGTTGCACAATGGTGGGAAGGACATCGTGTGTGTTTGACGGTACATGTGCCCCATCAATGGATTTCGAGACTTCGGTGGACTTCAAAGTTGTCAACTAGGTGGAGCTTGAAGAGCGAGGGAGCGTCAAGTCTTGAAAGTCAAGTTGTTGTTGTAAGTTTTCTTTTGTTGTGTCTTTTGTAAAAATACCTTACCTAGTGGACTTGTAGGCTGAGCCATCCGAGTTTTTTCCTATTTTGTGTTTTCCTCGCACATCGCCGCATAGTTTGATTGTACTTTATTTTATATTACAAAATTCACTTAGATATGGATAGGTTAAAAAGTTAAAATATGGCTTAAATCCCAATTTTGGTTTATTTTGGTGCTAATTTTAGTTTAATTTGATTCAAGTTGGCACAATTAATTTGGTAAAATATATGCTTAAGTTTGTTTGGCATAATTGTAAGTTGAATTGAATTAATGTTGTTTAATTAAGATTAAAAGAAAAATTCAAATATTTGTTTTAGTTGTTTGACTTAATTTTAATTTTGAAGAAATTAAAATATGTGAATTTTAATTGCTAAAGCAAAAATAAATTTTAATTGGGAATGTATTGTGGACCATCTTTACTTGGTAATTTAAAATTGGGGTATCGTAGCATATGCTCTAAGAAAATCACATTTTAACTCTTTGGTGACATAGTGTGCAAAATGCATGATTCTTGATTAGTATATGATGGATAGAGAATTTTATATGGCATGATGAGCACTATACTAGTAGGTAAGAATATACAAGTATCGTGAAAAGTAAATCTAGCATGGAGCATGAAGATTATACTAAGCATGGATATGTGATAGTGAGTGATGTGTGAGTATCTATACGCGAGTGTGTGGTAGTGAACCTAAGCATGGTCCAACTACAAGTGGTGTGTGATAAGTAGAAGTGTGTGCTAGTGACACTAAGCATGGATATTCTAAGTGGTGTGTGCTACATGTGGACATAAGTGATCCTACGTGTGAATAGTGTGAGGTGTACATAGAGATTATTTACAAATGTGTGAGTGGGGAGTGATATAAGCATGAGGTAGATATATGCGAGAAATAATAATGGAGAAAAAAGGGATCTTACAAGTAGGTGCATACGCACATAAGTAGAAAGTGATAACACCCATGCAAACAGAGTTTTGTCCTCTTGTGAACGTCCCAAGTGGAGTCGCTGTTGTGTCCATCCCTCCTTTGGATCTTTCCTCCCATCTCAGGGGTTTCTGATGTTTATGCAGGGACTCGGAGAAGGAGATAAGGTCTCGCGCCCTTTTATAGGCGCGCTTCGACCGTTGTCGATGTGGGGTGATGTAAAGAATTGGAGTCACCAGCTTATTTTGCACAAAACTGGCAAAAGAACATGTTTATACCTCGATAGAGATACATCAAACACAAACTAATGCTTACGAAATCAATAGTTCAGAGGTTCGGGGTCTAAGTTAGGGAATAGGAAGGTGTTAGGCACCCATCCCGCCCTTTTTATCTCTCGTGGGCTTATTACTATTTTTTTAATTTATCCATGAAGTGTGCACGTGTGTATATATAAATGGATATCGAAACCGTTCAACTCATATCATGGAAAAGATAGAGTGAGGTTATCCAAAGGAATGTTCCCAAAATAAGAATAAGAAAATATGATGTATGCACTTATCGAGATATTAATCGTTATAATAGAACGATAATATTTGTTAGATAAAACGCAGATATGAATCACAAGTATGGCATATATGGATAATATATTAATAAAATAAAAAGTATGAAAATGTGCAAACAAGAAATTTAGAAAATTGGAAAATTGGATTCGAGTCTCCAGTTTTAGCTCGAAACGCCAACGTAGCCTATAAAAGCACCAAAGTCCACCAAGTTCGCACGCGGCACAGGGATGGGGTTTATCCCATAGATTCAAATGGGAGTTTATTATATGTGTATATATAGAAAACATATTTTTTAGTTTTGAAAAAAACGTGGTGAATGATCCCGTTGGAATTTATAAGTATATCCCTACTTTCCTTTCTTTTTATAGAAAATAAATTATGTGCAATATAACTCATTTTTACCGCAAAAGCCCCTATATATTAAAAATTCTCTTAAATTAACTTTCCTTTAATGCGGAGTAGGATGGTTCAATTAAAACAACCTACAAGTTATGATTTCTTCATAAATTAAAATTAAACAAAATCAAATTCTAATTTTCACAAAACTAAAATTACACTTAAAACAAAACAATTATAAATTTATACTTTTAGCCCAAAATAAATTTAACACAAGTCCTAAAATTTGCCTACACAAATTTATTCAATTTTTTCAATATATGCCAAACTAAATTTTACCAAATTAAAATAAACTAGACTTGAATTAAATTAAATTAAAGTTACATTGCAATTTAAACTAATTTTATCTTTTTACCCAAGCATGCATCTAAGGTGATTTTGCAAAAGATAAAATAAATAAACCATTACGTCGCGATGTACGAGGAAAACCCAAAATGGGAAAATCCTCGTACGACCCCTAGCCTCAAGTCCACTAAGTACGGAATTTTACAAGTAGAAGAGAAATGACTTACTCAACTCGACTCGACTCCCTTCAAGCCCCTGACGTGTCTTCTTGTACCAGCCTCTGCTTAGTCAACAATCCTGGACTCCACCGGAACCTTGGACTCATCCAATATAGCTTTTTGAACCCATCAACCACACATGGTGCCTTTCATCATATGAGAATGCCACAACACAAATAAGACTTCTTCTTTTATGGAAAAGAAGCAAACCGAAACTTCTCCCTCTTTGTGGTAGATATGAACCAATGGTGCCAAAACAAACTCCAAGCAATAGATATACATGTAGAGATACTTGGATAAACAAATGAAACTATGGGTGTAACAACATGGTGCCAACAGAATATGCCTTTTTCATTTTAAGCCCGTAAAACTTTTATACCAAGTTAAAAAATATAAAATCATTTTAAATAAAACTTACACCCAATAAAAATTCCAAATTCCTACAAATATATGTAAAGCATTCATACCTTAAGGAGCCTTGGAAAATATACCATTGAGGACGCAAAATAAAGCACTTTGAAACACAACAAGATATGAACTCTAAATGCTGGCCACTACGTCTTCAACAACTTTAAACGTCATAGGCTTGAAAGAATGTACCATGAACATGTAACCTACGACTCAAATGTTTTTGTCCTGAATTGAGCTAACACTACATAAGACTCAATTGGAAATTTGTGTCCTTACACTAATAAAGGATGAGATATTGATTTTTATGATCTAAAGTAAGAACTTAATTGAGAATTTATATAACTAATGCGAAAATAAAGAAACTTTGAAAGAGAAAAGGGTATTTGGACTTTCTTTGGAGACTTGAGGCTTGATCTTGATCCTTGATGAGCTTCCTTGCATGTTGAGATGAATGTTGGCAGAGAGAGAAAGATACCTTTGCTAAATTGGGTATGAAAGTGATGGGAATAAGAGATGGAAAGGAATTTCACATAAGGAAATTCTCTGATTGTAGGCGAATTTGGCTAAGATCATTTATATTGATGGATATGATGTGTGTCTTGTAAGTGAGATCATGACCTCCTTATATAGGGTAGGGGAGTGCCGATCGAAATATTCCTAGCCCTGCCAATCGGCAGGTGACACTAGACACATTGCTGATAGGCTAGGAAATGGACCTGTCAATCGGTAGTCTCTTGTAGATTTTTTTGAAAAAATGGTCGTAAACACAATTCGTAAATCTAAATATTTCACGACGCATACTATTAGATAGGTAATTCAGACACCTTCAAGAGTCTTTTGGTACACTCTCGAGTCCGGGATTTAACTTTAGGTCAAACGGGGCTCGAAAGTTCTCGTCGATCCTTTGGACAAGAGATCATGGGACAATAATGGATCGTTCTTCCAAACCGTAAGTCATAATTGCACACAGGGTGGACCATTGGAAAGTTTATACGAGGGCATTCGACGTTCCAAAGAGCTTCACTCAGTTTGGAGAGTTGATTTTGGTTAAACGGGGCCCAAAAGTGACTGGGGATCTTTCGTAGTAAAAAAGGTTGTTCATCTGTACTGTAAAGATAATTCATGCACAAGGCAGAGCATTGGAAAGTGTACTCAGTTCCCTTCAAATATTTATTCAATCTCATTCGAGCTGAAGAGTTGACTTTGGTCAAATGGAGCCCGAGAATGTCCGGTGGCCTTAAAATCAATTTTCACCGAAAAATGGACACTTATGCTGTTTTCACGCATGGTATGGACCGTTGAAAAGGGTTTTTAGTTTTCTTTGAAGATTTAATGATATTTCTCTGTAACGATGAAGTTTATTGGGGTCAAATACGAGCCTGGGAGCTCCCAGTGGCTTTCAAAACGGTTTTGATAGTAAAGTTGTCCATTAGTTTGAACTATTATGTCGATTCATGCATGGGGAGGACCATTGGAAAGGGGATTCAGAGACCTTCGAGGATTCCTTGAGATTTTGATATGACGATGAAGTTGACTGGAGTTAAACGGGGATCGGGTTCACCCATTGGCCTCTAAATCAGTACTTAGAGTATGACCTAGGGTTTGTTGTGAATTGGGGAGGTGTTAGGTACCTAAGGAGATACTTAGGGGTGTCCTAGAATATGGTGTCTACAAAACCCCTAGGAACCTAAAAGAAAAAAAAAGAAAAAAAGAAAAAAGTCTGGATGAGCATCTAAATATAAAGCAAAGAAGAGGGAAAGTATAAGAGACACTGAAATATTTACAATCTCAATAATTATCCCATTCATGAGCTCCTCGGCTAAAGCTAACAACATTGACGATATCATCCTTAAATTACCCCGTGCATACCATCTAAACAGAGGGAACACACTAACAATCGACTCCATAATCTAAGGCCTCTCAGAATAAATGGGCACATAAGCAAAAAACCACTTATGCCTCAAAGAAAAATGCAACATAAGTAACGTAGAAAATAACTTTTAAACTATAAAGAGTGAGACTGAGCAAAAACCTAAATTGAGCACACACCTCCCTTAAATATAAAAATTCAGTAACATTGTTCGTGTCGAACCTTGAATAAAGAGGCATGAAATGGTACATCTCGACGAGAGTCATCATCCCCCATTTGTATCCCAAAATTCAGGAAACCTCTATAAAAAAAGTTAACCACCATAAATGGATCCCACCTTAAACACTTGGGACCAGAATTATTATGTAGATAATAAATTCTAGGACACCCTTAAGTCCCTCCTTAGGTCCCTAGCACCTCCCCGTTTACTCTAAACCCTAGGTCATACTCCGAGTACTGATCTAGAGACCACTGGGAACTCTCGGACCCCATTTAACTCTGGTTAACTTCATCATCAGAGAAAAAGCTCAATGAATCTTAGAAGGGCTCTGAATCCAATTTCCAATGGTCCACCCCATGCACGAATTGGCATAACGGTTCAGACGAATGGTCAATTTTACTACAAAAAAATGATTTGGAGCCCACTAGGTGCTCCTAAGACCTAATTGAATCCTAGTCAACTTCATCATCGGAGAAAAAGATGAATCCCCTTTTTAATGGTCCGCCCCATGCATGAAACAACATAATGATCTTAACGACCGATCTGTTTTCCCTAAAAAACTGATCCGGAGGCCACCAGGCGCTCTCGAGCACTGTTTGACTAAATTCACTCTTCATCCTGAACGAGACTGAATAATCTTTGGAGGGCACTGAATACCATTTCCAATGCGTGCACAGATTAACCTTATGGTACGCACGAATAACCCATTTTACATAAGAAGGTCACCGGACGCTTCCAGGACCCATTTGACCAAAGCATCTCTATAAAACTGAGCAAATCTCATTGTAACATCGAAGTTCCTCGCATAACCTCTCCAATAGTCCACCCCCTTGTGTGATTTGGACTTATGGTTTGGACGAATGGTCCATCTTTGTCCATCGATCTCTTATCCAAAGGATCGATGATCGCTTTTGAGCCCCATTTGATCCAAAGTCAACTCCCGAACTCAGGAGAGGCCAAAAGGATTCTCAAGGGTATCTAAATAACCTTTCCAATGTAATATCCCAGGCATGATTTGGACTTACGAATTGCGTTTTACGGCTATTTTTTCAAAAAATCTGCACGAGACTACCAATTAACAGGTCCATTTCTCTGCCTATCGGCAGTGTGTCTAAGATTACTTACTGATAGATAGGACAAGGACAATGATGATCGGTAGTCCCTTAAACCTGTATAAGGAGAGCACGAGATCACTTTGAAGGGCACCCCAGAAACATTAACTTTAGTGATATCAGTAACATTCTTCTAAAGTTTGAAAAATTTCCTATTTTGAAACCTCTCTCCACTTTTCATTTCCATTACTTTCACACACAATTTATCAAAATCCCCTTACATTCCTCACCCACTTTTAAGGAAGCTCATCAACAATCAAGATCAATCTCCAAGTCTTCAAAGAAGATCCAAACATTCTTCTCTCTCTTTAAATTTCTTTATTTTTGCAATTGTTATATATGTTCTTAATTTAGATTTTACTTTAGATCATACACATATTAATATTCAATACTTATTAGTAGTATTTCAAATAATATATTTTCTACAAAAAAACCAAAACAAGAAAAAGAGGGTTATACCTATAAATTCCAACTGGGATTCTTCACTACATTTTCTCAAAATTGAAACACCTTTCTTACACACCCACTTGCATGGAATTAATGGAGTAAAGTCCAATCGGTATTCTTCACTACTTATTATAGGACTTCGATTACTTTATAGGCTACGTAGGCATTTAGAGCTAAAACACAAGACTCAAGTCCTATTTTACTATTTTCCCTATTTAATCCATACATTATTTATCTATATTATACTTGTGATTCATATGCGCATCTTATCTAACACATAGTATCGTTTTATCATAACCATCAATATCTCGATAAGAGCACACATCATATTTTTAATTACTATTTTAGGAACACTCTTGTGGATGACCTCACTCTGACATTTTTCATGACACGAGTCAAACGATTATGATATCCACTTATATATACATGCACAGAAACACTTTACGGAGATAAATTAAGGAGAATAATAACATAAGCCCATGAGAGGCCGAAAGGGATGCATGGGTGCCTAACACCTTTCCATTTCATAACTTATTCCCCGAACCTATGAACTAATTTGTTTCGCAAGCATCAGTATGTCTTTGATGCCGTTCTTTTAAAGCAGTAACATTTTATTTTGTCTATTTTGTGAAAAATAGGCTGGTGACTCTATCTCTTTACATCACCCCAAAATCGACGACGTACGAAGCCCCCCGAGAAAGGGCACGAGACCTTTTGTCTTCCTCCCTAAGATCATGTACGCGAGCATTGGAACACCACCTCCCCTAAGAGAGGGAAGATATCGGGATGGCCATATAGTCCAATAGTGAATAACAATAAACTCCGGGCATATCGTCTCGTTTTTACCACATCGAGCCTCAGATCCTACAAACCCTCTAAGTAAGCCGTCAAAGCACTAACATCAAGATAATACAACCGACCCAGAGGTATTGTATACCCAAATCCTCCCTCAGATCCACAACTAAGGACACTCAGACAAAATGAAAACTTGTGAAGGCAAAAAATGCAAGGGCATCATAATCATCTCCCTTATTGATAAGTGAAAAGTACTAGTGGTATCCCACCAACACTCCACCAAGGCTACACTAATAATATTGCTCCTCCTAAAGGAAATATCAATTATGCAGTCCATCAACATGACTAATCCCGCATCATGTACAAAGTCATAAACAAAGGGAGGGGCCCTCGCCCAAACCCTCAACAACGGTACCACATACCCACTGACCCGTCAAGCGATCCCTCTATAATGTAAGGAAAAAAAACATAAACTGCATTAGTAATTCATTGAAACATACTCTCTATATTAAATATTTGGTTCACAATGCATATTCACACTTAATCTCCGACCCTCAATTTACGCTAACCGGGAAGGATAATCAGTCATGAAGTGGTCAGGAAACCCCCAAAATATCTCCCCCTGATGGGATTTTAATTAGCCCACACTCACATTTAAGCCATATCTCTTTAGATCCTAGTAATTAAAAAGGTTAATCGATCATGAAATGATCCAATACCCCAATACATGCCGTCAAAACTTCGAGTTTCTATGACAGGTCCCCTTAGTGACATAAAATAGAAGGGACTGGAATATTTTAAATCTTTTCTAAAGCCAAAGTTAAATATACAGATACCATGCACCCTCTTGAGATTTCTCCCCATCGGTGTTTTAAATAATCTCACATTAATACTTAATCCACCTCTCTTTAGTTCTTGCTAAATAAGAAGGATAACAAATCAAGAAGCGATCATACATCCTAATAGATGGCGTCAAAACCCTAAGTTTCTACGTCTAGTCCCTCACATACCTAAAATAAATCCTGCTAGAATATTTTGAATCTTTGACAAAAACAAAGACAAAACTTGAGATACCCTGCACCACCCAGAGATTTTCTCCCTATCGGTATTTTAATTCCCCACACTAACACTTAAGACACCTCTCTTGAGTTATCACTAACTAAGCAGGTTCACTAGTCATGAAGTGACCCTTCACCCTAATAAGTTCCATTAAAAATTTGAGTTTATATGTCTGGTATCCCTAGAAGCCTAAAGTATAAGGGGTTGGAATATTTTGAATCTTTGGTAAAACCAAAGTAAAAATTGAGATACTCTACCCTCTGATCTTCCTCCCTCTCAGTGTTTTAGATCACCCTAAAATCATGCTTAATCCACTTCTATGCAGTTTCTGCTAACTAAGAAGGTTAGTAAGTCGTGAAACAATCCTACGACATAATAAATGCCGCTGAAACCCCAAGTTTATATGTTTGGTCCTCCTAGAGACCGAAAATAGAAAGGGTTAGGATATTTTGAATCTTTGGTAAAACCAAATTTAAAAATCGAGATACCTTACACCCCATAAATCTTTCTCCCTCTCGGTATTTTAGTCGCCCCACAATCACACTTAATCCACATCCCTTCAGTTCCTGATGGTACCTTTTTATTTCTTAAGCGAAAAGTGTTTTAAGGATGACAAAAACAATTTCTCTTTTTCTCAAAAATCTTTTTCCAATTTAATTCACACCAAGTTGTGATCAATTTTAACTTAACCAAATTTTATCTTGATTAATTCTAAACATCCATCTAGTGATCAAATCAATTAAATTAAAGTAAAGAATACTTACAACACCGGATGTACGAGGAAACCACAACGGGACAAAAAAAACTCGGATGATCCAAGATAGACAATCACTATGAATTTGGAATTATGATGAATAAACACAATTCTTAATCAACAAATCCATCCCCATGAGACTTAAAGCTCTTATGATCTTCAACCACTCCTCTCATAGTGCCCACACAGAAAGTCCTTCTATGATACCGGTCCACAACACATGCATCCACGCATGTCTCGGTGTCCAACGATATGGCTTGTAACATCTACGGAATAGAAAAAAAACTCCTTCGCTTTTTCTTGGAAAAACCAGTAATTTTCAATGCGTAGAAAGACTCTTCTTGGTTCCAAAAAGATATCTATTGCATATACTGTTGAAAACATGGATCTTATAAACTCTAAGGATGTGTTTTGCTTTGGAAAACCTTGGAAAACTTGTATGCAGAAACGTATTCATTCGTAAATAGTTTTCCAGAATGCACACTTTTGAAATCTGATGGAAACGCACCTGTAAATACTTTTCTTGAGGCGACAGCTTGTTCAAACGAGGTAGGCCTGTCGCTCGAACGACATCCCTATCTCGATAGAATGACTGTTATAGTCACTTGAACGACACGTGTAATTTGAGTCCCAATTAAATCCCACTTTAATCCATCCTTATCATATTTAAAACGAAGTGTAAACGATTTCAAACATTAAAAAACATTTGAAAATATTCTCATAATAAAATAGCATCCTTACATATTTTAAAAATAAATTCCGAGTCCCATTAAAATTACGCATTCATACCTGAGTGATCTTCAGATGCAATTGACCTTGAAGATGAATAAACTTTCACCAATTACACATTCGCTATAATTAATTCTTTGAAGATTTGTCGCAAGGTATTGAGTAAGCTTCAATACTTCATTGTCTGTGTGGGATCGTGACAATAAAAATCTCCTATGACTAAAATATGTTTTGTTCCGGGAATAAGTCAAAAATATACAAGGGACTCTATTAGAAATTTTGTCCTTACAAATCTCCCCATTTGATTATTCTAGCACAAAACCAACAATGCAATTCCTAAGTCGGGTAGTCAAGTCATATGATGCCTAAATCCCATCCCATAAACCCAAAATAAAAAATTACAGGACAAGACTAGTAAAAGATGGCCCGACAAACATGAACTATCTGCGAATATCTGAATGTGATGTAGACTTGAAATTTCGAATCTCTAAAGCATACCTACACACATGAAACAAACAAATACCCAGTGAAGTATGGAGGAACAAATTAAAATCATAATGAAATATGTGAGAAAAATATTCTGATACCAATTTGAAAAAAAAAAAACTTTTAAATTCGGATATCAAATATGCACATAAACAAGACACCAATGTAGATACAAATGTGTGCAACAAACAAACACAATACTTAACAAAACTACCCCTACATCAGATATATCTCTCTCCCTTTTTGTCTCGAATAGACAACTCAGTGAAAAGATAAACAACATAGCGATATATCTATCACAAGCATATCAATGAACTATGTCTAGATAATCATAAAACAAGCATCTTATAATGATCAATAATATCAAATTCGTAGCTTAGCAAAAGATAATCACACAATATGAAATAAGCAATCTATGAAGGTGTGACAAAGATAACTCAATCCAGTAAAAGATGTGATTAATATGAATCTGTATGTAACAAATTGCCCAAAAGCAACTCAACAGTACCAAAAAATATGACACATATACAGCAAGGTATTGAAATCGGGGGAATTGCAAAAATCCATATGTCGCTCGAACAAAGTTGTTGTATTGCTCTAATGATAAAATCCTGTCGTTAGAATGATAACTTTATGCAGCATACAGTTGTCGCTCGAGTGAGCAATCAAAATTCCCAGTTCTAGTTCAAAAGGTTAAACAGTATTGCCAAGTGAAAAAATTTCGTGTAAAATCTAACTAGAAGGGGCTCAAAACTGCAAAACATTACCAAAACAGTAGATAAAACTATAAAAACAATATGATTTACATGATAACATAGTACCAATGAGCTCAAACATGAACATGTAATGTATGGGCGTGAATTACAACAAATGAATCACAATTCCAACACATCGACATGATCAAGAAGCTCTAATTGATAGCTATAAATCATCAAACTTTATTTTATCTACATGCAATAATTAAAGTGTGATATTAATGAACTAAACAATCAAACATGCATACAAATCAAGAATTTTGATGATTCTACAAACAATAGCGGCATGACACGAATTTTCAACGTTTGGATTCGTGGTGCAAACCCGTTTATATTTATCCATCCAAACTACCTCAAATATAAATCATGTTTTTGTTTTGAATGAACATAAACTAATTTGGCCCAATTTGGCATATGATTAATTTTTTTACCTTTAAATTTTTTTGGGCTCTTTAAAACGGTGGCTTTCATGACGAGTCAATTTTACACTCTTGCAGCCATTTCCCATGAATAATCATCATTTTTTCAATTACTATCCTCACGGTAAATGGTTCTTACATGCACACCTCCTCCTTATGTTTACTTACACATAGATGAAAAAATTGAGATAAGAATGTCTCACCAAACTCAAATATGCAAGAGATGTCAAACATTCATATAAACTCGTGCATGTGTACAAGAATGGCATATTTATAAAGCCGAATAAAAAAGCATATCAACTTTGACACAAGCCCATAATACAATGGTTAATATCATTCTAAGCATCAATAATTATGACCAAATGTCCTAGCCATATGGATAATCAAAGGAAGGGGGTCCAAGCACACAAATATGCGACATCAAACATCCAAACACAAAAAACAAATCGAAAATCTTATTGGGTTTTCAACATATTTTGACTAAATAACAAAATCTTTTTGTATTTTCTCAAAAATATAATAAACCAAATATCTTTTTGTATTTTTCAAATAAGACTCAATAAAAAAATATAATACAAAATGACACACGCGTCATAACACTAGCAAGATATAAATCATGATGCAAAGACTAGAAAATCATAAACATGGTAACAAAATCATCCATTAGATCTAGCATGGGAAGAATCAAGTGCAACCAAATGAGAAACATCAAGTTTTAGTCCTAAAGCTACTAAATCCGATTTCCTAACCCAAGTAGGTTTAACACGACGGGTGGGAGTTTTTGTAGTTGACACGAATTTATTCCTAAACTTCTTAGGATCATTCCTAGGGTCATAGAAAAAACGTCTAAGGTGACCTTTCCTACCGTAATGTGTGCAAGTGTAACAACGGAAGGAATGATTAACAAAATATCGACCTCTCCTCATGTTTCTAATGGGAACTCTCACACGATTGGCATTGGCTTTGGGAATGGGAACAACATGATCATTGTAGCCTATACCACACCTATCACTTTTGACTTGGATGGTGCCTAACATTCTATCTAACATTTTTCGAACTAGATTCCAAGTCAAACTTAACCTTACTCGAGTCTTTCAACTTCTCCTCCAACTCACAAATCCTAGACTCAAGCACACTCCTAGACTGCTCAAACTCTAGAATATCCTTTTTTAATGCCTCCATCAAACCACTAAGTCTATCTATCTATTTCTCCATATACTCTAGCTTCTCCCTAAGCTTCTTCTCCCATGCCCTAAGATCTTCAATCAAAACATCATTATTTTCTATGGCACGCTCATTTAACCTAACTTGCAATTTAGATTTTTACTTTTTCACCTTCACCACTTCGGCATACAACTCATTAAATGAAACTTTCAACTCTTTCACATCAACTTATTCCTCCTCACTCTCATCACCCCCACACACTTGGGATTTAATCTCAACGGCCTCAGAAGTCTCATGCACATGAAAACCTTTATGGAAAGATTTATCGTCATCGCTCACATGACATGATAAGAAAGCAACAAACTTTCTCTCAACTCTCGCCCTCTTTTGTATCACTATCACTTAAGGAGGCACTATAAGCTATCATTTTCTTTCCCTTTTTCTTAAGTCCATTCGGACACTCGAAAACTTTATGACTGTACGCCTCACACCCAAAACACCTATCCGACTCAACCCTATTAAATTTCTAATTCATCTTTAGTGGTGGAATATACCTTGTAGTTCTTGAATTTCTCAAAATTTTTGGCACCTTTCGATTGCTTTTGAAATTTTAAAAACTTTTTGAACTTCTTGGCCAATAAGGCGACATCCTCAAAATTGAAATGGGAATCAGCATCCGAAACTTTAATTTCCTCCTTTCGGGCTTTCAAAGCAATGACCTTTTCTTTCTTTGGCACTTGCTTGGAGGTAAACATATCGAGTTCATAGGTTTGTAAGTCACCTACAATTTTTTCAAGTTTAGTTGAATCAAGCATACCTAAGGAGTTTGAAATGGTCACTTTTTCATCAAACTTGCTCAGTAAAGATCTCAATTTTTTTATATCACACGGTTGTCAGGAATCCTCTCTCTTAAGTTAAATGATGAGTTGACAATATTAGACAACCTAGCGTAAAACTCAACAAATCACTCACTATCTAACATCTTAATCGTCTCAAACTGTGTAGTGAGCTTTTATAACTTAGAATCCCTAACCATGTTAGTTCCCTTGTGAGTAAGTACAAGTGTATCCTGAGACTCTTTTGAAGTTTCACAAGTTATGATTCTTTTATAATCTTCCCGTGTGACATGTGAGGAAATAACATGCAAACCTTTAGAGTTGTAAAGTGAAAGACTATATTCAGCCTCAGTCCATGACTCAACGGGCTTCAAACTAGTGACCTCACCCTCTCGTGTGACTGGTGGTGTCCAACCATTTTCAACCACTAAC
Organism: Sambucus nigra; assembly: GCA_949130495.1. Lineage (NCBI taxonomy): Eukaryota > Viridiplantae > Streptophyta > Magnoliopsida > Dipsacales > Adoxaceae > Sambucus > Sambucus nigra. The sequence continues at coordinate 353,559,247 of OX422214.1, forward strand.
CACACACGCTGATCAATGGATTTTAGATCACTTCTCAATCGTATTTTTCAATACGTATAGTTTGTGCCATGAAAAATAGGAGCACGGAAACATTCAAAACCTCCAAAATTCATCTCGAAAAACACAAGGGATCAGACACAATAAAAATATGTTTCTAGATCTGATACCAATTTGATGGTCCCGTTTTATTTCTTAAGAGAAATTGTTTTAAGGATGACAAAAACAATTTCTCTTTTTATGAAAACCTTTTTTCCAATGGATGCACCAAGTTGTGATCAATTTTAACTTAACCAAAATTTAACTTGATTAATCACAAACATCCATCTAGTGATTAAATCAAGTTAATTAAAGTAAAGAATACTTACAACACCGGATGTACAAGTAAACCACAACGAGAAAAAAAATCTCGAATAACCGAAGCTAGACAATAACTATGAATGTGGAATTACGATGAACAAACACAAGTCTTAGTCCACGACTCCACCCCCATGAGACTTAACGCTCTTTTGATCTTCAACCATTCCTCTCATAGTACCCACGCAGAAAGTCCTTCTTCCACGATACCTGTCTGCAACACCTGCGTCCACATATGTCTCAGTGTCCACTGATATGGCTTGTAACATCTATGGAATCGAAAAACGAACTCCTTCGCTTCTTCTCCGCAAAACAAATAATTTTCATTGTGTAGAACAACTTTTCTTGGTGCCAACAAGATCACTATTGCATATACTTATGAAAACTCGGATCTTGTAAACTCTAAGGATGTGTTTTTCTTTGCAAAACGTTAGAAAACTTGTGTGCAGAAACGTACTGGTTCATAAATAGCTTTTCAAAATGCACACTTACAAAATATGATTGAAACACGACTATAAATACTTTTCTTGAGGCGATAACTCATTCAAACGAGATATGATCGAATGGCTATTCGAGTCGCTTGAACGACACGCATAATTAGAGTCCCAATTAAATCTAACTCTAATCCTTCCTTATCAGATTTAAAATGAAGTGTAAATGATTTCAAACACTAAAAAACATTTAAAAATGTTTTCTTAATAAAATAGCATTCTTAAATATTTTAAAAATAAATTCCAAGTCCCATTAAAATTATGCATTCATACCTGAGTGATCTCGAAATGTAATTGAACTTGAAGAGAAATAAACTTGCACCAATTAAATATTAGGCATAATGAATTCATTGAAGCTTTGCCGCAACGTCTACAGTAAACTTCAACACTTCATAGTGTGTTTGTGATTGTGACAATAAAAGTCTCTTACGACTCAAATGTGTTTTGTTCCGGGAATAAGTCAAAACTATACAACGGACTCAATTAGAATTTTTTTCCTTATAATTCCCTCTAATCAAAAGGTTAACCTGCCATGAAGCAATCCTATGCCCCAATAGACGCTCCCAAAACTCCGAGTTTCTATATATGTCCTCTAATGACCTTAGTTGGCATTTTTAGGAATAGTTTTACTTCCTAACCAACCTTAGTTGGCATTTTTAGGAATAGTTTTACTTCCTAACCAACCTTAGTTGGGATTTTTAGGAATAGTTTTACTTCCTAACCAACCTTAGTTGGCAATTTTAGGAATAGTTTTTCTTCCTACTTAACCTTAGTTGGCATTTTTAGGAATAATTTTTCTTCCTAACCAACCTTAGTTGGCATTTTTAAGAATAGTTTTACTTCCTAACCAACCTTAGTTGGCATTTTTCGGAATAGTTTTTCTTCCTAACCAACCTTAGTTGGCATTTTTCGGAATAGTTTTACTTCCTAACCAACCTTAGTTGGCATTTTTAGGAATAGTTTTAATTCCTAACCAACATTAGTTAGCATTTTTAGGAATAGTTTTTCTTCCTAACCAACCTTAGTTGGCATTTTTAGGACTAGTTTTACATCCTAACCAACCTTAGTCGGCATTTTTACAAATAGTTTTGAGTAGTCTGAGTTTTGCTGAGTAGTGTGTAGCACTAGTATTCCGCAAAAAAATTCCAACAAAAGAAGAGAACTGGGGAGAACATTGTCACTTTATTCATACTAACGAAAATGTATTACATGAGAGTTTACATCACTGATAATACTTGTGCAAGTGTTCTGCATTCCATGCATTCTTAAACTCCTGCCCTTCTAAAGTTGTTATTCTGTAGGTTCCTGGTCGAACAACTTTTGTAACTCGATAAGGTCCATGACAGTTTGCTTCCAATTTGTTGTGCTTTTGAATCACTTTATTTAGCACATAGTCTCCTTCTTTCAGGTCGCACTTCTTTACTCTCTTGTTGTAGAACAAAGTTGTTCGTTGTTGGTAAGCAGCATTCCTGATGGTTGCTTCTTCTCTAACTTCCTCGAGCATGTCTAAATCCAATCTTCTCATTAAGTCGCTGACAAGGGAATTGAAATTCAGTTCTCTGTGTGTCGGGAGACCCAACTTGGCAGGTATAACGGCTTCACTTCCAAATGCAAGCATATATGGAGATTCCCCTGTTGCTGCTCGGGGAGTAGTTCGGTAAGCCCATAATACTGATTGTATCTCGTTGATCCAATTTTCTTTCGCGTCATTCAGTCTTTTCTTCAAGACATTCAATAGCATTCTGTTTGTTACTTCAGTTTGTCCATTGCTTTGGGGATGGCCTGGTGCCGAGTGGATCTTCAAGATATTTGACTGATGACAATAGGCAGGGAACTCCTCATTGTAAAATTGTGTTCCATGGTCGGTAATGAATGCACGGGGAAGACCATATCTACAATGATATTTTTCCAAATAAATTGATACACCTTCTCGTACGTCATGTCGACAAGAGGCTCAGCTTCTACCCACTTGGTAAAATAATCCACTGCGACGACGAGATATTTAAATCTTCCTCTAGTCGTTGGAAGTGGTTCGACCAAGTTAATTCCCCACATAGCAAATGGCCAAGGGGAAGTAATGGGTGTTAACAACACTTGGGGATTTCTTTGGATGGAGGAGAAGCGATGACACTTGTCACATTTCTTAGTATAGGCTATACAATCAGCCCTCACCGTTGGCTAGTAGTATCCTTGCGTCATAACCCTTTGCAAAAGCGTTCAACCTGCTACATGGGCTCCAAAGGACCCTTCATGGATCTCTTCAATCAAGTCTTTCACCTCGGTGGGATGCACACATCTTTGCAAATCTGCTATAATTCCTCGTTTGTACAAAATACCATTATTCAGTACATAACGAGCAGCTTTAAACTTCAGTTTTTTGGCTGCAAGTTTGTCAGTTGGTAATTCCCCCTCCTCAATATATGCCATGATGGAATCCATCCAATATGGTTCTTAATTAAGGGTAATAAAATTCATCGTCAAATCTTCATCTATACTCCGACCAACTAAAACTTCAATTGGGATTGTTCTTCGTAGCTCGGTACGAGTAGCTGATGCTAATCTAGCTAAGGCGTCTGCCCTCGCATTCTCCATTCTTGGTATTCTAACCAGCTGAATAGCAGCAAATTCTGATACCAATTCCCTTGACTTTGCATGATACCTGATCATTAATTCTCCTTTGGATGCATATACTCCCAGCATTTTATTTATGATCAATTGCGAGTCACTGAAGACAATAACCTGCTCTGCCCCCATGGTTTTTGCTAAACTAAGACCTGCAATCATGGCTTCATATTTAGCCTCATTATTCGAAGCTTTGAATTAGAAGCGTAGGGCATATTCCATGTTGACCTCTTCTTGACTATTAAGAACAATCCCTGCCCCATAGCCTGTTGTGCAAGATGAGCCATCCACATGTAAACTCCATATAGGTAACTCGTCTTCAAATTTCTGATCTGACAGAGTTCCTCGGTGGAAGATTTGTTGCTTCCTTTCACCCTCTCCTAATATTTCTTGTTGTTCGTCGATCATCACTTCTTGCCCTTTTACCAACCTAAGTTGGTCTGAGCTTGAGTTTGATGATTCTTTAACATCTACTTGCCCTTTTACTAACCTAAGTTGGTCTAGGATTGGGTTTGATGATTCTGTAACATCCACAGGTTGATCGGTGAGCAGCTTTTGCTCCTCGGTGGTATCAGGATAGGTGAACTCTGCTATAAAATCTGCTACTGCTTTCCCTTTAAGCGATGATCTGGGTTCATAAATTATGTCATATTCACCGAGCTCTATTGCCCAATACATCAATCTTCCTGATTTTTTTGGTTTATGAAGAGCTTGCCTCAATGGCATATCGGTATATACGACTATAGTATGAGCCTGGAATTATGGATTCATTCTTCTACTTGCCTCGATCAATGCTAGTGCCAATTTTTCCAACTTTGGATATCTGATCTCTGCTCCTCAGAAGGCTTTGCTAGTGTAATAAATCAGTTTTTGCACTCCATTCTCCACTCTTATTAATGCCAAGCTAACTGCATTCTCTGACACTGCCAGATACAAGTACAATTTTTCTCCCATCACTAGCTTGGACAATAGTGGAGGTGCTCCCAGATATTTCTTCAAGTCTTGAAAAGCCTTCTCACATTCATCATTCCACTCAAAAGTCTTTCGGAGCGTTTTGAAGAATAGGAGACATCTATCAGTTGCTCGCGATATAAATCTGTTGAGTGCTGCTACTCGTCCTGTAAGACTTTGCACTTCTTTCTTCGTCATTGGAGATCGCAGCTGTAATAGAGCTTTGATCTTTTCAAGGTTTGCTTCAATGCCTTGTTGATTGACAATGTACCCGAGAAACATGCCTTCTCGTACTCCAAATATGCACTTCGTCGGGTTCAGCTTCAATTGATATTTATCTAGTTGATCAAAGGTATGGCCTAAGTCAACTAGATGATCAGCAACTTTCTTGCTCTTTGCCAGAATATGATCAACATAGACTTCCATATTGCAACTGATTTGTTCTGCAAACATCTTGTTCATCAGCCGCTGATATGTTGCACCTGCATTTTTCAAACCAAAATGCATAACATTATAATAGTAAGTTCCCCTAGGGGTAATGAAAGAAGTACTCTCCCAGTCTTCAGGTTTCATCTTAATCTGGTTGTATCCAGAATAAGCGTCCATGAAGCTCAACAGCTCATGTCCCGAGGTAGCATCTACTAATTGATCAATTCGGGGCAAGGGAAAGTGGTCCTTTGGGCATGCTTTGTTGAGGTCGGTGAAATCTACACACATCCTCCATTTGTTGTTCTTTTTCTTTACCATCACCACATTTGCTAACTAGTCTGGATATTTAACATCTTCAATAAAGCAAGCTTTCTGGAGCTTCTCGACCTCTTCCTGTATAGCTTGATTCTTCTCGGTACTGAATACTCTTTTTATCTGCTTTACTGTCTTGATCTCCTTATTCACATTGAGTTCGTGACATAAGAAATTTGGGTTTATTTCGGGCATATCCTCATGACTCCATGAAAAAGTATGCTTTCTGCTTCTTAGGAAAGTTATCAATTTATGTTTTAGTGAGGCCTCCAATGACGAACCTATTTGAGTTGTTCGTTCAGGATGCTCGTCGTCCATAATGATGTTTTCAGTAGCTTCCACCACCTGGCCTTTCACGAGTTGGGACTCATCTCTAGGATCCAATGTTTCAATTTCTGCACCTTCCTCCACTTGATAGGTAGTAGTCTTTTTCCTTGATTCCTCCAGTTCGTCTTGCTCGGCAGATGAATAGTAGCATTACCGAGCTACTTTTTGATCATCCTTCACAACTCCTACTCCAAAATTTATTGGAAATTTTAGTCATTGATGTACCGTAGATGGCACTGCCTCGAACTTCTTCAATCCTACCCTTCCCATGATGATATTGTAAGTTGATTGAACATTTTTATCCATCACGAAGAAGCGTATTCTTTCTGTTAGACAAGCAGGCCATCTACCAATGAATATATCCAGTTTGATCGTCCCAAGTGGAAAAACTTTCTCGTCAGCAAAACCGAGGAGGGGTTTATGATAAGGCTCCAGTTGAGATAGCTTTAGATTTAAACTGTCGAAGCACGAGTAGAACATGATAGCTGCCGAGTGTAATACCCCGTATTTTCTGTGATATTTATTTTTGGGGATTAATTGAATTAAATGTTTATTAATTGGAAATTAATCCGGATTAAAATATTAACGAGATGTGAGTTGGTATTTTATTATAATGTGCATACTTGGCATTATATGAATATTGGTATTATTGAAATTGTCGTGAGATTTAAATACGGCAATTTGGGAATTTTGTTTGACGCGTGTGACCGCCACATTATGGTATTTTATTTTAAATTAAAAAGTGAATTTTAGTTTCATTAACCGTATGGTCGTTTTGAGTGCGGCAACGCGTTCGGAAGGGTCGAGATTGTCATAAAACACTAGCCGGAATTTTAGTTTGGGTCCTGGGGTATTTTTAGGCCATACCGGCATCATAAAGGGTATTTTGGTAATTTGTATTTTTGGGAATTAAAAAGTGACGAAAATTGTAATTACAATCTGACTATTTCTTTAACCCACTTAACCCATTAACTACACTAAGAGACAATATGGGCTACGGGAGAAGTTGATATACAATCCCAACTTACCAAAAACCAAACACACCTCCACAACTCCATTGTCTTCAACCTTGGGAAGAGCTTGAGAGAGAGAGAGAAGGAAAGAATTCTGGAGAAAGAAAGAGAGAGGACAGACTTAACTTCAAGATTCAACACCAAATTCAGAGATAGATTAAGGCAAGTGGTTTAAACTCATTTGATTCAAGCTATGTTTTCCATGTTTAGGAATTTTCGAAATTGATTTTTGAAGATAATTTAGACCCATTAATTGGAAGTTAAAAGCCATGATTTATGTAGGAATTGCATGTAGTGATATTCTGGACGAATTATATGTTCTAAACAGAACCTTTGATGATTTAAAAATGGAGTTAGAAGAAGTTTAATGATGTTCTTGAATGGAAGAATTCTGGAAATTATTTTGATGTAGTTTTGATCTAAACTAAGCCTTTAAAGGATGAATTATGGGACTTAGAATGTTAATACTGTTGTAGGATGATAGTATAATGTTATAGTAACCTTGTCTTGGAGTTTCATGCTTAAAAATGGAGTTTTGGGACGAAATTTTAACTGCAAAACGAAGCAGTCCGTAACAGACCTGGTGCGTTCGATCGATCGATGTTCTTCAGTCGATCGATCGACCACCATCGATCGATCGAAGGTAAAGGTCGATCGATCGACCTTCCCAGAATGAGTAAAGTTTTTCCTTAATTGAATTTTAATGGTGTTAACCCTTGAATAATATTATTGGAGACATTGTGAATACCCTTAACCTTAAGGAAGACCAGTAGACATGATTATGAGATTGGACTTTAATTGGAATTTAATTTGAGGAATTATTCTAAATTGATGAAATTCGTTATGTGAGATAATATTTGGGTTAATAGTGAAAATTTGAATAATTTGATGGAATAAGGTTTGGGGCAGAAGTAAAGACCTTAGGTATAAAGATGTTATATGTGTGAATAATGGGAACTTAATAGTCCATTTGAGATAGGTTTTAAGTTTAAGAAATTACGACGTGAGACGTGTCGACTATTTAATTTATATATATTCGGGATACTTGAAATATTTGAATTTGGAATAATGGTATAAAGATGTAGAGAATACCTTTATTAATATCGAGATATCTAAGATGTGTGAATGCTTAGTATATAACTTTATGTGTATGACATACCTACCATACTTGCTATCACGGGAGGTTTACGTTCGCTTAGGGCCTTCTTATCCTTGTGTTGCCCGGATTTAGATTGGTTACCTCGATGAACATAGGTCATAGAAGGACTTATTGTGATATTAATAAGTCTGCTGATCGTGGGAGCGTAGGTATGTGCGTGACCCATGTGATGGTGACTATGTTCGCCTGCACTATTTGTGATGTTGTTATCTGAACAATTCCTGAGAGATTCGGAATGTGTGATCCTTATGTACGTGATGTACTGGGATGGATATCAGAGTATGTGTGCACCGCAGCTTAGCCTTTGGGTGCTTATATTGTATATTTATGTTGTGAAAATATACGGTTAGATGAGAAGGAATTTACTATGTTAAATTGTGAGTATAGTTATAGTAATGTTTTGAAAAGATAAAAAGAGAAATTTTATCAATAAATGGTTTTGTTAATAATTGGGAATCCGAGAATTAAAGTAGAACCCTCTATTTAATTGTAAAGATTGGGACTTAAACGTGAACCGAGTAGAAGTGTTAGAAACTCTTTAGATAGTTATGGGATAACACATGAATGGGTACAAGAACGTTAGGAGTGCACAGTTAGACGAGAGGTGAGTATCTCATGTGAGAGCACGTCCTAACATGTATTTTGCATACATTGTTTTAAATGTTTTTAAAGCACTTGCAGTTTTTTTTTTAAATATCTCCACATTCGGGATCTGACCCGTTTGCTTTCAAATCTATCTTTTTGTAAAATCATTTTAGGTGCCCAGCCACAAGGTCACCATGCATAGGATTCTCACTCCGATGACGAGCTGTAGCTGCTTGTGGAAGCTACAGGGATTTGCTTTTAGACGCTTATATCATTTGGATTCCTTATTCAGTATTCCTCAGTTGTAGGGCATGTTGCCCAAATTCTATTAGATACATTTCCATTTCAGTATTTCATTATTTACTTCAGTTGTGGGATTATGTTATGAGGAGTTTTTCCTCCAGATTTATTTATATCATGTGACGGTTATTCTATTTACTTCATTATGGGGAATGGTGTTATTATTCTTCTTTACACTTGTTGCATGTTAACCAGACTTTAATTAAAATTTGGCAACTTACTTTTTAAATACTAGGTGGTTAGTAATAATAAAAATGTTTTCGACAGTGATGCTATTAACTGAGCCAACTTGGCGTTTTGATTTAATTTAATAAAGGAGTAGCTACCCGATATTTAATTAGTCGGGGTGTCACAGGTGGTATCAGAGCATCAGGTTCTAGTGTCCTTTAGGATCTAAACGGCTTATTATGTTTTCCGCTGAGCTTTCTTTGATATAGAACCCTATATTTTAGGACTGTTGTATTCTTTTGTTTATGCTAAGTTCTTCAGCTATTTTAAGTTTATAACTGCGAACTTTTAGACTTTATTCTTATTTCAGAATGCCTCCACGACGTGCACCACGAGTTCCCAGGAATGCGGCGCCAGAACCACAACCCGCACCGATTCAAGGCATGATGAACGCCGCTGAGGTTGCAGCTATAGTAGCCCAAGCGGTAAATGCCGCCATTGCAGTAGTTCAGCAGGCACCGCCTCAGGCGCCGGTTGCCGCGCCAGTACAGGAAAATTCATTCCCGTCTGCTTGGGAACGTGTACATGACGCTTTTCAGAAAGCGCATCCGCCAGAGTTTGCAGGTAGCTCAGATGTGGTAGTCTCGAGCCAATGGAGGAAGGATATACAACGGCACTTGAGGATGTATGAGTGCACGGATGTTCAGAAGCAGGTGCTAGCTACTTTCAAGCTAGTTGGATCTGCATTGCAGTGGTGGGAGTCTATTACCACCGTAGAGGAGAGAGATACTCTCACGATTCAGGATTTCTGGGTGCGATTCGACCACAAATACTTTCCGTCAGCTATTCATACGGAAATGAGGAGAAGATTGATGAGTCTGAGGTAGGAGGGTAAGACCGTGGCCGAGTATGAGGCCGAGTTCACTAATCTGTTGAATATCATTCCTGATGAGATACCGACAGAAAAGAAGAAGATTGAGAAATTCACCGACGGGTTGACATGGAGGATCCGTCAGCATCTATTAGGGAACCTTTCGTTGGCCACTTATTCTGATGTGGTTAACGCTGCTTTATTACACTGCCAGGATCACCGCTTTCATATGGCCGAGGGCAAGCGATCGGGAGAGTCTATCCATCAGGGCAGGACTGGAGGACATGGTGCCGGTGGGGCACAATCTTTTCAGGGGCAGAGATAGGAAGAGCAGGGTTCTCAGCAGGGGGATCATAAGAGGTTCCGTTCAGGGGGTTTCAGGAACGGTCAGGGAGGATTCAGGAATGGCCAGCAGGGTCATAACGGCCATCAGGGCAAACAGGGTCAAAATGGTCAACATCAGCAGTTTCAGCAGGGCTAACAGGGCCAAGGGAGGAACGGTAACGGCCACCAGGGCTGGGGACAGCAGGGGCAGAGAGGAGGGAACTTCCCAGGGAAGTGTTTCGTTTGTGGCAAGACTGGCCATAAACGCCAAGACTGTCCTGATAGGGGCAGGGCCCCACAGAAGCAGTAGCAGGGAGCTCGCCAGGAGCCGCAGAGGCCTATGTTTCCCGCCGCTCTCCCCGCACCGCCACAGATGGCAGCATTGCCACCCATTCCAGCAGTTCCGGCTCAGTAGGGGCAGCTACAGTATGGATGTGTTTATAACGTCCACCAGGCAGCAGTCCCACGGGCACCGCCCATGATTGAGGGTACGTTTTCTATCCATGGCACTATAGGTCGGGTACTGTTTGATACGGGGGCTACACATTGTTTTATAGCTACACATTTCGCGAAGGCGTTAGGGTTGTTAGCCACCGCGGAGAGCACAGTTGCGTGTGTCGACTCACCATTGGGGAGTGGGTCGCTTATATTCTTTATATGTCGGGGAGTGGGGGTAGAGATTGGTGGTTTGGTATTACCTGCAGACATGTTAGTATTAGATATGCATGTTCACGATACGATTATCGATATGGATTGGCTTGCTGATTATAGAGCCATGATTGATTGCTTCGGTGGGAGCATTATTTTTGCCATTCCGGGGCAAGAGATGTTTGTAGTGGCGATGCCTCGCCCAGAGGGAGGCTCGACCGCTCATTTATATTACATTGAGGAGGATACCTCTAAGGAGGTTGTGATTCCTTTAGATTCGATCCCAGTTGTCAGGGAGTATTCTGATGTGTTTCAGGAGATACCAGGCCTACCCCCCAGTCGAGAGATAGACTTCATTATAGACTTGTTACCAGATACGAGACCTATAGCACGAGCACCGTACCGTATGGCTCCAGCTGAGATGAGGGAGTTACGGGATCAGATTGAGCAGTTGTTGGGTCAGGGGTTTATTCGGAGGAGTACTTCACCGTGGGGTGCCCCTGTGTTGTTCGTGAAGAAGAGATATGGTTCACTGAGATTGTGTGTGGACTACCGGGAGTTAAATAAGGTCACGATATGAAACAAGTATCCGTTACCTCGAATCGATGACCTATTCGAGCAGTTGAGAGGAGCTTCTTGCTTATCAAAGATTGATTTGCGATCTGGATACCATCAGTTGCGTATCAGGGAGGAGGACGTCTCGAAGACCGCGTTCTTATCGAGATATGGTTCCTACGAGTTTCGGGTTATGCCATTTGGTTTGACCAACGCTCCAGCAGCATTTATGGACTTGATGAATAGGGTGTTCAGGGATTTCCTAGACCAGTTTGTCATTGTCTTCATCGATGATATTTTGGTTTACTCCCAGACTGAGGAGGAGCACGCCGAGCACTTGAGGCTAGTTTTGCAGACACTGCGCCAGAATGAGTTGTATGCAAAATATGAGAAGTGCGGGTTTTGGCTGAAGGAGGTTCAGTTTTTGAGGCATATTATTTCCGACCGGGGAATATCGGTTGATCCGGGAAAGGTATCCGCGGTGAGGGAGTGGGGACAGCCCACGACACCAACGGAGATCCGTAGTTTCTTGGGCTTAGCAGGATACTACAGGAGGTTTATTCGGGGTTTCTCCACGATAGCGGGTCCCATGACACATCTAACCCGTAAAGGTGTGCCGTTCATTTGGAGTGATTCCTGTCAGTTGGCATTTGATGACTTGAAGGACAAGTTAACCTCAGCACCTGTGTTAGCATTGCCGAGACCGGGAGTTGAGTATCTTATTTACACCGATGCTTCCTTACAAGGACTTGGAGGTGTACTGCAGCAGGAGAGTCAGGCCATAGCTTATGCTTTCCGTAAGCTTAAGCCTCACGAGAAGAATTACCCTACCCATGACTTGGAGTTAGCGGCAGTGGTATTTGCCCTTCGTATTTGGAGACATTACCTTTTGGGGGAGAAGTTTCGATTGTTCACGGATCACAAGTCCCTACAGTACCTATTCACGCAGAAGGAGTTGAATATGCGGCAACGGAGGTGGCTTGAATTCGTGAAAGATTACCAGTTCGATATCCAGTATCACCCGGGAAAGGCTAACGTGGTGGCAGACGCGTTGAGCCGTAGACCGGTAGATGAGGTGGCAGATGTGTGGACGGCAAAGTGGAAAGAATTGGGACACCAGGATGCAGTGGCCCGATCATTCATGTCTGTGATGACTGTTACACCGCAAATTGTCACGAAGGTGGTGAAGGCACAGGCAAACGACTCGTTCTGTCAGGAGCAGATAGTTCGATTATTGGCAGAGGGAGCCGAATCCTATACCGTTAGCTCAGACGGGGGATTACGCTTCAATGGGAGATTAGTGGTTCCGGAAGGGGAGGAATTCCGGCATGAGCTAATGGCAGAGTCGCACGGCTCACGGTTCGCGGTACATGCCGGAGGGGACAAAATGTACCAGGACATGAGACGTCAGTATTGGTGGAGCGGAATGAAGGGAGATATTGCCGAGTTTGTTTCAAAATGCGCCACTTGTCAGCTCATAAAAGTGGATCATCAGAGACCGGCAGGACTACTACAGCCGTTAGAGGTCCCGATGTGGATGTGGGAGAGCATCTCTATGGACTTTATCACGGGGTTGCCTACGTCGCAGAGGGGTCACGACTCCATTTGGGTAATTGTGGACAGGTTGACAAAAGTCGCTCATTTTCTACCCGTAAGGACAGACTACACTGCGGGACAGTATGCCCAACTCTTTATTGCAGAGATAGTGAGACTTCACCGGGTGCCCTTAAATATCGTGTCTGACCGAGACAAGATATTTGTTTCACGGTTTTGGGAGAGTTTTCAGCAGGCCATGGGAACGGAGTTGCGGTTGAGTACGGCGTACCACCCGCAGACCGATGGGCAGACCGAGCGCACAAATCAGATGTTGGAGGACATGCTACGTATGTGCACCATTGACTTTGAGGGTGGATGGGAACAATATCTTCCACTGGTGGAGTTTGCTTACAACAACTCCTACCAGTTCACCATTGGCATGGCTCCATTTGAGGCATTGTACGGTAGACCTTGTCGTTCCCCAGCATGTTGGTTGGAGGTGGGGGACAACAAACTACTTGGGCCGGAAGTGATTCAGGATACTTCGGCAAGGATAGAATTGATTCGGAGTCGCATTCGGGTAGCTCGAGACAGGCAGAAGAGCTATGCTGATGCGAAGAGATTCTTCATAGAGTTCCAAGTGGGGGACCAGGTTTTTCTTAGAGTATCTCCTATCAAGGGGATTATGCGTTTCGAGAAGAAAGGGAAGTTGGCACCGAGATATGTGGGACCATTTCCTATTATTGAGCGGATCGGACCGGTTGCGTATAGACTTGGGTTACCAGAGCATTTGCATCGGATTCACGATGTGTTTCATATTTCCTCTCTTAGGAAATACCTTAGAGATAATTTGGCTCATTCTCTCATTGCTGTGGAGGACATTGATCTCCAGCCAGATAGCTCCTACGAGGAGGGACAGATTGCTATTCTGGACCGAAGTGAGCGGAAACTGAGGTCAAAGATAGTTCCATTAGTGCGTGTTCAGTGGAGACATCATAATGTCGAGGAGTCCACATGGGAGCGCGAGGACGAGATGCGTGAACGTTATGCAGAGTTATTCTTACCAGGTACTTTCTAGTTCCGAATTTCGGGAAGAAATTCAGTTATTAGGTGGGAAGTATGTAATACCCCGTATTTTCTGTGATATTTATTTTTGGGGATTAATTGAATTAAATGTTTATTAATTGGAAATTAATCCGGATTAAAATATTAACGAGATGTGAGTTGGTATTTTATTATAATGTGCATACTTGGCATTATATGAATATTGGTATTATTGAAATTGTCGTGAGATTTAAATACGACAATTTGGGAATTTTGTTTGACGCGTGTGACCGCCACGTTATGGTATTTTATTTTAAATTAAAAAGTGAATTTTAGTTCCATTCGCCGTATGGTCGTTTTGAGTGCGGCAACGCGTTCGGAAGCGTCGAGATAGTCAGAAAACACTAGCCGGAAGTTTAGTTTGGGTCCCGGGGTATTTTTAGGCCATACCGGCATCATAAAGGGTATTTTGGTAATTTGTATTTTTAGGAATTAAAAAGTGACGAAAATTGTAATTACAATCTGACTATTTCTTTAACCCACTTAACCCACTAACTACACTAAGAGACAATATTGGCTACGGGAGAAGTTGATATACAATCCCAACTTACCAAAAACCAAACACACCTCCACAACTCCATTGTCTTCAACCTTGGGAAGAGCTTGAGAGAGAGAGAGAAGGAAATAATTCTGGAGAAAGAAAGAGAGAGGACAGACTTAACTTCAAGATTCAACACCAAATTCAGAGATAGATTAAGGCAAGTGGTTTAAACTCATTTGATTCAAGCTATGTTTTCCATGTTTAGGAATTTTCGAAATTGATTTTTGAAGATAATTTAGACCCATTAATTGGAAGTTAAAAGCCATGATTTATGTAGGAATTGCATGTAGTGATATTCTGGACGAATTATATGTTCTAAACAGAACTTTTGATGATTTAAAAATGGAGTTAGAAGAAGTTTAATGATGTTCTTGAATGGAAGAATTCTGGAAATTATTTTGATGTAGTTTTGATCTAAACTAAGCCTTTAAAGGATGAATTATGGGACTTAGAATGTTAATACTGTTGTAGGATGATAGTATAATGTTATAGTAACCTTGTCTTGGAGTTTCATGCTTAAAAATGGCGTTTTGGGACGAAATTTTAACTGCAAAACGAAGCAGTCCGTAACAGACCTGGTGCGTTCGATCGATCGATGTTCTTCAGTCGATCGATCGACCACCATCGATCGATCGAAGGTAAAGGTCGATCGATCGACCTTCCCAGAATGAGTAAAGTTTTTCCTTAATTGAATTTTAATGGTGTTAACCCTTGAATAATATTATTGGAGACATTGTGAATACCCTTAACCTTAAGGAAGACCAGTAGACATGATTATGAGATTGGACTTTAATTGGAATTTAATTTGAGGAATTATTCTAAATTGATGAAATTCGTTATGTGAGATAATATTTGGGTTAATAGTGAAAATTTGAATAATTTGATGGAATAAGGTTTAGGGAAGAAGTAAAGACCTTAGGTATAAAGATGTTATATGTGTGAATAATGGGAACTTAATAGTCCATTTGAGATAGGTTTTAAGTTTAAGAAATTATGACGTGAGACGTGTCGACTATTTAATTTATATATATTCGGGATACTTGAAATATTTGAATTTGGAATAATGGTATAAAGATGTAGAGAATACCTTTATTAATATCGAGATATCTAAGATGTGTGAATGCTTAGTATATAACTTTATGTGTATGACATACCTACCATACTTGCTATCACGGGAGGTTTACGTTCGCTTAGGGCCTTCTTATCCTTGTGTTGCCCGGATTTAGATTGGTTACCTCGATGAACATAGGTCATAGAAGGACTTATTGTGATATTAATAAGTCTGCTGATCGTGGGAGCGTAGGTATGTGCGTGACCCATGTGATGGTGACTGTGTTCACCTCCACTATTTGTGATGTTGTTATCTGAACAATTCCTGAGAGATTCGGAATGTGTGATCATTATGTACGTGATGTACCGGGATGGATAGCAGAGTATGTGTGCACCGCAGCTTAGCCTTTGGGTGCTTATATTGTATATTTATGTTGTGAAAATATACGGTTAGATGAGAAGGAATTTACTATGTTAAATTGTGAGTATAGTTATAGTAATGTTTTGAAAAGATAAAAAGATAACTTTTATCAATAAATGGTTTTGTTAATAATTGGGAATCCGAGAATTAAAGTAGAACCCTCTATTTAATTGTAAAGATTGGGACTTAAACGTGAACCGATTAGAAGTGTTAGAAACTCTTTAGATAGTTATGGGATAACACATGAATGGGTATAGGAACGTTAGGAGTGCACAGTTATACGAGAGGTGAGTATCTCATGTGAGAGCACGTCCTAACATGTATTTTGCATACACTGTTTTAAATGTTTTTAAAGCACTTGCAGTTTTTTTTTAAATATCTCCACATTCGGGCTCTGACCCGTTTGCTTTCAAATCTATCTTTTTGTAAAATCATTTTAGGTGCCCAGCCACAAGGTCACCATGCATAGGATTCTCATTCTGATGACGAGCTGTAGCTGCTTGTGGAAGCTACAGGGATTTGCTTTTAGACGCTTATATCATTTGGATTCCTTATTCAGTATTCCTCAGTTGTAGGGCATGTTGCCCAAATTCTATTAGATACATTTCCATTTCAGTATTTCATTATTTACTTCAGTTGAAATTATGTTATGAGGAGTTTTTCCTCCAGATTTATTTATATCATGTGACGGTTATTCTATTTACTTCATTCTGGTGAATGGTGTTATTATTCTTCTTTACACTTGTTGCATGTTAACCAGACTTTAATTAAAATTTGGCAACTTACTTTTTAAATACTAGGTGGTTAGTAATAATAAAAATGTTTTCGACAGTGATGCTATTAACTGAGCCAACTTGGCGTTTTGATTTAATTTAATAAAGGAGTAGCTACCTGGTATTTAATTAGTCGGGGTGTCACACCGAGCTACCATTGTCTACCAGTACTCTTGAAATCATTACTTCCTTCATCCTCATTTTGATCACCAATGGGTCATCATGAGGATATAGAACACCTGCGAGGTCGTTCTTTGAGAAACCAATAACCAATTTCTCTTTTTTTACCTTTCTCGAGCGATCCTCCTCAGCTAGATTTATTCGTTGAATGTATGAGTAAGCTTGAGCCTCACAGAGGTGAGCTTTTCTCTCTACATTAAGGTCTCCTCCTCCTGCATCTCCACCTGTAGTAACATTACAATCAAATGACCCAAAGCGTATTGAAAATACCTCACGTTCTGGCTGCCTTGGTCTCTTGGGAAGATCGGGGTCGTCTTCTGGATTAACTCCATGGTCTCTTTTCTTGTTCTCCTCTGCTCGACGAGGAGATCTAGACCTCTCTCTTGTTCGGTCGCTGTTTCTTCTTTCATTTCTACGATCAACATACTTTGCCAATTTTCCTTGTCTAATAAGTGTTTCAATCTCATTCTGAAGATCTATGCAATTTTTCGTCATATGGCCATGATCTTTATGAAAATCGCAATATTTTGCCTTATTCCTCCTGTCAGGGTCTGCCTTCATTTTCTATGGCCAGTTTAATTCCTCGTTGTTCTTGATTTCTTCTAGAACATGGTTGATGTCTATCTTCAAAGGAGTGTAATTATCAAATTTCTTCAATATCTCCTATGACGACCTTGTTTTTGATTGTTTGTCACCACCATTGTTCTTATGCTCTTTCTTCTTAACTTTATCACCTTCCACCTTGGTTTCTTTGGCGTCCATATTCTTCTTCGCAGCCATAGCCTCCTCGGCATTCATGATCTTGGCCGCTTTTACCATCAGTTCTGACATGGTTCTGGGTGGATATTTGGCCAAAGTGTAATACAACTTGTTGGGCAGCAGCCCACTCATCAAGGCGGTAATCGCCGTCTTTTCTTTATAATCAATGACTATGAGTTTCTCATTATTAAAACGAGTTATATAATCTCTGGTACTCTCACCATCTTTCTGTCTAACACTTAACAAATGCGCTACTCGTTTAACTGGCTTTGACCCAAAACAGAAATTTCCTATGAATAACTCCGCCAGTTGAATGAAAGTTGAGATCTTACCCCGAGGAAGATTATTGTACCATATTTGAGCAGATCCGGTAAGAGTTCCTGAGAATGCTTTGCATCTCATCTCATCTGGAATAGCATAGATATCGGTTGCAGCTTGGTATTGTTCTACATGAAGAACAGGGTCGGTCTTTCCATCATATTTGGGAGTCACAACAGGTGCTTTAAACTTTGACGGTGTGGGAAAATCCACAATGCCCTGGACAAAGGGTGTCCCATGAACAAAAGTTCGTTGTAGGGGGTTCTTCGCCTTAGCTATTTCCCCTAGTCTGTCTTTCAGCATTTGAATAGAGCCTTTCCACGCATTATTTCCTTCCTCGGGCCTGTTGGTTCGAGCAACTGATCGCGTTGAGGTGGCTTCCTGTGATTTATCTTGACGAGAAGCTGGTCGCGACTGGGCAGATCCTTCCCTTAAGTCTAATGATCATCGAAAGCGCTTTGACGCAGCCTTAGGAGGACTTTTGTTCCTCCTAGGACCTAATCGATCAAAAGGAGATACCCTGCTTAACCTTTCTAGCGCACTAGTCCTTTCTGGAGCTAGAGTGATACGTTGTTCAATATCTGTGGCTCGTACTGATGAAGTTCGTCCAGGTTGATAAGAAAAATCTTCAGACTCCTCAGTACGATATGAATCGGTACGCCTAGTATGCGAAGAAAGTAAACGGGTATTTCTTTGAACACTTCGATGTCCTGAATGGGTCGGTACTCCGCCATGAAGGGTTTGTATAAGTTATCGCATAGTTTCTTGCATGGCTGTCTGGCCCTGGGCCAGATTTGTCATTATTCCATCAAGATCTGGAACGTTTGGCGGAGTAGATGGATTTGGAGGGCTTCCAGCATTTCGATTGCTGGTTTCTGGATTATCAGTCATATGTAATGAATTGTTTTTGATGAAAAACGATATTACCAGTCATTTCCCATAGACGGCACCAATCTGTTGATGTAAAAATTAGATTATATCTAATTATTTAATCACAGATAAAATAAAATGAGACAAAGAAATTTTAAAGTGGTTCAACCTTATAAGAATGGTCTACGTCCACTGTTTCTATTATTGCTGATTGTTTGGGAATTCTTGATTACCAGTTTAGTTAAGAAATTCCCGGTCCCCCTAGAATGAGGATGATACAATGTATTTATAGCCCTCAGGCTGTACATGTGAAAGGGTAATACATAGATGTCCATTAGGCGTATACATCTGTATGATAATAATACGCAATTAATGCGTAGTTAATCTGTTGGTTATCATGCTATTAATTCTCTGTTCGAGATGCAGCTCGGACCGCTTAAGTAGCTCGGTACTCATAAGTTGCTCGGTGTATTAAAGTTCCTCGGAGAACTCTTATTTGTCGGAGCGTCTGAGTTGATTAGGTAAGCAGAGTTCCTCATTGCAGTATGGTTCCTCAGAGAGCATCTATTGATCGGAGTATCTGAGTGGGTCAAGGTCTTGTTCGGAAGTGTTTGTTATTGCCACGCAGATTGCCACGTGTCTTCACTCAATTGAGCCATGTCAACAGACTAAATTTGGTATCAACACCCCTAGTGACCTAAAATAGAATAGGATGGTTAGACACCACTTCCTAGGACCAACCAAGCACCTCCTCATGTCCTTGGCAATCTCTCATTCATCACAAACCGTAGGTCTTACCCTGAGTACCGATCTAAAGGCCACTAGGCGCTACTGGGCCCTATTTAACTCTGGTCAACTTTTTCTTCTAAGAAAAATCTCAATGAATCTTCTAAGGTCTATAAATTCCCTTTCCCATAGTTTATCCCATATGTGAATCGGCCTTACGATTTGGACGAACAATCCATTATTCTATCGAAAAGTGATCTAGAGGGCATCGGGTACTCCCAGCCCCGTTTTGACTGTGGTCAACTTTCTTGCCTGAGTGAAATCTCAATGAATATTTGAAGGGCTCTTAATTCCATTTCCAATAGTTTTCCCCTTTCATGAATCAGCCTTAGTATTAGGACGAATGATCTGTTTTACGTCAAAAACTGATTTTGAGGCCACTGGTGCTCCCAGGCTTTGTTTGACTCTTGTCAACTCTTCAACTCAAATGAGGTTGAATGAATATTTTAAGGGATATAAATACCCTTTCAAAAGGTCCACCCAATGCATGAATCATCCTTACCGCATGGACGAACGATCCATTTTACTCCAAAGGGTCATCGGGCACTTTCGGGCCCCGTTTGATCATGGTCAACTCTTCGAACCGAAAGAAGAGGAATTAAATCTCTAAGGTCTCAAACTACCCTTTTTGAAGGTCTATCCCATGCGGGAATCGGTCTTACAGTTTAAACGAATGATCCATTTTTCTCCTAGAATTTACTATATAGTGACCAATGGATATTTAGGCCTCGTTTGACTTCGATCAACTCCCAAACTCGAGAGTGGATTATATATTATTAAAACAATTTGAATACCCTTTCCAACGGTCAATCCCGTGCATGATTCTGGCTCTTGGTTTGCATTTTACGACCATGTTTCTGAATAGCCTGCCTTAGGTTACCAATTAGCAACCCCAATACTCTGCCTATTGGCAGTGTGTCTGGAGTTCTATGTCGATAGGCAGGTCTAGGAACATGCATATTGGCACCCCCATTAGACCTATAAATAGAGGCTATGACCTCTCTTTGAAAGGTACCTGAGAACCCCTGAACATCCCTCATAGTAATTCAAACATAATTCCGTTGAATTACAAGCCCATTTCCTACATTTGTTCCATCATTTTCATACGTTTTTGAGTAAATTCCTACCCATCTCCTCAAATCACCATCACCTTATATTGAAATCAACACATTTACAAGCAAGATCTACATCAATCTTCACAAGGAGGTCACATTCTCACCCTTTGTCTTTAAATTCTCTTATTTTTGCATTAGTTGCTTCATTTTCTCTTTAGTACTTTACTTCACTATATCACACAATTTAATTTCAAAATTTATTATTTGTAATCGCACATACTTTATTTTCATTAAAAAAACTCAAAAACAAGAAAAGGAGGGTTCACTTGTAAATTCCAAACGGGGATTTCTCATCACATTTTTCACACTAAAACACTTTTTTTTATACACACAAATAAAATAAATTTCCCAATTGGATTTAGGGGTTAAATCCCACCTCGTATTATCTTCGAACTATGTGGACTTTAATGCCCTCCCGCGCTACGTAGGCATCTTGGGTAAATCCCACGACCTGAGTTCTCCCACATAACTATTGGTGAATCGACAAACACTTACATTATTTTTTTATAATTTATTTTGGGAACACTCCTAAGGTTGACCTTGCTCTTTCTTTTATCCATGGTGCGAGTCGAGTGACTCCATCCTCCATTTATATTATGCACATAAGCACACACATTACAAAGTTCTATAGGAGATAATTAACACATGCCCATGGGAGATGGAAAGGGCGGGATGGGTGCCAAACACCTTTCCATTATTTTAATTAAGACTCATGCATTTTTTGAGGTCCCAAGAAAAGGAGGGTTCATTTCTCCATAATATGTTAATTAAGACTCATGCATTTTTTCACACTACATCACTAAGAGCATGGCTATATTGACCAAAATTTTGTCCCGTATTGGGGGTTCACTTTGTGGTGGACGCTAAACATATGGGTCACAATTAGACTAAGCGATATGAGTCTCACCTTTCATTAGCCTCGTACCTTCGACGTACATCGAACAGTTCTCCATGCATCGTACCTCTTGATTGAACTCATGATGAGAGGTATATAGCAGGGAACTCATTGAGGCACGTTAAGTATATCAAATTCTCTCTAACACGTACTATCCCCGCAGGGTATATAGTGAGGTAATTCCCTTACACTCATGTATATCAAATGGCTTGTCCACGTGTAACGATGAATGATTGCCCTTTTAGGCAAGAGGTATATCGTGGAGGTAATGCCAAGGGGGGGAACCCTTCCACTATTAATAATTGCATAAACCTCATATAGGTGTCAAGCCTAGGACACTCATATTTAGTTTTCGGATTACAATGCAAAACTCTTTCAAAATTTTGGGTTGGCATATCGCCCGAATTTTCATGTAATTTTGCATTTTTTCAAAACAGGACCCCATTCATGAGCCTGGAGACATGTCCAGCCGCGTCTTGCATATTTTTCAAACCTTATTTTCCCTAGCTCGGGTCTTATTTGACATTTTTTCTGCATGTAGGTAAATCTAATACAAGTGAGAACCTGATAATAACATTAACAATAACCATGTTGAGGTTCCTCTTCTTTTTACCTCCTTTTCCAAAAACATTTTTTTCCTCCTTCCAAAATACCCAAAATTTTCTCCCTTCTTTTTTCAAAAATAAATTCAAACCGTTTTCCCTCTCAGGTCGATCGCATACCTGAGTTTGTCTTGTCTCCCTATTGGCTTCGGTCTTCCATCAAACTGCCCCAAAGCTCTACCGATTCTTCTGTTACCACCTCATAGTTCATGATTTACCTTTAAGAGATCTTTATGGAGAATGCCAACCAATAAACAAATGTATATCCCCATCTAATGACCGTCTTAGAGCATATCAGTGACAAGATTGACAACCATCAAATCGAGGTCCATGAGATACAGCGTCACTGGCCTAGATTCCTGACGAACCCAAGGTTATTTGTTCTTAGGCTGTGGGACCACCCGATAATGAGACTATTTAGGTCCCTGAAGAGTATCAGCATTCTCCAAATGCCTCGCCTGTGAATAGGCTGTTGCCAGTTTAACTCCCTATTGTGAGCCTTGCCCAATCAGGGGTTGACCTTCCAGTACCCATAGATCCTAAGGACGTGGAACTAAATAAGGTTAAGGAATACCTTAAGTTGTTATCAAAGAAGTTTGACCAAGCCAAGATATTAGGTAACTAGATGGACTGACCCATATGTCTCCCTATCTAAAGCCAAACTGCCATAGAAGTATGAGATGCCAAACATCGAGAAGTCAGGGAGGAGAAAATCCCCAATTGTTCACCTTCGAAGATATTATCGAGCCATGACCCTCCTTGGATCCTCTGAAGAGATAATGGCCTAGATATTCCAGTAGACCTTTAAAAAAGAGCCCTTAGTTATTTCCTATCCTTGGAAGAATCCAAAATTCATAGTTGGGAGGATGTCACTCGTAAATTTATGTCACAATATAAGTACAATGAGGAGCTAGAGGTTATGTGCAAAAATATGGAACTTTTTAAAATGAACCATGGGTATAGAGTTAGTATCTTCATAGGAAGGTGGAGAGAAAAAGCTGCTACCATGACCAATAGAATCTCCGAGGAGGAACAAGATGGTATCGTGAATAAGAACTTATTGCCTCATATCCGAGCATCCATGAGAGGATTGTACTACTCACAATGACGAGCCCTCTAAGAGGATGGTGTAAAAATTGAGGAAGGAGTTGCCAAAGTCAAATCTGAGCCAAAAAACGTTATCAAACAGTTCAATCCCCAGATATATAGGAAGAACGGTAGTGCGGATTCATTTTCCTATAGGATTGGTCCTAAGACGCATGCTTCAATATTGTGTTGATTGGAAATCGCTCTTTTGTATTTTTCATCTTCAGAGATACCCTTAGAGTTTTGTCTTGAATTGGAGGGTTGTTAAGTTAAGTCAAGAAGAAGAAAAAAAAGTCCGATAAAGGAATGTTGGACAATGGGCATAAGTATTTATTTAATTTTCTTATTAGTATCTCCATTAGAATTAGCATTTTATCAGCTCTTCTCTTTTGTCTCCTGAATATTATCTCGAGACCCAGAAAATGAGATCCAAATTGAACCAACACATATTTCCTCTTGTCCAAAAGACCGATAGTCACTTCTGAGCCCCATTTGACCATAATATTCTTAAATATCTCTAAATACCCTTTCCAACGGTTCATCATGTGCACAATTCAGACTTACGAATTGCATTTTATGATCATTTTTTCAAAAAATTTGAATGAGACTGTTGAATGGTAAATCCATTTCCTTGCCTACTGGCAGTGTGTCTGGGGTTGCTTGTTGATAGGAAGCTCAAGGACAATGCCAATTAGCACCCCCTTGACCCAATATAAAGGGAGCGCGTACTTCAAAAAGGACCTCAATAACATCCCTCTCAGTGATCTCAACAACATCCTCTCGAAGTTAGCATGGTTTCCTTATTGAAATCTCTCCCCCACATTCCATTTCCACCCCTTCCTTTCCCAATTTGGCAAATTCCATTCCCTCTCCTCATATCACGTTCATCAACTTGCAAGAGTAGCCCTTCAATAATCAAGATCAACCTTAAAGCTTCCAAAGACAGTCCAAACCTTTCACCCTCTCTTTAAATTCTCTTATTTTCACATTAGTTATTTAATTATTACTTTAACATTTCACCTTTATCAGGTCAAAATATTAATATCCAACTCTTTTATTAGTAGTATTGCCATTACTTTACTTTTTATTAAAAAAGAAAAAGAAAAAGAGGGTTTACTTGTAAATTCCAAACGGGTATTTCTCACTACATTTTGTCACACTAAAACATCCTTTTTCTACACACATATAACAATGACCCCGGTTAGATTTATGGGATATACTCCACCCCCGTGTTTCATGCAAACTACGTGGATGTTGATGCCGTTTTACACTACGCAGGCATATCGACTAAAATCTGAGATTAAAGCCCTCTTTTCCTATTTTTGGTCATATATTATTTTCATTTATTATATTTGTGATTTATGCTCGCGATTTGTCCAACCTATACCATCGTTCTTCTATAAACAATCGGTGACCCAACAAACGCACACATTATATTTTTAATTATTATTTTGGGAACACCCCTATGGATAAACTCACCCCGCCTTTATCGATGATGCGAGTCAAGTGATTCCATTCTTTCTTTATATATACATGCACACACTTCACAGATTTATTAAGGAGAATAATAACACATGCCAATGAGAGACCGAAAGGGAGGGATGGGTGCCTAACACCTTCCCAATCTGTAACGTAGTCCCCGAATCCTTGAACTAATTAGTTTCGCAAGTATCAATATCTCTTTGATGCCGTTCTTTGGAGGCGACAAAATTTCTTTTTCTTGTTTTGTGAAATATAGGTTGGCGACTCTATCTTTATACATCACCCCAATTGACGACGATCGAAGCACCCTGAGGAAGGGTACGATGCTCTGCACGCGCACGCACCAACCGATATGGGATGGTCACAGTGGAGACTATGTCGGGGATTATTTTTGTCATAAGAGGGCTAGACTCTATTCATCGACCTATATGTTCCATTTTTCCTCAAATACTTCTCATATATATCTACCTCATGTATATATCACTTATTACTCACTTTTCACTTCGCGCACTTGTAAACACCCTCCATATGAACGTCATACTACTTAAATTTGTATATAAGATCACTTATACCCACATGTTTCACACACCACTTAGAATATCCATGCTTCACTATCACACACCTCCACTTATCACATTTTTATATATCCATGCTTCACTATCACACACCTCCACTTATCACACTCGTATATATGCTTACTTGCACATATCATATGCCATTTATAGTTTATCCATTCTTAGGCTCACTACTGTGACACCCCGACTAATTAAATACCGGGTAGCTACTCCTTTATTAAATTAAATCAAAATGCCAAGTTGGCTCAGTTAATAGCATCACTTTCAAAAAACATTTTATTATAACTAACCACCTAGTATTTAAAAAGTAAGTTGCCAAATTTTAATTAAAGTCTGATTAACATGTCGTACAAGATTTAAAGCAAGAATAATATCACCATTCACCATAACGAAATAATAGAATAACCATCACATGATATAAATAAATCCGGAGGAAAACTCCTCACAACAAACTCCACAACTGAAATGAATAACTAAATACTGAATATTGAATCAATACATGCCAAAGTCTGAAAAACTGAAATGGAAACGTATCTCTAATGGAACTGGGCAACATGCCCTAAAACTGAGGAATACTGAACATGGAATCCAAATGATAGAAGCGTCTAAAAGCAAATCCCTGTAACTTCCACAAGCAGCTACAGCTCTTCATCTGAATGAGTATCCTATGCATGGTGTCCTTGTGGCTGGGAACCTAAAAATGGTTTTACAAGAAAAATAGATTTGAAAGCAAACGGGTCAGAGCCCGAATGTTGAGATATTTTAAAAGCCTGCAAGTGCTTTAAAAACATTTAAAACATTAAATGCAAAGTACATGTTAGGACGTGCACTCACATGAAATTCTCACCTCTCGACTAAATGTGCACTCCTAACGTAAGTACCCATCTAAAATGACCCAAACCACTAGCTAAGTGACATCATATCTAGCTAGAGTGTCATAGGTTCTACCCTTATTACTCGGTTCCCATTAACATTATAACGCTCGCAATTTAATAGGGGGCTTAACGTAAATTCAGGTTCTCCCATAAAAGTAATACAACTAATTATAGATCATCCCTTTTGTTATTCCATAGTTATACACACAATACCATATGAAAGTTCCCAGTTTATTAAGTGTATATTTTCCACAACATAAATATACAATATAAGCACCCCGAGACTAAGCTGCGGTGCACACATACTCTGCTATCCATCCCGGTACATCACGTACATAAGGAATCACGTATTCTGAATCTCTCAGGAATAGTTCAGATAACACAAATCACAAACAGTGGAGGCGAACACAGTCACATCACATGGGTCACGCACATACCTGCGCTCCCACGATCAGCAGACTTATTAACATCCCAATAAGTCATTCTCTGACCTATGTTCATCGAGGTAACCAGTCTAAATCCGGGCAACACAAGGATTAGAGGGCCCTAAGCGAACGCAAACCTCCCGTGATAGCAAGTATGCTAGGTATGTCATACACACAAATCATATATCAATACTAAGTAAACGCGCATCTTAGTAATCACCGTAGTTTAATAGTAGTACTTATCGCATTCTCGTACCATCTTATAATTTATACAATTTATATACTCCCGGTTCATAATCATACACGCCATAATTTATTCTCACGTCGTAGTAGGCACTCACGTCTCAACTCAAAGTGTCTATTTAATTCATTCCACAATTATAATTTACTCCTCATTATATCCCAAATGTCCCAAGTATACCAATACATCATCAAAGGAATGTTATCTCTATCCTCGAACAAGTTTACGGGACTCCCAAAATCAAAACAGGCCAAAAATGCCTAAACTGCGAGCTCGTTAGAAGTCTCATTCGAACGAGGCTATTCGAACGAGATTTCGTTCGAACGAACTGGGCTATCTAACGAGATCTCGTTCGAACGAGATTATCGAATGAACATCCCTGTCGTTAGAACCCCAAACTGTCAACTCATTAGAAGCTCGTTCGAACGAGCTCGTTCGAACGACCTGGGTAGGCCTTCTAACGAGTGACCAGATTCAAGCCAGAAATCCTATCTTGTTTTTCCAATTTTTTCTACACCTCAAATCTCATCCAAAACTCAATCTAACAATTTTTTAAGGTCTCTAATCATCCCTAAACATGTTAAAGTCACATACTAACGTATTTTAAAGGATTGATTCTTCCTAAACCTCATCAAATCACATGTCTCTACTCTTTTCCCCAATTTTTCAAGAACATAAACCCTAGAATTTATCATCATTAATTCACAGAATTTAATCCGTTTTTATAACACATAAATTTGTAATTCTCTTAATTCAATCTTCCAATAACGTTTCTACATGCAAACCTACATCCAAAATTAAACTAACAACTCCAATTTCATGGGTTTTCCTTTATCTCTCAAACAAGAATGATTATCAAGATTTCTAACATGGAAGAAACATTTACTGCATAAAATGTAAATTAAACCACTTGCCTTGATTCAATCTCAGATTTTGATGACGATTTGAAGGAGTTCCCTCTCTCTTTCTGCAGAATTCCCTTCTATCTCTCTCTCTCCAAGCTTTCTTCTCCAATAACTATGGTGGCTAGGGTTTGTTTTGGGAAAATATTAGAAAACCTAATTCTAATAACCTACGTAGCCTTATAGGTTAATATGGGTTGGTTAGTGGTTTAGTGGGTCAAATCCACATCAGATAAAAACTCTTAATTTTCGTCACTTTTAATTCCCAAAAATACAAAATTACCAAAATACCCTTTATGTTGCTGGTATGGTCTAAAAATACCCCGGGACCTAAACTAAACCCCCGGCTAGTGTTTTCTGACTATCTCGACCCTTCCGGACGCGTTAGCGCACTCAAAACGACCATACGGTTAATAGAATTAAAATTCTCTTTTTAATTATCATAATTATATACCATGACGCGACTGTCACACGCGTCTCAACAAAATTTCCAAATTGCCGTATTTAAATCTCACGTATTTCAATATTCATATATCATCATATATAGTCAATGTAGTCAAATACCAACTCACATCTCGCTAGTATCTTATCCGGATTAATTCCCAATTAATTCTCATTTAATTAATTAATCCCAAAAATAAATATCGCCAAAATACGGGGTATTACATACTTTCCCCCTAATAACAGAATTTCGTCCCGAAATTCGGAACTAGAAAGTACCTGATAAAAACAACTCTGGATAACATTCGCGCATCTCATCCTCGCATTCCCATGTGTACTCCTCGACATTGTGATGCCGCCACTGAACACGCACTAACGAAACTATCTTTGACTTCAGCTTCCTCTCACTTCGGTCCAAAATAGCAATCGGCCCCTCCTCGTAGGAGCTATCAGGCTGTAAATCAATCTCCTACAAAGCGATGTGAGAATGAGCCAAATCGTCCCTGAGATATTTCCTTAGCGAGGAAATATGAAACACATCGTGAATCCGGTGTAAATGCTCCTGTAACCCGAGTCTATACGCAACTGGTCCAATCCGCTCAATAATAAGAAACGGCCCCACATACATCGGTGCCAACTTCCCCTTCTTCCCGAAACGCATAATCCCCTTCATAGGAGATACTCTGAGTAAAACCTGGTCCCCCACTTGGAACTCCCTGAAAGATCTCTTCGCATCAGCATAACTCTTCTGCCGGTCTTGAGCTACCCGAATGCGACTCCGAATCAACTCAATCCTTGCCGAAGTATCCTGAATCACTTTCGGCCCAAGTAGTTTGTTGTCCCCCACCTCTAACCAACATGCTGGGGAACGAAAAGGCTTACCGTACAACGCCTCAAATGGAGCCATGCCAATAGTGAACTGGTAGGAGTTATTATAAGCAAACTCTACCAGTGGAAGGTATTGCTCCCATCCACCTCCAAAGTCAATAATGCACATGTGTAGCATGTCCTCCAACATCTGATTTGTGCGCTCGGTCTGCCCATCGGTCTGTGGATGATAAGCCGTACTCAACCGCAATTCCTTGCCCATGGCCTCCTGGAAACTCTCCCAAAACCGCGATACAAATATCTTGTCTCTTTTAGACACGATATTTAGGGGCACACCGTGAAGTCTCACAATCTCTGAAATGAAGAGCTGGGCATACTGTCCCGTAGTGTAGTCAGTCCTTACGGGTAAAAAGTGAGCGACTTTGGACAATCTGTCCACAATTACCCAAACGGAGTCGTGACCTCTCTTCGACGTAAGCAACCCCATGATAAAGTCCATGGATATGCTCTCCCACATCCACACCGGGACCTCCAACGGCTGTAGAAGTCCTGTCGGTCTCTGATGATCCACTTTTACTAGCTAACAAGTGGCGCATTTCGAAACAAACTCAGCAATATCTTTCTTCATACCGCTCCACCAATACTGCCGTCTCATATCTTGGTACATTTTGTCCCCTCCGGGATGTACCGCGAACCGTGAGCCGTGCGACTCTGCCTTCACCTCGTGTCGCAATTCCTCCCCTTCCGGAACCACCAATCTCCCATTGAAGCGTAATCCCCCGTCTGAGCTGACGGTATAGGACTCGGCTCCCTCTGCTAGTAATCGAACTATCTGCTCCTGACAGAACGAGTCATTAGCCTGTGCCCGTACTAGCTTCGTGACAATCTGCGGTGTAACGGTCATCACAGACAAGAAAGATCGGGCCACTGCATCCTGGTGTCCCAACTCCTTCCACTTTGCCTTCCACACCCCTGCCACCTCATCTGCTGGCCTACGGCTCAACGCGTCTGCTACCACGTTAGCCTTACCCGGGTGATACTGGATATCGAACTGGTAGTCCTTCACAAACTCAAGCCACATCCTTTGCCGCATCTTCAACTCCTTCTTCGTGAATAGGTACTGTAGGGACTTGTGGTCCGTGAACAATTGGAATTTCTCCCCTAAAAGAGAGTGCCTCCAAATCCGTAGGGCAAATACCACTGCCGCCAACTCCAAATCATGCGTGGGGTAATTCTTCTCATGAGGCTTAAGCTTACGGGAAGCATAAGCTATGGCCTGTCTCTCCTGCTGCAATACACCTCCAAGTCCTTGCAAAGACGCATCGATGTAAACCAAATACTCAACCCCCGGTCTCGGTAATGCTAACACGGGTGCTGAGGTCAATTTATCCTTCAATTCATCGAATGCCAACTGACAGGAATCACTCCAGATGAATGGCACACCCTTACGAGTCAGATGTGTCAAAGGGCCTTCTATCTTCGAGAAACCCCGAATAAACCTCCTGTAGTATCCTGCTAGGCCCAAGAAACTATAAATCTCAATTAGTGTCGTGGGCTGTCCCCACTCCCTCACCGCGGATACCTTCCCTGGATCAACAGATATCCCCCGGTCAGAAATAATATGTCCCAAAAACTGGACCTCCTTCAGCCAAAACCCGCATTTCTCATATTTTGCATACAACTCATTCTGACGTAGTGTCTGGAAAACTTGCCTCAAATGCTTGGCGTGATCCTCCTCTGTCTGGGAGTAAACCATAATATCATCGATGAAGACAATGACAAACTGATCTAGGAAATCCATGAACACTCTGTTCATCAAGTCCATAAACACTGCTGGAGCGTTGGTCAAACCAAAAGGCATAACCCTAAACTCGTAAGAACCATATCTCGACAAGAACGCAGTCTTCGAGACATCCTCCTCCCCGATACTCAACTGATGGTATCCCGATCTCAAATCAATCATCGAGAAGAAAGAAACTCCTCTCAATTGGTCAAATAGGTCATCAATTCGAGGCAACGGATACTTATTCCGTATCGTGACCTTGTTCAACTCCCAGTAGTCCACACACAATCTCAGTGAACCGTCCCTCTTCTTCACAAACAATACTGGAGCGCCCCAAGGTGAGGTACTCCTGCGAATAAAGCCCTGACCTAACAGCTGCTCTATCTAATCTCGTAGCTCTCGCATCTCTGTCGGAGCCGTACGGTACGGTGAGCATGCTATAGGTCTCGTATCTGGCAATAGGTCTATAACAAAGTCTATCTCTCGACTGGGGGGTAGGCCTGGTATCTCCTGAAACACATCCGAATTCCCTAACCACTGGTATCGAATCTAAACGAATCACAACCTCCTTAGAGGTATCCTCCTCTAGGTAATACAAATGAGCGGTCGAGCCTCTCTCTGGGCGAGGCATCGCCACTACAAACATCTCTTACCCCGGAATGGCAAATAAAATGCTCCCACCGAAGCAATTAATCATGGCTTTATAATCAGCGAGCCAATCCATACCGATAATCACATCGTGAACATGCATATCTAATACCAACATATCTGCAGGTAATACCAGACTACCAATCTCTACCCCCAATCCCCGACATATAAAGAATATAAGTGACCCATTCCCCAATGGTGAGTCGACACACGTCACTGTGCTCTCTGCCGTAGCTAACAACCCTAAGGCTTTCGCGAAATGTGTAGCTATAAAACAATGTGTAGCCCCCGTATCAAATAATACCCGACCCATAGTGCCATGGATAGGAAACGTACCCTCAATCACAGGCGGTGCCTGTGGAACTGCTGCCTGGGGGACGTTATAGACACGTCCATACTGTAGTTGCCCCTGCTGAGCTGGGACTGCTGGAATGGGTGGCAATGCTGCCATCTGTGGCGGTGCTGGGAGAGCGGCGGGAAACATAGGCCTCTGCGGCTCCTGGCGAGCACCCTGCTGCTGCTGCTGTGGGGCCCTGCCCCTATAAGGACAATCCTATCGTTTATGGCCAGTCTTGCCACAAACAAAACACTTCCCTGGGAAGTTCCCTCCTCTCTGCCCCTACGGTCCCCGACCTTGGTGGCCGTTACCGTTCCTCCCTTGGCCCTGCTGGCCCTGCTGAAACTGCTGCCCATTCTGCCCCTGTTGGCCCTGATGGCCGTTTGGACCCTGATGGCCCTGACGGAAACCTCCCTGTCCGTACCTGTAATTTCCTGATCTGAACCTCTTCTGATCCCCCTGCTGGGAACCCTGCTCACCCTGTCTCTGCCCCTGAACAGATTGTGCCCCACCGGCACCATGTCCTCCAGTCTTGCCCTAATGGCTAGACTCTCCCGATCTCTTGCCCTCAGCCATATGAAAGCGGTGATCCTGGCAGTGTAACAAAGCAGCGTTAACCACATCAGAATAAGTGGCCAACGAAAGGTTCCCTAACAGATGCTGACGGATCCTCCATGTCAACCCGTCGGTGAATTTCTCAATCTTCTTCTTTTCTGTCGGTATCTCATCTGGAATAATATTCAACAGATTCGTGAACTCGGCCTCATACTCGGCCACGGTCTTACCCTCTTGCTTCAGATTCATCAGTTTCCTCCTCATTTCCGTGTGAATAGCTGACGGAAAGTACTTGATGTCGAACTGCACCCAAAAGTCCTGAATAGTGAGAGTATCCCTCTCCTCCATGGTGGTAATAGACTCCCACCACTGCAGCGCAGATCCAACTAGCTTGAAAGTAGCTAGCACCTGCTTCTGAATGTCCGCGCACTCATAGATCCTCAAGTGCCTCTGTATATCCTTCCTCCACTGGCTCGTGACTACCACATCTGAGCTACCTGCAAACTCTGGCGGGTGCGCTTTCTGAAAAGCGTCACGTACACGTTCCCAAGCAGACGGGAATGCATTTGCCTGTACTGGCGCGGCAACCGGCGCCTGAGGTGGT
The DNA here is from genome assembly GCA_949130495.1 of Sambucus nigra. Taxonomy (NCBI): domain Eukaryota; kingdom Viridiplantae; phylum Streptophyta; class Magnoliopsida; order Dipsacales; family Adoxaceae; genus Sambucus; species Sambucus nigra. Next base: position 353,592,088 of record OX422214.1, read on the forward strand.
GCCTGCTGAACTACGACAATTGCGGCATTTACCGCTTGGGCTACAATGGCTGCAACCTCAACGGCGTTCATCATGCCCCGAACTGGAACGTGCTGGGGTTCGGGCGTTGCATCCCTGGGAATTCATCGTGCACGTCGTGGAGGCATCTAGAATAAGAAAAAAGTTTATAAGTTCGCTGTTTATAAACTTAAAATAGCTGAAGAACGAAGCATACACAAAAAGAGTACAACAGTCCTAAAATATAGGGCTCTATATCAAAGAAACTTAGCGGAAACATAATAGCCGTACAGATCCTAAAGGACACTAGAACCTGATGCTCTGATACCACCTGTGACACCCCGACTAATTAAATACCGGGTAGCTACTCCTTTATTAAATTAAATCAAAATTCCAAGTTGGCTCAGTTAATAGCATCACTGTCGAAAAACATTTTATTATTACTAACCACCTAGTATTTAAAAAGTAAGTTGCCAAATTTTAATTAAAGTCTGATTAACATGCAGTGCAAGATTTAAAGCAAGAATAATATCACCATTCACCATAACGAAATAATAGAAAAACCATCACATGATATAAATAAATCCGAAGGAAAACTCCTCACAACAAACTCCACAACTGAAATGAATAACTAAATACTGAATATTGAATCAATACATGCCAAAGTCTGAAAAACTGAAATGGGAATGTATCTCTAATGGAACTGGAAAACATGCCCTAAAACTGAGGAATACTGAACATGGAATCCAAATGATAGAAGCATCTAAAAGCAAATCCCTGTAACTTCCACAAACAGCTACAGCTCGTCATCTGAATGAGTATCCTATGCATGGTGTCCTTGTGGCTGGGCACCTAAAAATGGTTTTACAAGAAAAATAGATTTGAAAGCAAACGGGTCAGAGCCCGAATGTTGAGATATTTTAAAAGCCTGCAAGTGCTTTAAAAACATTTAAAACATTAAATGCAAAGTACATGTTAGGACGTGCACTCACATGAAATTCTCACCTCTCGACTAAATGTGCACTCCTAACGTAAGTACCCATCTAAAATGACCCAAACCACTAGCTAAGTGACATCATATCTAGCTAGAGTGTCATAGGTTCTACCCTTATTACTCGGTTCCCATTAACATTATAATGCTCGCAATTTAATAGGGGGCTTAACGTAAATTCAGGTTCTCCCATAAAAGTAATACAACTAATTATAGATCATCCCTTTTGTTATTCCATAGGTATACACACAATACCATATGAAAGTTCCCAGTTTATTAAGTGTATATTTTCAACAACATAAATATACAATATAAGCACCCCGAGACTAAGCTGCGGTGCACACATACTCTGCTATCCATCCCGGTACATCACGTACATAAGGAATCACGTATTCTGAATCTCTCAGGAATAGTTCAGATAACACAAATCACAAACAGTGGAGGCGAACACAGTCACATCACATGGGTCACGCACATACCTGCGCTCCCACGATCAGCAGACTTATTAACATCCCAATAAGTCCTTCTCTGACCTATGTTCATCGAGGTAACCAGTCTAAATCCGGGCAACACAAGGATTAGAGGGCCCTAAGCGAACGCAAACCTCCCGTGATAGCAAGTATGGTAGGTATGTCATACACACAAATCATATATCAATACTAAGTAAACGCACATCTTAGTAATCACCGTAGTTTAATAGTAGTACTTATCGCATTCTCGTACCATCTTATAATTTATACAATTTATATACTCCCGGTTCATAATCATAAACGCCATAATTTATTCTCACATCGTAGTAGGCACTCACGTCTCAACTCAAAGTGTCTATTTGATTCATTCCACAATTATAATTTACTCCTCATTATATCCCAAATGTACCAAGTATACCAATACATCATCAAAGGAATGTTATCTATATCCTCGAGCAAGTTTACGGGACTCCCAAAATCAAAACAGGCCAAAAAGGCCTAAACTGCCAGCTCGTTTGAAGTCTCGTTCGAACGAGGCTGTTCGAACGAGATTTCGTTTGAACGAACTGGGCTATCTAACGAGATCTCGTTCGAACGAGATTATCGAACGAACATCCCTCTCATTAGAACCCCAAACTGTCAACTCATTAGAAGCTCGTTCGAACGAGCTCGTTCGAACGACCTGGGTAGGCCTTCTAACGAGTGACCAGATTCAAGCCAGAAATCCTATCTCGTTTTTCCAATTTTTTCTACACCTCAAATCTCATCCAAACCTCAATATAACAATTGTTTAAGGTCTCTAATCATCCCTAAACATGTTAAAGTCACATACTAACGTATTTTAAAGGATTGATTCTTCCTAAACCTCATCAAATCACAAGTCTCTACTCTTTTCCCCAATTTTTCAAGAACATAAACCCTAGAATTTATCATCATCAATTCCCAGAATTTAATCCGTTTTTATAACACATAAATTTGTAATTCTCTTAATTCAATCTTCCAATAACGTTTCTACATGCAAACCTACATCCAAAATTAAACTAACAACTCCAATTTCATGGGTTTTCCTTTATCTCTCAAACAAGAATGATTATCAAGATTTTTAACATGGAAGAAATATTTACTGCATAAAATGTAAATTAAACCACTTGCCTTGATTCAATCTCAGATTTTGATGACGATTTGAAGGAGTTCGCTCTCTCTTTCTGCAGAATTCCCTTATATCTCTCTCTCTCCAAGCTTTCTTCTCCAATAGCTATGGTGGCTAGGGTTTGTTTTGGGAAAATATTAGAAAACCTAATTCTAATAACCTACGTAGCCTTCTAGGTTAATATGGGTTGGTTAGTGGTTTAGTGGGTCAAATCCACATCAGATAAAAACTCTTAATTTTCGTCACTTTTAATTCCCAAAAATACAAAATTAGTAAAATACCCTTTATGTTGCCGGTATGGTCTAAAAATACCCCGGGACCCAAACTAAACCCCCGGCTAGTGTTTTCTGACTATCTCGACCCTTCCAGACGCGTTGGCGCACTCAAAACGACCATACGGTTAATAGAATTAAAATTCACTTTTTAATTATCATAATTATATACCATGACGCGACTGTCACACGCGTCTCAACAAAATTTCCAAATTGCTGTATTTAAATCTCACGACAAATTCCATATTTCAATATTCATATATCATCATATATACTCAATGTAGTCAAATACCAACTCACATCTCGCTAGTATCTTATCCGGATTAATTCCCAATTAATTCTCATTTAATTAATTAATCCCAAAAATAAATATCGCCAAAATACGGGGTATTACAACTACCACACATTCACTTGTAGATATTCACATACCACTCACTCACTTGTTGTAAGGACATAATTTTATAAATGTCCGGGGTAGAATCTATGAATTTTCTATTTTCTTCCAGATCACAGTTTGTATGTATGATACCACTACATTCGGCACGTCAACACGATCAATCTTGACAGCCTTTATTCGAATTCAATGCATCCATTATCTACACGTGCATCATGCTACGTGTGACGTGCTGCTCAGCTCATTCCCACTACTCCACTACGCGTTATCGGTAAAATGTTTTATTGGAGCTTTAATATTTGCATAAATATTTGGGAAATTTTTTAAAAAATATTTTTGAAGTCTTGATTATTTTTTTATCAAAAGAAGAATTTTTTCTAAGTGTAGAAGAGAAGTGCCTTGAACGACGAGCTCGCTCAAACGACTTTGAATGTCATTCGCGCGAGATAGGCATGACGCGCGATCTTGTTCGAACGACATTTGTCCTTCGTTTGAGCGACATGGCTATCTAGTTCGAACGAGCCACCACCTCGATTTTTGTATAAATATTTGTTCTCCTTCTACACGAATTTCAAGACTTTCACAATCTCAAAATTCTGCGAAAATAGTCCAAAATAAGACTTCATCTTTTTAAGGTTTTCTAAACCTTTTTGATTCACAAAACCATTCCTATATGTGTGTGTGAATCTTTAAACATTCAAGAGGATCTTTTACTCATCTGGAGTAATTTGTGAGGAAGTCGTTCTCTTCTTCATTGCTGCCATACTGAAAAGGGATAGTTCTAGTCGACGACATCAGAACCGACACCCAAGGGTATTTCTGTGTCACATATTTTCATTGTAATCCGTGTAAGCCGTTTTCCTACAAAATTATAGTGAAAATAAAAGGTTTTGCCCCTTTGGGGGATTTTTCCTCATTTATGTGTGTTTGATTGTTCTTCCTTGATTTTATCATCATCAATCACACCTAGATGCATGTTTAGGACTTATTTGAATGCAAGCGCACTCTTCTCAAATTGGTATCAGAGCCAATTACACAACTTTACCTTGTAATTTTCCGCAAAAATTTTTTAAGATATCAATTTTTTGAAAAATTGATTTTTGAAAACGAGTGTGTTCATAATGGAGAAGTTATATAATAAAATGCTAGTTTTTGACGGAACAAACTATGCATACTGGAAAGATCGTATGAGATCTGCATTAAAATCCATTGATGAACGTGTCTGGATTTTGGTTGAAAGAGGGTGGACACCTCCCTCCGTCACTCTTGAAAACGTGACCAATTTAAAACCTGTTACTACATGGACTGAAGAAGAATTTAAATGGTCATCTTTTAATTCTAAGGGCTTAAGTGCTATTTCAAGTCCTGTCACACCTGATGAGTTCAAATGCATAATGATGTGCACCACGTCAAAAGAGGCATGTGATGTTTTACAACTTACCCATGAAGGAACTAATTCTATGAAAGAGTCTAAACTAAAAAATTTAACAACTTAATTTGAAACAATCGCCATGCTTGAATCTGAATGTTTTGATGAATTTTATGCTAGACTGTCTGATATTGTTAACACTAGATTTAATCTTGGTGAACACATTCCTAATGCTAGAGTTGTTAAAAAGATTCTCAGATCACTGCCTAAGCGTTTTATCCCTAAAGTCACTGTGTTAAATTCTGTGGGTAATTTAAATACGCTTAAATTAGAAGAACTTGTAGGAGACCTACAAACGTATAAAATTTATGTGTTTCCTAAATCTGTCAAGTCTAAAGATAAGGGAATTACACGTAATGCCCAGGAGAGAAAGAGTGAGGGGTCGGCAAGCAAGAGGGGAGAGTCATTTAGAAAAAGAGATACAGATATGTCAGATTCTAAGTGTGATTTTGACTTAGATGATTTGGCCCTATTGGCTAAAAATTTTAAGAGAATTCTCAAATTCAAGATAAATGGTAATTTTAAAGATAAAAAGGAGTTTGAGAAAAATAAGTTTGAAAAGAAAAATGAAAAAGATTTTAAAGATCCTCCTAAGAAAGAAAGTGAGAGATTCTTTGAGTGCGACGGTGGGGGTCATAGAGCTTTTGAGTGTGATACTAGGCTGAATAGAGAAAATGACAAAGTTATCCTTAATGCTACCCTTAGTGACGACAATGAGGTTGAGTCAGTGGATTCTGGAGATGAATCACCACATGAGTGTAACTTCACCGCATTCATGGATAGTCATGTGAGTACTTCTAGTGCTTCTCACGACGATGAGGATGCCACTTCACAGGGACACCTCGACAGTGAGAGCGATGTGAGTGAGGAGGAGGATGACACAAGTGAGAGCAAGACTGATCTTCAACACGCCTACTCCGAGCTTTATTATGAGTCATTTAAAACTAAAAAGCGTAACAAAACGTTAGTTATTAGAATCACCGCATTAGAGGAAGATTTAAGAAAAGCGAGAGAGAGAGAGTCCTCCACCTGCACTACCTTAAGAGAGAGAGAGAGTCTGCCTATGTTGAGAAAGATAATTTTTTGGAGAGAAAGAGTTATTTTGAGAAAGAGAGAGGGGACTTGACTAAGAAAGTGGCTAGTCTTCCGAGTGAGCTCCATTCCTCTGTGGAGACTCAGAAGAAACTTAAATCTCTTGTAGCCCAGCTTACTCATGATCTGGAGAGAGCACAGGAAGTCAAGATACATATCGAGGACAGATCTTGGAAGATGGGAAAGATGCTCCTCAGCCCTGCTTTAGGTTTTGGTGATAGGCAAGGAATAGGTTATGATGGTGCTTCCACGTCCCAAATTACACATGGACCAGTTCCTGAGTTTACTACGACTCCTTATGGCCATCGTCAAAAACCTCGGAGGAGAGTTCGACCAAAAAAAACAAACCAAGGTCCGCCTTTGACTGTGTTCTTTTGTACATATTGCAAAAAAAAAAAAGGCCACCTCAGGGAGTTTTGCTATAGTATGGGTCGAACACGACGTACTAATGCTCCACCACAGCATACTTATGATTTTACTAGTCTGAGAGATCGAGTTGAGTTTTTATCTGCCACATCAAAGAGTTTGATGGAGGAATTCCGACGGATGTCTTTACCGTCAGTGAATGCTTCCCACATTCCGGCTAAAACCAACAACAATAAAGGTAAACAAAGGTCACCACTTCTTGGGTACCTAAGAAAAATGAAAAGGCCTTTGTTGTTCATGTTGCTCTTAAAGCACATAATACCTCACAGTGGTATTTTGATAGTGGGTGCTCCAAACATATGACAGGTGATGCCTCATTTTTTACTTCTCTTGAGGATTATAAGGATGGTAGAGTCACCTTTGGAGATGGGAGCAAGTCTAGCATTGTAGGACGTGGTATTGTAAAGTTATCAGGATTTCCTAAGATAGAGAATGTTTCTTACGTCAAAGGTTTAAAAGCAAACCTTATCAGCATTAGCCAGCTATGCGACGCTGACTTTGCCATAAAGTTTGACCGGGATGCATCTAATGTCTATAATCAAGCCGATAAACTTTTAATGCGAGGAGTGAGGACAACAAACAATTTCTATGGAACTGATCCCACATCCTCACTTGTCTGTAACAGCGCCACGATCACTCCTATGGATCTGTGGCACCAACGTCTAGGTCACGTGAACATTAGAGATCTAACTCGTTTAGCTAAAAAGGACTTAGTACGTGGCTTACCATCACTTGTAAAGCCAACTTTGATGGTTTGTAGACCCTGTCAGTTGGGAAAATAAATTCATAGACCCCATAGGAAGTTGCATTCCATTACCACCTCTCGTGTTCTTGAGCTTATTCACATGGATCTTATGGGTCCTACTTGTACTAAGAGTTTGGGTGGTAAGAGGTATATCCTCGTGATGGTAGATGATTACTCCAGATACTCGATTACAGGTTTTCTGAGGGAGAAATCCAATGTTGTGGAGTTTTTAACTACCAAGTGCCGTGTCCTACAAAATCAACACGGATTCACTATTAACAGGATACGCAGTGACAACGACACTGAATTGAAGAAAACAAAGGTAGATCTTTACTGTGATAGCATTGGGATCAAACATGAGTTTTCTGGTGTAAAGACTCCTCAACAAAATGGGATTGTTGAGGGAAAGAATAGGACGATCCAGGAAATGGCTAGATCTATGCTTCTAGGTCGTAAGGTTTCTAGGAGATTTTGGGCAGAGGCAGTGTCTACTGCATGCCACACGATGAATAGGGTTTACCTGCATCCACACACACTTAAGACGCCTTATGAATTGTGGACTGGCAAGAAACCCAACCTTGCATATTGCCGTGTTTTGGGGAGTAAATGATACATCCTACGGGATAGAGAGCAGTTAGGAAAGCTTGACTCTCGAAGCGCTGAGGGAATACTGTTAGGATATTCATCAAATAGTAGAGCTTACCGAGTTTTTAACCTGAAGAGCTCTAAGGTTATTGTGACACCCCGACTAATTAAATACCGGGTAGCTACTCCTTTATTAAAATAAATCAAAATGCCAAGTTGGCTCAGTTAATAGCATCACGGCCGAAAACATTTTATTATTACTAACCACCTAGTATTTAAAAAGTAAGTTGTCAAATTTTAATTAAAGTCTGATTAATATGCAGTAAAAGATTTAAATCAAGAATACTATCACCATTCACCATAACGAAATAATAGAATAACCATCACATGATATAAATAAATCCGGAGGAAAACTCCTCGCAACAAATCCCACAACTGAAATAAGTAACGAAATACCGAATACTGAATTAATACATGCCAAACTCTGAAAAACTGAAATGGAAATGTATCTCTAATGGAACTGGGCAACATTCCCTAGAACTGAGGAATACTGAATATAGGATCCAAATGATAGAAGCGTCTAAAAGCAAATCCCTGTAGCTTCCACAAACAGCTACAGCTCGTCATCTGAGTGAGAATCCTATGCGTGGTGTCCTTGTGGCTGGGCACCTAAATGGTTTTACAAGAAAATAGATTTGAAAGCAAACGGGTCAGAGCCCGAATGTGGAGATATTTTAAAAACCTGCAAGTGCTTTAAAAACATTTAAAACATTAAATGCAAAGTACATGTTAGGACGTGCACTCACATGAAATTCTCACCTCTCGACTAAATGTGCACTCCTAACGTAAGTACCCATCTAAAATGACACTAATCCCTAGCTAAGTGACATCATATCTAGCTAGACTGTCATAGGTTCTACTCTTATTACTCGGTTCCCATTTACATTATAACAATCTCATTTAAATAGTGGCTTTACGTAAATTCAGTTTCTCCCATAAAAGCAACACAACTCATTATAGATTATCCCTTTTATATTTTCCAAATTTATACACACAATACCATATGAAAGTTCCAATAATAAAGTGTATATTTTCCAAAACATAAATATACAATATAAGCACCCCGAGACTAAGCTGCGGTGCACACATACTCTGCTATCCATACCGGTACATCACGTACATAAGGATCACATATTCCGAATCTCTCAGGAATAGTTCACAGATAACAACATCACAAATAATGGAGGCGAGCACAGTCACATCACATGGGTCACGCACATACCTGCGCTCCCACGATCAGCAGACTTATTAACATCCCAATAAGTCCTTCTCTGACCTATGTTCATCGAGGTAACCAGTCTAAATCCGGGCAACACAAGGATTAGAGGGCCCTAAGCGAACGCAAACCTCCCATGATAGCAAGTATGGTAGGTATGTCATACACACAAATCATATATCAATACTAAGTAAACACGCATCTTAGTAATCACCGTAGTTTAATTGTAGTACTTATCGCATTCTCGTACCAACTTATAATTTATACAATTTATATAATCCTGGTTCATAATCATACACGCCATAATTTATTCTCATGTCGTAGTAGGCACTCACGTCTCGACTCAAAATGTCTATTTGATTCATTCCACAATTATATAATTTACTCCTCATTATATCCCAAATGTCCCAAGTATACCAATACATCATCAAAGGAATGTTATCTCTATCATTGAACAAGTTTACGGGACTCTCAAAATCAAAACAGGCCAAAAAGTCCTAAACTGCCAGCTCGTTAGAAGTCTCGTTTGAATGAGACTGTTCGAACGAGATTCAGTTCGTTCGAACGAACTGAGCCTTCTAAAGACATCTCGTTCGAATGATGGTATCGAACGAATTCCCCCTCGTTAGAAGAAACTAGTCAACTAGTTAGAAGCTCGTTCGAACGAGCTCGTTCGAACGACCTGGGGAGGCCTTCTAACGAACGACCAGTTTCGTGCCCAGAATTTCTACTTTCGTTTTTCACCAATTTCTACTCCTCAATTCTCCTCTAAAATTCGTCCCAACAACGTTTTAAGGTCTCTAATCAATCCTAAACATATCAAGGTCACATACCAACGTGTTTTAAGGGAATAGTTCATCCTAAACATCACCAAATCACAAGTCTCATCACTTTTCCCCAATTTTTCAAGAACATAAACCCTAAGATTATAAATCATCAATTTCCAGAAATAAATCCGTTTTTATAACACATAAACTTATAATTCTCTTAATTCGATCTTCCAATAACATTTCTACATGCAAACCTATCTCCAAAATTTATTAACAACTCCAGTTTCATGGGTTTTCAATTATCTCCCATTTAATTATGATTATTGAGTAGTCTAAGCATGGAAGAAGCATTTACTGTATAGAAACGTAATTTAAACCACTTGCCTTGATTCAATCTCAGATTTTGATGAAGATCTGATGAAGCTCTCTCTCTCTCTCCAAGCTTTTCTCCTCTATCTCTCTCTTTCCAAGCCTTCTTCTCCAATGGCTATGGTGGCTAGGGTTTGTTTTGGGAAAAATTAGAAACCTAATTCTAATAACCTACGTAGCCTATTAGGTTAAAATGAGTTGGTTAGTGGTTTAGTGGGTCAAATCCACATCAGATATAATTTACTAATTTTTGTCACTTTTAATTCCCAAAAATACAAAATTACCAAAATACCCTTTATGTTGCCGGTATGGCCTAAAAATACCCCGGGACCCAAACTAAACCCCCGGCTAGTGTTTTCTGTCTATCTCGACCCTTCCAGACGCGTTGGAGCACTCAAAACGACCATACAGTTGATAGAATTTAAATTCACTTTTATAATTAAAATAATTATATCCTAACGCGACTGTCTCACGCGTCCCAATAAAATGTCCAAATTTCCGTATATCAATCTCACGACAAATTTCATAATTCAATATTCATATATCATCATATATACTCAATATAGTCAAATACCAACTAACATATCGCTAGTATTTTATCCGGATTAATTCCCAATTAATTCTCATTTAATTAATTAATCCCAAAAATAAATATCGCCAAAAATACGGGGTATTACAGTTATGGAGTCAATAAACGTCACCATATAAGATGACGAACCTTCAGCATTATTGATTCTAGCCTTCAATGTGAGGATGAGGATGTTTCTAGCAGTAATTTACTTGTACCTCACCCACACTATGTGGAACCTACACCTGTGTTAGGGGACACACTTGCTTGGGTTTGCAAGAGTCATGATCCTTCTGCCATTATTGGTGATCCCAATCTAGGAGTTAAGACTCGTGCTCAGCTAGAGAACGTTGATAGCCATTTCTCTTACATGTCCAAAGTTAAGCCTAAGAACAACAAAGAAGCACTCAAGGATGAACACTGGATATCTGCTATGCAGGATGAGTTGCTTCAGTTTAAAAAGAATAATGTCTCGGAACTTGTCCCCCGACCTAGTGAGACTAATGTGATAGGTACCAGATGGATTTTCAAGAATAAAATGGATGAAAATGGTACCATAATCAGAAAAAAGGCTAGGTTGGTCACTCAAGGCTACACACATATAGAAGGTGCAGACTTTGGGGAGACATTTGCTCTTGTTACGAGGCTTGAGTCCATTCGCTTACTAATCTCCATCGCATGTCATCTGCGCTTCAAGTTATATCATATGGATGTCAAGAGTGCCTTTCTAAATAGCATTCTACAGGAGGAGGTTTACGTGAAACAACCAAAAGGATTTGAAGACCCTAAGCGCCCGGAGCACGTCTACTATCTGAGGAAAGCCTTTCATGGTTTGAAGCAAGCACCCCATGCTTGGTACAAGAGTCTTACTTCCTATCTCTTAGCCCGTGGCATCAAGAGAGGGGGAGTTGATATGACGTTGTTTTCCAGGAGAGATGACAGTGTTATTTTGGTTGCCCAGGTCTATGTGGACGACAAAGTCTTTGGATCCACGTGCTCCCAACATGTTCATCACTATGAGGAGGAGATGAAAAGTGAGTTTGAAATGAGCATGGTTGGTGAGCTTACTTTCTTCCTTGGTCTCTAGGTTCGTCAGCTATTAGATGGGATGTTTATCTCCCAATCTAAGTATGCTAGATACCTAGTGAAGAAATTTGGGTTAGACTCCGCTAAGAATGCACGTACACCTATGAGTACCACTACCAAGCTTAGTAAGGACACTTTATGCAAGGACGTAGAGCAAACCTTGTATCGGAGTATGATAGGTAGTCTTCTCTACTTGACTACCAGTCATACCGACATAGCCTTTAGTGTTGGAGTCTGTGCGCGATATCAGGCATCCCCAAAAGAGTCACTTTTACTTGCTCTAAAACTTATTATTAAATACGTGAGTGGGACTCTCTCATACGATACTTGGTATTCCTTTGATACCGATGACCGTTTGTCTGCCTATTCGGATGCCAATTGGGTCGGGGATGTTGATGGTTGTAGGATCACTTCTGGTGGGTGTTTCTATTTTGGCTCTGCTCTTGTCTCCTAGTTGAGCAAGAAGAAAAATTCCATCTCTTTGTCCACGGCAGAGGCTAAGTACATTGCCGCCAGGAGTTGTTGCACGCAACTCTTGTGGATGAAGTAAATATTGGAGGATTATGGGATTTTACAGGTCACCATGACTATTTTCTGTGATAACACGAGTGCAATACACATATCCTGCAATAACGTCCAACATTCGTGCACAAAGTACATCAGGATACGCGAGCACTTCATTCGTCAGTTAGTTGAGGAGAAAGTCGTATCCCTGAGTTTCGTACCCACCGACTGTTAGTTAGTCGACATTTTCACGAAACCTTAAGATGCCCTTAAATTTGAGAGTCTTAGGAAGTCTTTGGGGATTTTCACACTTGACTGAGGGGTTGGTTTGTGTCTAGGATATGATGCTTTTTCATGTTCATATCATATGCTTCCTATTACTAGTTTGTTTCATATGTATTATTGCTTTGTTGTACAGATATTTATTTTTTTTGAAAAAAAATACAAAAATATTTTCTTTTATAAAATTTTTAGAAAAACACAAAAAGATTTTTGTATTTTATGTGCACCTTTTATGGATGAGCATTTAATATAGCTGAGTCACAATTTCATTCCATGTTTCATGTGACTGTTTGATAGAGATTTGAGATGCTACATCATTTCATCCTTGTGCTTTACATTGTTTGGAGTCTTTGAGATGTAATTAGTGATATCTTTCTACATGTTTGACTCCTATCTCCTTTATTGCACACATGCACAGCTTTATTTGATTATTGTACTTATCTATCACATATTGGCTTAAGTGTTTCTTTGAGATGTAATTAGTGATATCTTTCTACATGTTTGACTCCTATCTCCTTTATTGCACACATGCACGGCTTTATTTGATTATTGTACTTGTCTATCACATATTGGCTTAAGTGTTTCCATCTCAATTCTGTCTATACAACTAACCATATGCGATTAAACTTGACAAGATTGGAATGCATATAAAAACCGTTTGGGTGAGACTGTGTGTTTATTTGAAAACAGGCAAGGGCTACGAAAGGTTCATTTAGCCTTTGCGATTTTAAGCCACCATTATAAAGGACCTAAAAAATTGAGGAATTTTATTATCCGGAGTCCAAAGTGGTTAAAAGAGCCCAAAAAAAAATTTAAGGCAATAAAAAGCAAAAGATGCCAAATATGGGCCATTAGTTTTCACCATCAATTCTCCAAAGTTTGAGAATTTAGAACGCCTCTATTGAAAATATATATCTGAGGGAGTTTGGTTAGAGACTATAAACGGGTTTGCACTTCCTTGAAAGTCCTGAAAAAGCATGAAATAGTTTTGGACGTTATTGGTGTGGAAATCACTTTGAGCTTTGATTTGATTGAGTCAATGTCTCATATTACCAGCTTTTTACACCAAATGAAGATTTTGAGTTCATTCGTTAGGAGCATCCGATATTCATCGTGCACATATGTCATGTTTGTATGCATTGATTTTCCTATCGAATTTGATCACACCCCTACAGTTACGCTATCATCGACTTGGTTGTTTTTGTGTTCTTTCATGGTGTGATTCTTTGTTGTATATTATGTGTGAAAAATTTTAAAATATACAAAAATTGCAGTTTATTCCCGTGTGTCATTCTCCACGTGCATTCATTTATGCTTCTCACATTTGTCTATTTGGGGACATCATAAAAAGGGGGAGAAGAATTATGGGGGAGAATTGTTTTGGTGTTTGGTTGATTTATGAATGATTTTCTTATCATTATATTTCAATTTGTTGCTTGTCCGGGTATTTTCTTTATCTCATGTGTGTAGGTACAATATTATTCATTATTGGGTTGCACACCCTGATGAGAAAAGCTTTGGATGTTTCTGAAGACCTGAAGATTTGAAAGACATGTCATTTAGTATTCTCAGTTTGATAGTTTAATGGGGATATTATCTTGTATGTCATTTAATCGCATAATTAGGATTGTTTATGTATGTACCAGCATAAACATAGGGGGAGATTTGTTAGGGCATAATTTTATAAATGTCCAGGGTAGAATCTAGGAATTTTCTATTTTCTCCTAGATCACAGTTTGTATGTCTGTTGCCGCTACATTGGGCACGTCAACACGATCAACCTCGACGGCCTTTATCCGAATTCAATGCATCCATTATCTACACGTGCATCATGGTACATGCGACGTGCTGCTCAGCTCATTCCCACTACTCCACTACGCGTTATCGGTAAAATATTTTATTGGATCTTTAATATTTGCATAAATATTAGGAAAAAATTTCAAAAATTTTATTTGAAGTCTGGATTAATTTTTTATCAGAAGCAGAATTTTTTCTAAGTTTAGAAGCGAAGTGCCTTGAACGACGAGCTCGCTCAAACGACTTTGAATGTCGTTCGCGCGAGATAGGCATGTCGCGCGATGTCGTTCGAGCATTGTCTGTCCTTCGTTCTCGCGACATGGCTATCTCATTCGAACGATCCACGACCTCGATTTTCGTATAAATATCTGTTCTCCTTCTACATGAATTTTAAGTCTTTCTGCAATCTCAAAATTCTGCGAAAATAGGCCAGAATAAGACTTCATCTTTTTAAGGTTTTCTAAACCTTTTTGATTCACAAAACCATTCCCATATGTGTGTGAATCTTTAAACCTTCAAGAGGATCTTTTACTCATCTGGATTAATTTGTGAGGAAGCCGTTCTTTTCTTCATTGCTGCCCTACTGGAAAGGGATAATTCCAGCCGACGACATCAGAATCGACACCCAAGGATATTTTTGTGTCACTTATTTTCATTGTAATCTGTGTAAGTCGTTTTCTTACAAAATTATAGTGAAAATAAAAGGTTTTTCCCCTTTGGGGGATTTTTCCTCATTTGTGTGTGTTTGATTGTTCTTGCTTGATTTTATCATCATCAATCACACCTAGATGCATGTTTAGGACTTAATTGATAAAAATTGATTTTAATTAAATAACTTCCTTATTTGAACGCAAGCGCACTCTTCTCACATGTATCCATGCTTAGTGTAGTCTTCATGCTCCATGCTAGGTTTATTTTTTATGGTGCTTGTATATTCTTCCCCATTAGTATAGTGCTTCTTCTACTCGTCATGCCAAATAAAAAACTCTCTCCATAACATGCTAATCAAGAATCATACATTTTTGCACACTACATCACCAAGAGCACGATTATTGACCAAAATTTTATCCCATACTCGGGGATCACTTTATGACGTACGATGGTCCAAAAGGTTGCAGTTAGCCAAAGTAATATGACTCTCACCTTCCATTGACATAGTTTATTTGACGTATATTGAATGTTTCCCCTCAAATCGTATTGCTTGACAAAACTCACGATAGGATGTATATAGTAGGGAACTCATTCATGTACGTTGAGTATATAAAATTAGCTCTCACATGCACTGTCTGTACGGGGTATATAGTGACGAAATTCACGTAAACTCAGGTATATCGAATGGCTTGTCCACACGTACCGATCGCCCACAAAAGCAAGAAGTAAATCGTGCAAGTCATGTTAAGGGGGGAACCCTTCCACTAACCCAACAACTGCATAAAAATCGTATAGTCATCAAACCTAGGGCACTTATATTTAGTTTATGATTTGCTACACAAAACTTTTCCAAAGGGTCAGGTTGGCATGCCCAAATTTTTGTGCTATTTTATCATTTTTGAAAATGGGACCCTGTCCATGAGCTTGGAAACAAGTCAAAACATATCTTACCTATTTTCAAACCCAAATTTCCCAGGCTTGGGTCTTGTTCGACATTTCTTTTACATTTATGTAAACCTAATACAAGTGAAAACATAATAATAATAAACATGCTAAGACTCTTCTCTCCTTTTTCCTCCTCTTTCTCAAAAACCTAAAATACAAAGAACATTTTTCCTCCTTTTTACTAAAAATGTTAAAAACATTTTCCCTCGTTTTCAAAGATACTAAAAAAACTATCCTTTCTTCCCTCTTTAAAAAAAATTAGAATAATTTTGCTTTTCAAGTCGATCGCATACTCGATCCTTGGCCTGGCTCCTATTGTCTTTATTAGGACGTAAATTTCCAATTGAGTCCGTGTATTATTTTGACTTAATTCCGTGAACAAAACAGTATTTGTAATATGTCATAGGGAGATTTTATTTTGTCACGATCCCATTTGGTCTATGACGTATTGCCGAAAATTGAAGACGTTGCGACAAATCTTCAAAAAAATAATCATGCCAAAGTTTAGTTGGTGCAAGTTTACTCGTCTTCAAGTTAATTGCATTCTGAGATCACTAAGGTATGAATGCGTATAATTAATGGTGCTCATAATTGTTTTTATAAAAGATAAGGATGTAATTTTTATAAAGAAAAATGTTTTAAATGGTTTAAACTATGTTTTATTCTGATAAGCTCGAAAAAAAGTTTGACTTATTTGGATCTCCTTTGGAAGAGATGTTTTGAACTAAAAGTCAAAAAGTCAAACTGACACGCCACTTCATTCAAATAATAACCAGTCTCGTTCAAACAAGATGGGTATGTCATGCGAACGATGTGGCATTGTCATTCGAATGATACGTTTTTCGAGGCAGCACTTAAATCTTATTAAAAGCGTGTTTTTGTCAGACTTTCAAAAGTGTGCATTATGGAAAATAGTATACGATCCAGTATGAGTTTTGCACATGTTTTCTAAAGTTTAAAAAGCATGAACATCCTTAGAGTTTGCAAAGATCTGAGTTATCAATCTTATATGTTTACGTGATCTTTCTGCACTAAGAAGGTTTGTTCTACCATTGAACATAAGGGTTTTGGGTTGAAAAAAAGAGAAGGACTTCTTGTTCGACATCGTAGACGAATCAAAGCCAATCGGTGGACACCGAGACATTCGTGGAGTCGAGTGTTGTGGACAGATATTGTAGAAGATGAAATTTTTGCGTGGGCACTATTGAAGAACGGTAGAAGATCAGAAGGAGCGTCAAGACCCGTGGGGATTGAGTCATTGAGTAAGGATAATCTGTCTTTGTAAAATAGTGATTGTATGGCTTGGGCCGTCCGAGGTTATTTTCCCATTTTGGGTTTTTTCCTCGTACATCCGGCGTTGTGAGTATTCTTTACTTTATTTTACTTTCTTTAATCACTAGATGAATGTTTATGATTAATCAAGATAAAATTGGTTTAAAGTAAGAATTGGGTTTTCACAACTTGGTTTGGTGCACATTAAAAGTTGAATAAATTTTTGGTGAAAATTGGTTTTATTTGAAACACATGCATATAGGGACCACCAGGTTTTTTCAAGCTTTGGTCTTCAGTCCAACCGACTCGAAGATCCACTAGTTCCTCTGCTACTTTCATTTGAGTCTAGTTTCTACCTTGACTATATTTTCATGGAAAATGCCGACCAAGCATCGAACGTCCAGCCTGATCTGATGGCAGTGTTAGTCCAACTCAGTGCCAAGATTGACAACCTTCAAATCTAGGTCCATGAGATGTAGTGAAATTGAGTCTAGATTCTCAAAGACCCCGAGGATACCTTTCCTCATGCCATGGTACTACCTTCTCCCAAGCATGTATGGGTCCTAGAAGAATACCATCTTACTCTGCGTGCCCCGCCTACTAATGGCCCACCAGCATCTTAACTCCCGATATTAGAATTTGCCCAACCAAGGGCTAACTTGCCAGTACCCGTTGATCCTAAGGAGGAAAAACTAAAAAAGGTCAAGGAAGACCATAATTTTTTGTCTAGGAAATTTGACCAAGTTAGGATATCTGGGAACTACATGGACTACATACATATGTCTCTTTATCCCAAAGCAAGATTATGGAAAAGTTCAAGATGTCATCCATCGAGAAGTTTAGGTGTAGCGGCCCCCCAATTATTCACCTTCATAGTTATCACCAAGACACAACCCTTCTTTACGCCTCTGAAGAGATAGTGATGCAGATGTTTCAACAGACTTTGAAGAAAATCGCCCTCCTATGATTCCTATCCCTCAAAGAATCCAGAATCCATAATTGGGAAGATGTCACTTCGGAATTCATGTCACGGTACAAGTACAACGAGGAGATAGAGGTTACACATCGTAATCTAGACCTTCTTAAGCAGAATCCTAGAGAAACCTTCATTAGCTTGATAGAAAGATGGAGAGAAAAACGTACCACTATTACCAATCGGCCCTCCGAAGAAGAAAAATTTAGCATCGTGAAGAAGAATTTCCTTCCCATATCCGAGCAATTATGGGAGGTCAATATTATCCACACTTTAGAGATCTCCAAGTAGCAGGTGTAGAATTTGAGTAAAGTTCTACAAAGGTAGAAGCCAGGCGAAAGAAGGTGATTGGACAAGTCATTTTTGAAAAGTATGAGAAGCTAGCCAGTGGTGAAGTCTCAACCATCAATAATATCTACCAGCCTACTACCTTTTGTACACTGGAAGGCAGACCTAATCCCATACAAAAGGAATGCACCGACCTTCATGCTCCCTTATCAAAAGCTTATGAAGACTTGTTATGCCATAACCTCATCAAACCCTTAGACCCCTATCGTTAACCAAACCCACTTCCTAAGAGTTTCAAGATCAATGCCCATTGTGATTTCCACTAGTTCGCAGGACACACTATCAACCAATGCTTCCATTTAAGAAATATGATTCAAGGCTTGATTAATCGGGGAATCATCACCCCCGCCAAAAAATCCTAAGCTCATCACCACTCATAACACACTTCCAGCCCATAAAAAATCCATCTTTCTAGAGAATGACCTAAAATTCGATCCATCAACCCAAATTGTTCCCAGTAAAGCACTCATCATACTTGTAATCTCACCCAAACCACTCAAAGTTTTCTCATATTTTTCTCTTACACCCTACCCGTTTCATTGACCAAGATCTTTCACTCCTCACAAGGGCTTGTATTATCGTTCCTATCGGATCCGAAGGAGGAGATATGGAGTTACCGACTATTTTGAACCAACTCTTTTTATTCAAACTGAAATTGCCTAACGAGATGACCATCGACTGTCCGAAATTTAATGGCTTATTTATGGAAGCTTGAAAATATGATCGAAATTCGGACGAATGGGTGGTGACCATTGATGAAGTCATCTTAGACGACAGGATAAAGATCATGGTTAATATGTTCTGACATACCAACAAGATCTGCGATGTTTTTAAACTACTCACTTCTTTAAAGATGCAAGGACGGTTGGTCTCTTCAATCCTATACCTCTCCATTGAGTAGGAAGATTTATATGAGGAAGTCGTTGAGGCCATGGAATGCATCGATTTCTTTTGGCAAGAAGACATTGTTGCCACCGGATGGGGGGACTAATCTGACTTCTTTGATAATGAATCGAGCCAGGAAAAATTCATTCGAATAAGCATCATGAGCGAAATGATATATTTTGATGACCTATTGGGGAAATTAGTAAGGTATCCATTAACCTAGAAATAGATGATGAAGACATAGGGTTCTTTTTCTTCCCTACCTCCATAAACCATATGACCATATTCGGATGAAACTACTAGGATCCGAATCTTGAGTCATCAAGAAAAGATATGGTAAAGGGAGTTATTGAAGAACTCATCATGCCAAAACTTACTGTTGATGAGAGTAAGATCCTCGACCAACTTAAGAATAATCAACCAAACATCACCTTATAGGGACTCTTCATATCATACCAGTTACATTAAAATTATATGATAAAGATTTTCATCGGGCCCATAGTCTCTCCTTCCACCACTTCAAAAGAAGTTGTAAAGCCGATTGAATCTGACCTCCACTGGACTCATTTATTTCTCCGAAGAAGAAATCCCGAAGGTCGGCCATGACCACAACTATACCCTCAACATCTCCTTTGAAGTGATGGGAAAGATAGTCCTACGCTCACTCATCGACAAGGGGTTATTATTCAATGTTTTCCCATTGAGAACTTTCAATTGCTTGGGGTTGAAAGTAAATTACCTTACTCCTAATTTTGTCGTGGTGCGTACCTATGATTATACTCGTCGAGAGGTAATGGGATCCATAACGCTAATAATAGGTGTTGTTCCTATCAATCCTATCACTGAGTTCCAAGTTATTGACATACCGACCTACTTAGTCAATTATGGCTTCATATCATCTGGGGTATCCTCCTCCCTTCATCTGAAGTTGAAATTCTTCGCTAAAGGACAAGTCATCACCATCTTGGGAGATGATGACAGTATAACTAATACCAGCACCAACAATCTGATACTAGAAATACAGAGCACGAAATAAATGACATGATTTTCTCTAATATTAGGGTTGATCCACTTCCTCTTCCCAAAGGGGATAATTTCAAAGATTGACTCTATCTAAAATGAAGCCGTCATTCCAATGTTAATATGGTACAAATGTTAAAGAATATGCATTTCATGAACGAACTGGGGATGAGGAGACATTAACAAGGAATACTGGAGTCCATAATCCTGAAAGAGGCATTTCCCCCAAGTGGCTTGGGTTATCAGCCTTCGCTAAAAGAACTCGAAATGCTCTTCCAACCACGAATGAAAGGGATTTTAGAAGATGCCAAAACTGTTTTGAAGGATTCTATGAGTGGGAGATTAATCAAGGAGGGTGAGGACTTCCCCCTTATGTGGATTTCATGAACCGTGGTATGACCACGTAGACAAGAAGATTAGGACAGAGATAGATATATTATTTTAAGATAACTGCTCTTGGACCAAAGATTGTCAGAATAAAGTGCAACCTTCCATCGAGAAAGGCATAGTCAAGGTCTTCAAGGAAAGTGATTTCTATGACTCATTCAACCTACAGACAATGGGTCTGCCCCCATGTATAATCCATTCAGGAACTATATCATAGGACCCATTCACTCTGATCAAGTCCTATAATGAGCCTCTTCCCAACTGTAATGCTACACCAGTCCCACCTGCTGAGATGCAACCCAACCTTACTGCTTACCTTATCTCTTCATCTATTATTATTCCTCATTTTTCTGATAATATTTTAATCGAGACCTCTTTGTATGAGGTTCTCAATGTTGTTTTTCTCCAAAGTGAAATAAACGATGATTTTGAGTATCTTGTTGTGTCTTACATTAATTATCTTGTTCTAATAAAAATATTAATTATGATGATTTTGTGAATGAATAATTCTTAACTAATATTAATAAGGTTAATAAAAAACAACATAACTACATTCAAATTAATGAGGATGAAATTTTTGACTTCAATCTCGATTCTAGTAGCCAATAGTGCGAGATTAGGATAGGATCCACCCTTAACGAGCATAAGCGTGCGTAATTCAAAGAACTGCTAAAGGAATTTGTGGCCGTCTTCGCATAGTCCTACGATGACATGCTCGACATTGATCCCGAAATAGCTCAACACCGGATACCAACACTCCCCGAATGCAAGTCGATCAAATAGAAGCAGTGAAATCTCCTCACTGAATGGACACTCAAAGTCAAGGAAGAGGTAATCAAGCAGTTGAACATAGGATTCATCCAGATGATCGAATATCTCACATAGCTCACTAATATTATACTCGTACTAAAATCGAGAGGAAAAGTCTACATGTGTGTCGACTATCGAGATTGGAATAAAGCATCTCCGAAGGACGATTACCTATCTTCCAAAATCGATATGATTATGGACAGCACAACCAGTCATCCCTCAAATCATTCATCGATTTATTCTCCAGATACAATCAGATCAAGATGAACCCTAACCATCAGGAGAAAATCACATTCATTACCCCCCAGGGAACCTTTTGTTACACAGTTATGTCATTCAGGGTCAAGAATAATGAGGCTACCTACAAAAGGGTTTCCATAACCATCTTGCATGATTTGATACAAAAGGAGGTCGAAGTATGCATTGATGATATGATTATTAATCTAAAACTCGGGAAGGTCACGTTCTCGCCCTTCGAAAGTTCTTCGAATGACTACGGTGATACCAAATGCGGCTAAACCCACAAAAATGCATTTTTAGTGTCATAAAAGGAAATCATTTAGGATTCAGTGAAAAGGGAATCGAAGCAAACCTCGCCAAGGTAAAATATATACTCGAAGTGACACCACCCCGAATGGAGAAAGAAGTCTAGGGATTCTTGGGAAAATTATGATAATCAATCGGTTCATCAGCCAGATGACTTCTATTTGCGAACCCATCTTCAAACTCATCCAAAATGATACCAAAGTCTAGAATGAGTCATGTTAGGAAGCCTTTGATAGAATCAAGTAATATCTTACCCGACCTCTGGTACTTATTCCTTCATAGCCAGGTTTTCCCTCTACTCTTGTACTTGACCGTAACATATATTATAGTAGGGGATTTGTTTTGCCCAATATATTGAAGAATAACGTAAAGAAAGGTCCATCTACTAAGCTAGTAAAAAATTGTCCGGGGATAAAGTCAACTACACTTCCTTAGAGAAAGAATGCATTGCCCTGGTCTTGGTCACTCAAAAATTATGGCACTATGTGCTCATTTTTACCA
Organism: Sambucus nigra; assembly: GCA_949130495.1. Lineage (NCBI taxonomy): Eukaryota > Viridiplantae > Streptophyta > Magnoliopsida > Dipsacales > Adoxaceae > Sambucus > Sambucus nigra. The sequence goes on from OX422214.1 coordinate 353,614,629, forward strand.
CCAAACTTGTGTTTTGAATGGATCTCATCAAATTCCTTCTTGAGAAACCCACCATGTCTAACTGAATGGACTAATGGTTGATGGTTCTAGCTAAGTTTGATATCATGTATGTCACATAGAAAGTTATGAAAGGGAGAGATATATTTGACTACCTTGCTCACTACCACATGGAAGATGTCGATGTTTGGTTCTCTTAATTCTCGAACAAAGATATTCTTTACATCTCTTAGAAGGACCTCTGATGTCAAATATTATTTGACGACTTCCCTAATGAGAAAGGATATGGCATTGAGATACTCCATATCATCCCAGATGACTCTCACACTCCTATTACCATCAAACTAAAATTTCCCTGCACTAATAATATGATCGAATACGAGTGATGAGAGGGGAAACCGAGTGTTCATGTAGGGACACTGTCGTTGATTTCGGCTCCAAATCTACATGAAAAAACCTAAACTACAACTACGCTTGACAAGCAAGCACAGCGGTAAGTCGGGTATCGTAAGAAATCCACAGGGAGTGATAGAACTTTAGACTGGTAATTATTTTAGTAATTGAGGAATAAAAGTGTAAAAGGTGATAGGTTGTTATGGTGACCAAAGAGAGGAATAAGTTACGCTACACAGAAGTAAAGCGAGGATCAGGATCGTATCTTCCCCCACGGATCGAAACAACTACTAATTAGAATTTCGGATCGAAATCATTTAATTGAACATTTTAATTAAACATAAACTTCACGCAAGAAGGAATTTAACCCAAAGATGCTTTAATAAACATTTAATCAAAAATGGTAACACACAAATTAAATTCGTATTGTCGCTATAAACGCTAAAGTTGTGTGACAAATAAAGTTAAATGCATAACAATACAACTTTAATACACACAGTTTCAATTAAATGCAATTTTATACAAAACCTAATTTTCGGAGCTCGAGGCCCGTTAATGGCGGAACACAACCCCGACCCTATTTATCTAAGGGCACGACATGAAATAACTAATTAAACTACAATTAAACTACTTACAACAAGAAATAAATTAATCTAGGCAAGAAAGTAAAGATAGAAAGTAAATGAAAGCATTGAAATGAGGGAAGACAACTAAATTAATGAAATCAAAGTAAAGGTACAACTTACAAAACAAAGAGTACAAAATACCAAAGTTTACAAACCCTAAAATCTTAGACAAAATGGAGATCTTTGCAAAAGAGAGCAAAGTCTCTCTTATATAGTAAGTTAGGGGAAAACAAAAGAAGAAAGAAAATAAAAAGAAAAATATCTTGAAAAATCGAGGATTGATCGATCGAACCCAAGGGTCGATCGATCGATGGATAGAAAACTTGCACACTATCTCCTGGAGATTTCAAAAATGAGAGGGGTCGATGGATCGACCCTTTTGGTCGATCGATCGATCAAGCAGGTCCCAACAAAGTTCCCCTGTTTTGATTTCATTATAATTCTCTTTTGTGAAAAACCTCATAACTTCTTCGTTCGGAATCAGATCTGAGCACCATTTGTAAATTCTGTGAAGACATTGGGCCGGTTGCCCAAATTTTGAAATGACTAAATTACCCTTGCGTGTGCAATTGTGTACGAAACTTCACCGGAATGCTTTTGAACTTCATACTAAGCATCCAAATACGTACAAAACCTCAATTAACCCCGAAAAAACATGTTAACATAGAAATTCGAGATTGTCTGGTTAGCGAGCATAAATATAGGTATTAAGATACCCATGGGGGATAATAACGCGTAATTTAACAGGTGAAATACGCAATATTTGCATCGTATCACTTACGCATTGCTAGTCCCTAGCAATGAAATAGGAAATAACAAGAACTACAAGTAAACCAAAAACATGATACAAGTACAAAAATTGGATAATAAAGGTTAAGGACACTTTCGCGGGAGAATTATTGCATTTAGCGTATACAATAATCCATTAAACCCCTAGGTTACCCTAGTGGACAAGTGTCATCTCGTGAGGGTTTTGAGGGATGAAACCCACAAACATTATACGGTTTCCTCAAAATATGCCCAACCCAACATGCGACAAACTCAACAACAACAAAAAAGATTTCCAACATGTTATTAACCTATTGAAAGAATACAAGCTAAAGTCCATTGTTATTAACAAGTTGAATTCGCCTTATAGAATTGAAACTTTAAAAGTGGGAAGGGGGAGAGCACATGCATACTATGATTTGGTCAAAACTTAAATAATACGGATAAACATAAAAGCATGCATATATTCAATCCTCACGGGCATTACACTCATCAAATGAATTCACTCGAAATAGGGAGGTAACACACGAAACATGGGGGCATAAAGAGTAAATGTAAATGGAAACTAGGACGTGAACATGTAAAAAATGAAGAACGCTATACGGAAAATGAAAAACTGTAATCTTAATGAAAGATATCGCTCGTTAAAGGAGGCGAAGTGTATTTTCATAGATTATCAAAACTATTTAAACTTTCGAATTAAATTTACCTTAAGATCACATAGGATTTGTATAGGGTTGTAATATAGGTTAGGATAGGGTACGAAATGAAGGATATATGTACGGATTCAAGGTGTTCGGGTATGAAAACTCAGGATAATGGAAAATGCGGGCAATTTCAAAAATTGGTAAACAAGTTCCAAACAAGCATTGGAGATAACAATTGGAGAGTAACAAGGATTATTGAACTATACATATAAAACATATATACAAACTTTGTCTTTTCTTTTCTTTTCTTTTTCTTTTTTCTTTTTCTTTTCTTTTTCACTACACTTTCTTCTCTCACTCTTTTCTCACTCCCGTATGCTTAAATTGCAACCACAAAACATGAACATCATTCAATCCCAAGCAACACTCAAAACAAAGGTATGTAATGTTATATGTATGGCTTATAACTCCAATGTGGAGTTGGTTATGGGATTTTGGGTAATAAAATGAAAGGCTAATATTTAGGCTCAAAGGGGTTGATTAGGGAAAACATATAAGGTGAGGTTAAGGCTAATATGGGTGATATAACAAAGATGGCCTATGATGATTTCATAAAGTTTACGCAATTCTAGAGTCAAAACAATATATGAAAATCATGTTCAAGTAACACATGTCAAGATAGAAACTCAATTAATGAACGATCAATGAAAGAATAGAGAGATTACCGACGAGTTCAACATTTTCAAATGAGGAAAATATAGTGTATAACACTCACAAATGACGAAAGATACAAAGCTTACTCGGTGTAAGTATATACAATGCAATAAAAGATTACTGTGTTATAAAAGTCTTAAACCAAATTAATGGAACAGGAAAAGTGCATGTGCTCAAGGGATAAAGTTTAATTGATGAAGTTATTCACAATAGCAATGATTTGAGGACTAAAGTCTAATAACTTCTAAAATCGAGAACATGCATCGTTGAGTTGTCTATCGGATCGGGTGACAATTATTGAAATTTATCATCGGAAACAAGGCAAACTACCCAACAAAAGAGAAAAAAGAAACAAAATATTTTTGAAAATTTTAATTTTTTTAACAAAAAGCATGCTTAGTAACTAACAAGTAAGCAAATCAATGGACTACACACGAAATGGATAGAATATCCTACACCCCCTAACTTAAATTTTGCAGTGTCCTCAACCCGCATTAAGAACACAACACAAATATAAGAAAAAAATGACATTACCCAAAATTGGAGCGATTTCCATACGCATGAGTCCAAACGAATCTACAAAAAAAGTTAGTACCGATCATAGCAAAAACAAATAACAAAAAGTTAACTAACTACATTAGACTAAATTGAAAGGAAAGAAAAAAAATTAAAGAAAGAAAGTTAAAATGCTAACTATTTACAACCTACTATTTAGGCTTCATACTAACTATACACTAGAAGTCTAAATAGTTGAGGTTCCACCCAAAATGGGATTTGACTTTGAAAGATCAATGGTGGACCCTCCAAAGCGAACATGCCTCCCAAAATATAAGAATTTCGTTGGAACAACGGAAGGCATGTGTAAGGCGTAACAAATGAACCATCACCAATTAAAATTTTTAGTGGGGTGATGGGGGATTTGGATAATAAGGGGGGAAATATACACTTGAGGTCCAAGAAAAATCGACTCGTCTCCCAAAGGTTTTTCAATTGGAATGGGAGATGGTGCACACATGGGGATAACATCCATTGAAAACCAGTCCGACAAGGAGTCCTCATCGGCAAAGAGTGTAGAAGTTCTAAAAGTTTTTACCGACTCATAGGAATCAATAGGTAATTCTAATGGTTCAATGATGGAAAATGTATATGGTAATGAAATAAATTCAATCTCAGTCAACATATCGTCGAGAGGATATTGAATTTCGGGGGAGAGAGATTCACATTCGAAGAGAAATTCTTTGAAAAATTGAGGTGAACACAAGTTTCCACCTCCTCGTTGTTTTGTGCATAGAATTCATCTCATCGCAAAGTTCTCCAAGTTTCATTCCATCACCGTTTAGGATTTACAAACCTTGGGAGTAAAGAAGAAAAGTCTCTTCCGAAGTAGGCTTCCTCGGCTTAAGAACCTCGGATTCCTCATTTGGTCGAAACTCATCTTCTAAATTATCGGAATAAGAATCGTCATTGGATTTGAATAATGAATCCAACTAAAGATCCCAATAACGATTTTCTTTCTGGTAATTGTTTCCAAGTCTTTCAAGCTCAAGAAAATCTTCAAAATGGAAAACTTGAAAACTATCCCCAAAGTAACAATCATTAGAATACCCGTAATAACAATAATAGTAGGACATGATTACTGAATTGTTTATAGATGGGGAATCTAATCAAGAAAGTGAGAAACCACAAATCAATGTTTCTTAGCGCTCAGGTATGTAAATCCTGCAAAAAATGTTAAAACAAAGAATTCAAATACAAAAGAAAAAATAGTACGAAATAATAAAACAATTACAACCTAAAACACACTCCCCAGCAACGGCGCCATTTCGACGCGAGGGGAAACATAATGTTTGTGTAGGGACATTGTCGTTGATTTCGGCTCCCGCTCTACATGAAAAAACCTAAACTACAACTACACTTGACAAGAAAGCACAGCGGTAAGTCGGGTATCGTAAGAAATCCATAAGGAGTGATAGAATTTTAGACTGGTAATTGTTTTAGTACTTTAGTAATAAAAGTGTAAAAGGTGATAGTTTGTTATGGTGACAAAAGATAGGAATAAGTTACGCTACATAGAAGTAAAGCGAGCATCGGGATCGCATACTACTACATGGATTGAAACAACTAATAATAATAATTTCAGATTGAAATCATTTAATCAAACATTTTAATTAAGCATAAACTTCACACAAGAAGGAATTTAACCCAAAGTTGTTTGAATAAACATTTAATAAAAAATGGTCACACATGGATTAAATTCGGATTGTCTCTATAAACACTAAAGTTGCATGACAAATAAAGTTTAATGCATAACAATCCAACTTTAATATACGCGGTTTAAATAAATGCAATTTTACACAAAACCTAATTTTGGAGCTCGAAGCCCGTTAATGGTGAAACACAACCTCGACCCTATTTATATAAGGGAACAACATGAAATAACTAATTAAACTACAACTAAACTAATTACAACAATAATTAAATTAATGTAGGCAAGAAAGTAAAGATAGCAAGTAAATGAAAGCATGAAAATGAAGGAAGACAACTAAATTAATGAAATTAAAGTAAAGGTACAACTTACAAAACAAAGAGTACCAGAGAGGAGTAGGGTTTTGCTCCCAAAGTTTACCAACCCAAAATCTTAGACAAAATGGAGATATTTACAAAAGAGAGAAAAGTATATCTTATATAGTAAGTGTGGTGACAATTATTATGCAACACAAATAAATATGAAAGAGGTAACAACTAAGAAAAGATAAATAAAATGCCAATCACACAACAACGGGTATACGTGGTTCAGCGAAGATGTGCCTACGTCCACGATGGTTCAGTCAGTGTTATTTCTCTATATTCTGAAGAATAAGCACAGAGAATACAAGGTGTCCTTTTCCCCGGACTTAGGGTTTAATTTATACATGTATATGGTGGTTTAGTGGGGGTGATGGGTTCCTCCTTATTAGCCATCTCCCCTGTAACTTTCTTACATGGGATCGCGCTTCCCCACAACTTCTCTTCATGGGATGGTGGAGTAATCAGATCAATACAAAAGGTGATGGGCCTGGGCTTTGGGCCCCTAAGGCGAGGCTACTCGTCCAGGCCTATAATGCTAAATTCAGGGTACCCACAATTGCCCCTAAATTTGTTGGGCCATTTCTATGGGTCCAATGAATTTAAATGATCAGCTATTTGGTTGATTTCTTCGAAAACTGTGACGTTGCTTCGGCGGCACCCGCTTCGCTATCCGTGCGCTATGATTAGAGTTGAAGGCTTGTTGGAATAAGGCACATTTCTTTTCATCGCTTCAGCTTTTCTAGCAATCTTCTATCTTCTGAGAACCCTTACGCTTTGTACCTTCTATTTTTTATCTCTACTTTCGTTGCATCTTCGCCATTTGACCTGATCTTCTGTCTTGTAAGTCTCTCGTGCTCTTTGCATTTTCTCTTTGGTTTGTAGTTTTTCTTATATTTTTCCAATGGCGAAGATTGGAAATAGGTCAATAATTGAGTTTAGAAAATTCTACAGTATTCCTGAGTGGGTAGAGATTGAGTGTTGTGCCTCGCCTCCTAGGAATGTTAGGGATATAGAGGATGCACATTGGATTCACGTCCTGTTGCTCTCCCAGGGGGGACTTACCTTTCCCCCTAATGATCTGTTTCTGCACTTCTTTAGCTATTTTAGTATTGTGCCTGCACAATGTTCGCCCAACGTATGGAAAATAGTGAACGGCGTGCATAGGATAAATCAATTGTATGGCACAAGGTTAGGGCTTGCCGAGGTCTGCTTTTGTTACTCCTTTTCTCAAACGAGTTCAAGTGTTCTGTACCTTAAGGCTAGGAGTCCTGATAGGGTATTGGTAGTAAATTTACCTGATTCCCATAAGGACTTCTGGCAAGAAGGTTTTCTTGTTAGGAATTGGCAATTTTCCCCCCAATTTGAAGGGTCGAGGTCTGAGAAGTTCACTATTCCCTTTTATGGGGAAGAATATATAGGTAGATGTCAGATTATTGTTTCAACCTTTGCTGACTTGTGATTTTTCTAACTTCTCCTTTCTTTTTCTTTCACTGCGAAGACAAAGAACTTGGAGCCTGCTCTCAGCGAGGTTCATATCTTGGAACTGGTGAAAGCTTGGAACATCAAGGAACCTTTAGGTGACGGCGATCATCCTAGGTCTGCTACTTTTCTGCTTGAATACAAGAACACAGGCTCCAGCTTCATAGCCCGACCTGTGGATAGTGTTCCAGACTTTGATTCTTTCGAAGAGATTTCGGCTGAGCCCATCCATTTGGACAAAGGAGAGAGCAGCTCGGAGAGCGAGCCTGCAGGTGTTGTGAGTAATTTGGGTGCAGGAAGTACTGACAGTAGCAGTTCTTCTGAAGGGGATTCTGAGGCTCGAGATTAGTCGAGCACTACCAGCAGTTCTAGTGAAGAGATGCCTCCCAGGAAGAATTTGATCAGAGATTATGATGATGATGATGATGATGGTGTGCTTTTTGCACAGAGGTCCAAGAAATCGAAGACTGCCTCCGGGGCCATAGCTACTGGTTCTCGACCTTCTTCTTAGGAGCAAGAGAAGAAGAAGAGAGAGGAGGAGCAGGCGAGGGAGAGAGAGAAGAAAAAGGAGGAGGAGATGAAGAAGGTGGAAGAGAGAAAGATAAGGGAGAGAGAAAAATAGGAGGAGAGGAGGAAGATGGAATTAAGGACCAAAACTGGTCAAGCCCTGGTCCCAGTGTCTGCCTTGCCTAAGGGGGCTTCGGTGGCCACCTCTCCTCAGCTTGCCCCTGCGCTGCTCGAGAGAGCAGTCCTCCCTGCAGATCGTGAGAGGGCGTTGGGGTCTGATCAACTGGCCTTGCAAGCTAGTCAGAGGCTTGCCTTGGTAAGGTTCCCTTCTAATTCTCATTTTCTTTTAACAATTTTTGATGGTTTCTTCTTCTTGATCCCTTCCTTGTTCTTTGCAGTTTGTGACCGACTTTGCTGTGCTTTATCGCTCTCACGATTAGCTGATTAGAAGGAATGGCGAGCTGGAGTAGCAAAAATCTGTCCTGGTAGCCAAGGGATCTCAGCTGGAGGCCGATCTGAAGGCTGCTGACGCAGCTCGAGCTTCATCTGATTTGGCTCTTGTTAACTCTGCTCGCGAGAGAGATGATGCGGTCAGGGAGCTTGGGGAGCTGAGGAAGGCGTATGACCTGGTGTGCTCGAGCAAGCTAGACCTTGTAGAGAAAAACAGGGTTCTGGCCGAGCAACTGGAGGCGGAGAAAGACCAGGCAGCCACTCTTAAGGAAGATTTGTACAACTCTGGCTGGGCTGCTGCGTATGAGGATGCCGAGGTTCAGATAGGCTATATCAGTCGTCTGAACTTCAAGAAAGGGTGGAACAAGGCCCTCGTGGCTGCTGGGGTGGATGTTGCATCCCCACTCTTTGACGATCATGATCTAGGGCCAAAGCCAGTCGTGGATGAGGACCCAGCCCAACTGCTGAAGGCACCAATCCTGTTTCTCAGGCGACTTCTACTGATGCTCCTTTGGTCGAAAGGGCAGTGGACACCCCTGCAGAGGGTAATGCCCCTGCTGATGCTGATAAGGACAAGGGTCCATCCACCTCTGGTCCATCCGAGGTTTCTAATTGATAGGGCTTCTTTGTAATTATTTTTTCTTTTTGGATCTGATGTAACCTCGCTCATTATCAATGAAAAGACTTCATTTTTGTTTATGCTGATCTCTTTCTTTTCTCTTTCTTTTACTTGTAGTTGGTTGATGTGGATGACTATATTCCTGTTACCTCCCAACTAGGTAGGACTCTTGGTCCTAATGCAGGCCTTGCAGTTCGCCAGGCCTTTGCTAGGCTTTGCAGGTTTGCTAAGTCAAGGAACCAGAAATATAAGGATTAGTCCGAGCTGGTGGCCAAGTTGAAGGACAGGCTTGAGGAAATGGAAGAGATCGGTGCTTCAGTGCAAGAAGAAGTTAGCGAGCTGAGAGCGAAGTTACTGGAGGCCATCGAGATCAATCAAGTTGGGGAGTTTCTGCAGCGAGAGAATGAAGACCTGAGGTGGGAGGTCTCGAAGCTTAAGGAGCATTCACCGAGCATCGTTTCGGTAGTCCCACAAGGCTCTTCTTCGTCGCGAGCTGCTCGGCCTCCCCTCCCGCGTGCTGGTAGGAATGCCAGGGGTAGGAATAGGGAAGTCGAGGAACAGCGTGAGAGGAAAATGGAGGAGCTGCGCGACGATGTTTGGCGAGCATATGTGACTGCTGCTGGGCTCCAGAGGGACGTCACCCGTCTCCGGCATTTGTTCAAGAATGGCCCTCGATAAGTGTGGTCCGATGGATATGATCAAGGCTGGCTGGAAGCTCCGACGAGACTATCAGAGTTTGAAGAGTTATCCTTCATCAGGGGGTGGTTGAGTGCCCTCAAAGAGCTGCAGGTCCCGAGGAACTCGATGCTGTGGTATCGACACGAGATGTCCTCCTCTACTCTGATGCCCAACCCATTTAGGTGGGATGATCGATGGATACCCATTGATGCTATTCCCCGGCGATTATTGGAATTGGACGCAAATGAGGTCATGGAGGAGCTCTCCCCTGCTCCTGATGATGGAAGGAGAGCTAAAGTTGCTGATTATCTTGCTCGGAGGCTTCCACCCTCTTGAAATTTTGTTTTTATTTATTATAAATTCTTTGGGCGAGCTTCGCCGACTAAACATGTACTATCATATTTGTAAATATAAAAGATTAATGAGAAGTTCGAGTTTTGGGCAATTTTGCCGACTAAACGTGTTCATCCAATCCTTTTATATTTCTGCATCTTCACAATCCTTTTTATTTTGTCATGTGAGTGTCCGCCCAGTCCAGTATGAGAATACCATTGTGCCCTCCCTTTACCTTTTAGGTCGTGTCGTCACACTCCCTTAGGCCTAAGTAGGGCAATTGGCGAGGACACACCTGGTGTTGGATGTCTTCATCCGGTCAGGATTTTGTTTAACCAAAGTAGGTTTGATGCCTAAGAATACTCTGTAGGGCTTCATATATTTCCATGGGCAATGCTAAGAGGTCTGTCGTGCTTCATGACGATGACCTGAGGAGGGGTGTTCCCCTGCTATGTCGACCATTATGCCTGTAATTTTGAAAGGATGTGTAATAAGATATAACTCTTACTAATTAGAGAGTGATCAACTGAGAGATTTTCATTGGTGAATTGAGAAATGAACTGTCCTTTCACATAATGAATACAATAAAAGATCTAACAATAGAACTCCTAAAAATAGAATTTTTTTAGATTAGCTGCGTTCCATGCTCGTGGTATCTCTCTGCCCTCCATCATTTTCAAATGATAGGCACCTTGCAGGTCGTCTCTAATTATCTTATAAGGTCCTTCCCAGTTCGGGCCCAGTTTACCGTCTGATGGCTTCACTGTGTTGCCCAGGACCTTTCTTAGAACATAGTCCCCAACTTTGAATTTCCTCGGATTGACCCTTTTACTGTAGTGCTTCACGAGCTGTTGCTGATAGCTCGCTAGTTTTACTAGGGCAAGTTCCCTGCGCTCGTCGGCCAAGTCGAGTTCAGCGAGCAAAGCCTGATCGTTCTGACCCTGATCGACAAGGTCGAATCTCATTGTAGGCAAACCTGCTTCTAGTGGGATGACCACTTCCATACCATATGCTAGTGAGAATGGCGTTTCCCCTGTGGCTCGCCTAGGAGTCGTTCTGTACGCCCATAGGACATGTGGTAGCTCGGTTATCCACGCACCTTTTGCTTGCTCTAACCGCTTCTTCAATCCAGCGATCACTGTCTTGTTGGAAGCCTCAGCTTGTCCGTTGCTTTGAGGGTAGGCCACCGAGCTGAAGTGGTGCCTGATCCCGTATTTGTCGCAGAAGTCCTGAAAAGGGCCACTCTCGAACTGTGTTCCATTGTCAGTGATGATGGTTCTGGGGATTTCGAATCGGGTGATTATATTTCTCCATATGAACCTCATCATGTCAGCATCTCGGATGTTCGCCTGTGGTTCTGCCTCGATCCACTTCGTAAAGTAATCAGTTGCCACCAACAGGTATTTGTGATTACCGGCAGCGGTGGTTAGTGGTCCAACGATGTCCATTCCCCACTCAGCGAAGGGCTAGGGACTGGTCAGGGATTTTAATTCGCTGGCGGGCTGGTGGACCATGGGAGCGTGAAGTTGGCATTTTAGGCATTTGCGAACATATACTGAGGAGTCCTTTTGTATATATGGCCACCGGTAACCTTCCTTCATTGCTCGGAAGGCTAGAGACCTTCCTCCGACATGACTTCCACAGATTCCTTCGTGAAGCTCGTGAAGTACTGCCTTGACATCGCCTGGGTGGACGCATCTAAGGTAGGGGCCGGAGAAATATCTTTTATACAAGTCGCCTCCTGTGGATAAGTGAAAGCGTGCAGCTTTGACTCTTATCTGGTGAGCAGTTCTTTTATCCTCTGGGAGCGTTCCGTTCTTCAAATAGTCTCTCAAGGGATCCATCCAGCTGGGGGCTGGTTCCAATTGGAGTATTGGTTTCTCTTTGGTCAGCTCGCAGTTGGGGTAGATGCCCGGGCAGCTGAGGAAATCGATAGGGATGATCCTTTTAAGGCTGGAATCAACTGCCGAGCTCAGGGATGCTAAGGCGTCAGCGTGGCTGTTTTGCCCCCTGGGAAACTGTTGGATGTTGATGTCTTCAAAGTTCGTCATTAAGTTTTTTACCAAGGAGAGGTAGGCTGCCATCCTCTCATCCTTCACGTTATAGTCTCCACTTATCTGATTGGAAACTAGTTGTGAATCTCCGAATACATGTAAATGCTTTGCTCCCAGAGTTTGCGCCCTTTGGAGACCTGCTATTAAGGCTTCGTATTCTGCTTCGTTGTTGGAGGCTGCAAATCCTAGCCTGATTCCTTGCTCGAGGACTGTATTCTCTGGAGTGATGAGAACAATTCCTACTCCTGCCCCCTTTGAGTTGGAGGCTCCATCAACGAATAGTTTCCATCTTCCCCCTATAGCCTGGTTGTTTTGTTCTGTTGGCTTAGGTTGGTCGATGCGCTCTTCACCTGTGAATTCATCTATGAAGTCAGCAAGGATTTGACCCTTGATAGCTGTCCTTGGTTGAAATTGGATGTCAAATCGACCGAGCTCGACTGACCATTTAGACAGTCTGCCCGACAAATCTGCCTTCCTTAGGATAGCCTTGAGGGGGTGTGATGTAAGGACGATGATCGTATGAGTTTCGAAGTAGTGCTTCAGTTTCCTCGAGGACATCACTAGGGCGAATGCGAGCTTTTCCAATGGTAGGTAGCGCTGCTCGGCGTCCATTAAGGTTTTGCTCACGTAATAGACTGGATGTTGGATTCCTGTAACTTCACACATTAGCGCTGAGCTGACAGTATGGCTGGACACAGAGAGGTAGAGGTACAAAGAGTCTATTTGATGTGGTATGACAAGCAGTGGTGGGGAGCTTAGGTAGGACTTGAGCTCGTCTAACGCTCGTGTGCAACCTGGGGTCCATTCTACTGTTTTGCTGCCTTTTAAGAGCTGGAAGAAGGGCTTGCATCTCTCGGAGGATTTAGAAATGAAACAATTTCGAGCAGCGAGCGTTTCAGTGAGTTTCTGCACATCTCAGACTGTGCGAGGAGGTTGCACTCTTTTGATTGCATCAATCTGGTTCGGATTAGCCTCTATGCCTCGCTTGCTGACCAAATACCCAAGAAACTTTCCTGACTGGACACCGAAGGAACACCTGCTCGCGTTGAGTTTCATTCGGTACTTCCTGAGGATTTCGAAGGTACTTGATAGGTCCGAGAGGTGATTTTCCTTCTCCTTGCTCTTGACGAGCATGTCGTCGATGTAGACCTCCATTGTGTTTCCCATTTGATTTCTGAACATTTTGGTAACTAGCCGCTGATAGGTTGCCCCTGCATTTTTTAGCCCAAAAGGCATGAACTTGTAATAGTATAAACTAACCGTTGTGATAAACGCCGTTTTGTTCTGATCTGGGGCATACAGGGGAATCTAGTGATATCCCGAGTATGCGTCCAGGAAACTCATTCGTTCGTGAGTTGCGGTGGCGTCTACTAGTTGGTCTATTTTCAGAAGAGGGAAGCTATCCTTGGGGCAGGCTTTGTTGAGCTCAGTGAAGTCTATGCAAACTTTCCACTTCCCGTTGCTTTTTGGAACTACCACTGGGTTGGATAACCATTTGGGGAATTGCACTTCCCATATGGACCCTGCATCCAACAATTTTTCGACTTCTTTTTCTATTGCTCTGGCCTTCTCAGGAGCAGTTCGTCGTGCCTTCTGTGCTATCGGCTTGAATATGGGATTGACGTGCAACCGATGGCAGACCATACTGGGATCGATTCCTGGCAGCTCATAGGGTTCCCAAGCGAAAACATCTATGTTTCTTCTGAGTAAGGTTAACAAATCCCTGTGCTCTTGGTCAGTGAGTGAGGTCCCGATCAGGAAGACTCTGCTGTTGTCGCCTTCTTTAGCAATCACTTCTACCAGGTCCTCTGCGACACGCTCGGAGGGGAGGAGCCTGGTCTCTTTCACTCCGGGCCTTCCATATTTTAATTGCTATTTGGAAGGGATTGCACCTTCCTCCACTTTCTCGCTGGTTTGAACGGCTCTTTTCTCAGCCTTTGGTCGGATGGCCGCTATGAAGCACTTTCTCGCCATCGCTTGGTCGCCATGTATCTCCATCACTCCCCGCTCGATGACATATTTGAGTTTCTGGTGGTAGGTCGAGGAGACTGCCTGCATTGCATGAAGCCATCCCCTGTCGAGGATGGCTTGATACGGTGAATCGATGTCGACCACCAAGAATTCGATCATTTTTGAAACATTTCCAGCGAGCACTGGCAGTACTATCTTGCCCAGAGGCATGGTCATCTTCCCAGCGAAGCCGACCATAGTAACAGTGGTTCCCTTTAGGTCGGCGATGTTCAACTTTAATTTTCTGAACAGGTCGATGTACATTACTTCGGATGAGCTCCCTTGATCGACGAGCAGCCTGTCGATATCAAAGTTGGCTATCCTGAGTGTAATGACTAAGGCATCGTGATGTGGGGTCCTTACTCCCACAAGATCTTCATCCGTGAAAACAATATGCTTGTTGTAGTTGATGTCCTCTGCTCGCCGACGTTTTCCTGCCTGTGATTTTGCTGGATCAATCTGAAAAGCTTGCATCACCGCTGTCAGCTTCTTTACCTCCATTCGAGCTGAGTTACCCTGGATTTGCTTAACATCGGATACTCCATGGATTACTGCGAATTCGTGTCCGGCGTTGTCTTCCAATACGTTGTCGGGTTTTGCCTCCTTGTGGACAGTCACTCTCTCTACCTTCTTTTCCACAAAGTCATTCAAATGTCCGGATTGGGCCAACTCCTCGAGGTGGGACTTAAGAGCCTTGCAGTGCTCGGTCTTATGTCCTCCCTCTTTGTGGAAGGTGCATCTCAGTGCATTGTTTCTTTTTGAGGGGTCTCCTCCCATTTTCCGTGGCCATTTGATGAACGGCTCATCCTTGATCTTCGCAAGAATTTTGTAAATTGGTTCTTTGAAGACGGTGTTGACCGCCTGGAACGACTTTGCAACGTCAGGGTTCCCTCCATTTTTGGATCCATTCTTGCTCCCATTCTTTCATCCTTTTTTCTGGTTATCAACTTTCTCACTTCCCTTGGTAGCGAGCTTGGCTCGACCATTTTCTCCTATGTTAAGGCGGGTGACATCTTCCACCTTTGCGTATTTCTCAATCCGGGCCATCAGGTCATCAATGGTCGTAGCTTCCTTCTTTGTCAAGGGCTGGTAAAGGAGGGAAGAGCTAGGTAGCCCAATTTTGAATGAAGCCACTGCCACTTCTTCCGCGCAGTCCTCGACTTCGTTGAATAACTCCCAGTACCTCTTTGCGTAGTCTCGGAGTGTCTCCTGAGGCGTTTTCTTCATTGTTAATAGAGCATCCATCCTTTTGGGATGGGAGCTGCTGGTGATGAACCGGGCCATAAAGAGCTCGGCCAGGGATTTGAAATTTCTGATGGATCGGTGAGGGAGTTTCTCGAACCATTTTTGGGGCACGTCATGAAGGCTCGAGGGAAAAATACGGCACATCAGTGCATCTCGGTGATTCCAGAGGGTCATAGCCTGTCGGTACTGCCTGACATGATCAATGGGATCAGTCTTCCCGTCGTAAATCTTGAACCTTGGAATAGCAAAATTTTTGGGAGCTTCTTCTTCTTCAATTTCCCTTGTGAAGGGCGATTTCATCTGGGTCTTGAGGGCTTTCCTAGAGAGTTCTCTGGTCGACCTGGTGCCGCGGTGAGCTGGATGTTGGTCCATTTCTCTGCGGACTAGGTTCCGTATGTTGTTGTCACTGCGAACAGGGCTTTGATAGCGGCGAACTTTTCTCAGTTGTTCGCGGAGGTCGTCGTCTGAGTCGCCACCTTCGAACCCTTGATATTGCCGCCTAGGGCTCCTTCCTCGTTTGTGAGATTTGCTCGCCTGAGGGCTAGGAGTGCGATAGGGGCGTCTCGTGGTATCAGGACGTAGTTCCTTCTCCAGTTTTTCCAGTCTTCTTTTCAAGCGA
This sequence comes from Sambucus nigra, assembly GCA_949130495.1. Classification (NCBI taxonomy): domain Eukaryota; kingdom Viridiplantae; phylum Streptophyta; class Magnoliopsida; order Dipsacales; family Adoxaceae; genus Sambucus; species Sambucus nigra. The sequence continues at coordinate 353,630,336 of OX422214.1, forward strand.
GCATTCTCAGCCTCATATCTGTGAGAAGACTCCCTCTGCTCGTGGAGCCTTGCTTCGTATGCATCGATCAATCTGGATATCTGAGTGGACCTTGCTGGTCCTTGACTTTCTTCTGAGGCTGGACTTTCTAAGCGAGCCCCTTGATTTGAACGTCGGACTTCAGACCTAATCCTGCGAGGAGCGGGTGGCTCCTGAATATCTCCTGCTTGAGGAGCATTGCTGCTGTAACCAGACATCTTAGATTTTTTCTTGGCGTGGGCTCTTTTCAGGGAAAGATGAACGTTTCCCACAGACGGCGCCAATTGTGGTTACAATTATTATGCAACACAAATAAATATGAAAGAGGTAACAACCAAGAAAAGATAAATAAAATGCCAATCACACAACAACGGGTATATGTGGTTCAGCGAAGATGTGCCTACGTCCACGGTGGTTCAGTCAGTGTTATTTCTCTATGTTCTGAAGAATAAGTACAGAGAATACAAGGTGTCCTTTTCCCCAGACTTAGGGTTTAATTTATACATGTATATGTTGGTTTAGTGGGGGTGATGGGTTCCTCCTTATTATCCATCTCCCCTGTAACTTTCTTACATGGGATCGCGCTTCCCCACAACTTCTCTTCATGGGATCGTGGAGTAATCGGATCAATACAAAAGGTGATGGGCCTGGGCTTTGGGCCACTAAGGCGAGGCTACTCGTCCAGGCCTATAATGCTAAATTCAGGGTACCCACAGTAAGTTAGGGTAAAAGAAAAGAAGAAAGAAAATAAAATGGAAAATATCTTGACAAATAGGGGATCGATCGATCGAACCAAAGGGTCGATTGATCGATGGATCAAAGACTTGCACACTGTCTCCTAGAGATTTAAAAAATGATAGGGGTTGATCGATCGACCCTTTTGGTCAATCGATCGATCAAGAATGTCACAACCATGTTCCCCTATTTTGATTTCATTATAATTCTCCTCCGTAAAAAACCTCATAACTTATTCGTTCGGAATAGGATTCACGTACCATTCACGGCCACGCAAAGATCACTCAGAGGGCTACAACTTCCGTGAAGACATTGGTCCAGTTGCTCAAATTGTGAAATGACTAAATTTTTCTTATGCGTGCGATTGTGTATGAAACTTCACTAAAATGCATCTGAACTTCATACTAAGCATCCAAATACCTACAAAAGCTCAATTAACCCATGCAAAATGTGTTAACATAGAAATCCGAGGTTTTTTGGTTAATGAGCATAAATATTGGGATCAAGATACCCGATGGGGCTAATAATGTGTGGGTTAACATGTGAAATACGCAATATTTGTATTAATGAGGCATGCATTGTAGGCCTCAAAGTTGCCCTCAAGAAGGGAATCATTCACCTTGATGTCTAAGGGGATTCTTCTCTCATCATCGGCCAAGTTCTTTGAAGATGGAAAGCCAAAGACGAAAGGTTCTTACCTTTTCATGCTCACTTAGAAGAGTTGGACTCCTAGTTTCGAGATATCACCTTCCACTACTTGACCCATAAAAAGAACATCTTAGTTAATTCCCTTTCTACCTCGTCCTCTATGGTCGAAATGCTCGAGGGAATATCGATGGCCCTTTCCCTAGTTTAAAAACAAGTTATGCTAACCCACTTTAACCGCATTGAGCTTGTCATAAAGGAATATTTCGATATGGCCGAGTTCTGATACTATGACAATTGGCGCCTCCTTAAGCATGGTAGGTATCCCCAAGACACAGGAAAATAAGATCGTGCAACCCTTTGCAAATTGGTTGCCCAATAGATCATCTGTGATAAAGCATTATTCAAGAGAAACTTCGATGGAACCCATTTACACTACATTGCAGGGGCTGATATTGAAGAAATGATGTAGAAGATCCACATTGGGGAATGCAGACAGCACATTAATGGTCATATGCTTCCTAAGAAGATCATCCGTCAAGGGTACAATTGGATCACCATAGTTCAGGATTGCACCGCCTATGTCCGAACATGCCTCAAATGCAAATAGATCCCCAATCTCTAGCACTTACCTCCTCAAAAATTATACAACATGACTTATCCTTAGAAGTTCTCCACCTGGGGCATTGAAATCATATGGAAAGTCATACCAAAAGCTTCAAATAAGCATGAGTTCATCCTTGTCTCCATTGATTACTTCACTAAAGGGGTTAAAGCCTAGTCATAAACAATATTGAATGCTAAAAAAGTGGCCAAGTTAGTTAAGGTCACATAACTGGTCAATGAGTATGGGATTTAGAGGCACAAATCTTATCCCTATAGACCCCAAACCAATGGTACAGTCGTAGCCACAAAAAAAACTCAAAGCCATCATCAGTAAAATAATCGAGAGTTACCGAGATGGGGCCAATTGGATCCCTTACGCCCTCTATGGTTACCACACTTTAGTTAGGACATCCATTAGGGATACTCCTTACTCTATGATATATAAGATGGAATCAGTCCAACTCGTTAGGCTAGAAATACCTCCCTACGTGTTATGATCAAGAGCAGAGTTAACGAGGAAGATTGGCATCAAATTCGCTTTAATGAACTAACACAATTGGATGAAAAGAGGTTGAAGGCTCTATACCTTATACATGGGTACTATTGCCGGATGACATGATCATTCAATTAAAGAGTTAAGGACCGTGGTGTCCAGGAAGGAGACTCGGCCCTTAAAGAGATCATAGAACTTGTCTAGGACCCTAGAGGGAAATTTAAGCCAAATTGGAGCGAACCCTACATAGTGTAGATGATTATCTCAAGAGGCACCGCTATGTTCACAGACCTCGATGGAGAAGATATGGCATGTCTAGTTAATCTGGACCATCTCAAGAAGTCCTACCCTTAGTCCAAAATCTCAGCGCACAATGACTCTTCTCATCCCTTCTATTCTAAAAAAATATTTCTTCGTTTCTCTCTACCGAAAACTACATAGAACTTGATCCTCGAAAAAACCTTTCGCTTTTAAAATGGAACTCAAAAAATTTTCAAAAATCCGAAAGGTAAGTAGGCAACTCATACACCTTATATAAGCACGGTCCCCTTATTTTTTTGTAAAATGTTATTCTTTTCTAACCTCCGAGAATGACAATTCATTTTATCATTTATACATGAACAAAAGGATTATGTATGCCTTAGCAATTAGTATGGATAACTCAAATGTAAAACTCATGAAGAGGCACAAAAATATGATCAAAATATTTTTTATTCAAAATAGGGATGTTCGGTACAATTACATGAAGTATCAGTGAAGGAAGTCAAAATAACCACCCCTCTCCGTTGACCAAGTTATTTAAAAAAAAACAAACAAAACTTCACAAAACTATTCCCAAATCTACACACAAAAATATCCAAATCCAAACAGATTCACATAAAATAATCCCAACTTCACAAAATCCTATCCGTAACTATCATAAGACCCAACCTCATCATCATCATCATTGATATGCCCAACTATAACCTCGGTTCAGGGATACCTACCTCGGCCGAGATAATGGTCGAGACGTTGATCGACCCATTAAGGGGTAAGGGCCCACGATAACATCCCTCGGCCAGGACTACCTCGGCCTAGGCCGACACTACTACTTACTCCTCCCCAAGGATACTACGCACGTCGCAGACATCAACAGCATCCTAAAGCACCTAGGAATAGCAACCTCGGCCATCAGTAGGCCGAGGTGACAAGGAGTCGCAGATCATCTTCAAAATGGAACCAGAGGTATTAATAATCATCAGTAGTCCTACCTCGGCTTGGGCCGAGGTTACCAGAGGTATTAATAATCATCATCATGAGGCATATCCATACCTCGGCTGGGGCCGACTCAGCATAATGTCTCGACGGAGATCAGGCCGAGACTCCACATGACATTACGGATTGAACGGACATCAAGCTTTTACAGCTCGGCCTCTCCCAAATCGGGGTCATTCACCAACATGATTGCCAAGCATCTGTTGACATTTGGATAAGGACACCTGGACACAAATCAGTTGTCACAAGATTATTCTCCACATGGGGGAGAATATTTCATCATCATTTCTTACATGTGACTAGGACAGGTGGCATTCCCTCATTGGTGAGGATATCACACACATGCTCACTGCATGCATGGGGGGTACATTACACCCCCTAGGCACTATATATAGGGGTCATCCCATACCTTGCAAAGGGATCTCATTCATGCAACCCTAGCAGAAACCCTGTCAAAATATACAGTAGAGAGAGAGAGCTTGAGGGAATTGTACCCATGGTCATTTGTACCATCTGTCAGTGATATTACTCACACACTCACTATGGACGTAGGCCAGACAGGCTGAACCACCCGTATTCCGGTTTTGATCTCCTCATATTCTCACCTCCTTCTCTTCTCTTTTTATAGCTGTACTGCCATTGTGATATACATATAGAGCTTGGAAACACCTTACCTGGTGGTGCTGATTCCCAGCATCATCATTTTGGCGCCGTCTGTGGGAATCGAGAGGCTATCTCTTCCTCTTTTTCTGCTTTACCTCACCGGAGACTCTGGTGGTGAACCAGGAACCACCCCTTGTGTGGAGCTGTTTCACCATTGAAAGAGGTCCTTTAAGGTATTAAGCTCACTTGCTGTTCAAGCTCTTTATTATCAACACATGGCACCAGAATTACCACCGCCTCTTCCGCCGCCCGGAGGTGGAGGGGCTAGCTCCAGTCAGGCTCCTCCCCAGTCCGAAATGGCGGAGGTGGCAGCAGATTTGAAATCTTTAGCTACAACACAACAAGCCATGAAGGAGCAATTTGCCTAGCTCATCCAAACCATGATGATGAGGCCACCGGGAGTCTCCCCGGACATGATAAGTCCGGCGGCAGTTCAACCCTATCCTGATGCCAGGGGACCACCCCAGGCGCCCATGAAGGACCAACCTGCACCCCAGCGGAGGAGGGACGTTGCTGAACCTAGGCGCTTGCGCCTGGGGAGGCAGGGAAACCCTTGCCCAGAGGACAGGTATGATGACCTAGAAGCTGAGGAGGCCCCGGAAGATTGCTGGGAGCCGTATGAGGTGTCAGATAACACCGTACGACCCCTTAGGCAGAGCCAAGGATGTGTCGGCTGAAGAAGAGATGAGGCCCAACATAGGGGGTCGGCCTTTGATAGGCAGAGCCAAGGATGTGTCGGACGTTGAAGAGATGAGGCCCAGCAGAGAGGGTCGTCCTTTAACAAGTTGAGCATAGGGTCGGCCTTCGAGAGGCTAGGCCCAGTCAATGACCTGAGGCAGAGGCTATCGAGGTCAAGGAGCGCGGCAGGCTCTCAAAGAGGGAATAGGCAGGCTCGGCCAGATCAAGGCCGACCCATGGAGAAAAGAGCCAGGGAGCAGGAAGAAGTCAATAGTCAGCGTGTTGTGGCTGGGGAACCCTCTGTCCATCGTAGGGAGGTGGCAGGGGATAACCTCGGCCTAGCTGAAGAGAGAAGACCCTGGAATGACTCAATCCAACGTCTCGAGGAGAAGATAGGGGACCTCATAAAGAGCATGGACCCACTACAGAGGGGCTACTTGGAGGGCTCCCCGTTTGTAGCTAGGATAGTGGGATTCCCAACCCCAGCTAAGTTCAAGCCTCCTACGGTGATGCCTAAGTATGATGGCAGCACTAACCCAGTGCATCATATCGAGATGTATCAGTCGGCGGCAGATATTTACTCGATCCCTAATGAGATGAAGTGTAGGGCCTTCTCAGGGACATTGACATGGGCAGCTCATAGTTGGTTCACCTCTCTTCCAAAGAACTCGATTGAAAACTTCAAGGGCCTAGCAGAGCAGTTCATCCACAACTTCTGCTTTGGGGTAAGACCTCAGAAGAAGACCACCCACCTCTTGTATGTCAAACAGGCTAAGGGTGAAAGCCTAAGAGACTATATAGCAAGATTTAACAAGGAGAAGTTGGAGGTATAGGATTACGAAGAGAGCATAGCCATGACCGCCCTGATAGGAGGCCTCCAGAAGGGGAAGCTATTGTGGAAGCTGGCGGAAGACCCCCCCAAGTCTATGGCAGAGCTATTGTCCACCGCAGGGAAAGTGATGAATGCGGAAGAGGCAATGGCCGCCAAATATGAGGAGTAGAACCGTGGTAGCACTGGGAGGTCCCAAGGTAAGAAAGAGGGGAAGAAGAGGTCAGCAGACGACAAGTTCGCTCATTACACTCCTCTGACTATGAGCTGTGAGCACATCCTTAATGAAATCAAGACTGACCGGGCTCTGAGGTGGCCAGAAAAACTGAAGGCCCCACCACATAAGAGGAATAAAAACCTCTGGTGTGAGTTCCATCAGGATCACGGACATGTCACAGAAAAATGCTTCGCTCTGAAGGACGAGATCGAGAAGATGCTAAAATCCGAGAAGCTGAGAAAGTATGTGGATGGCAAGGCCCCGAAGGGTGGAAGAGAAGACCCTAGAAAGAGAAGAGATGACAGGTGCCGCGGCGATGTCCCGACTAGAAGGCATGATGATTCAGAGGGTGATGATGGCGATGACCCGGATCTCCCACCTAAGGATGACAACACCCCAGTGAAGAGGGTAGGAATGATCTCCTTTGGTGTTAGCACCATATGTGGGGTATTCGCGGGAGGTGGCTCTGAGTTAGCTGATAGGAAGGCTCATATAGCGGAGGCCAAGTCAGTGGTCAAGACTGAGGTTGTGAATCTGACCTCTTCTGATGCAGTACAGAAGAGAAAGAAGGTAGACATGGACACCCTAGTGGTGGGATTCTCCAGACTTGACTTCAAGGGCATATTAGCCCCCCATGATGACCCTCTAGTCATCACAATAAGGGTGCATGGGTGCGATGTAGGGAGAATCCTCATAGATGGGGGAAGCTCAGCAGAGGTGATGTTCTGGCCTTGTTTCAAGAGCTTGGGTCTTAGCAGGGCAAGGCTGGTGCCCTACCATCACCCATTGATAGGCTTCAGTGGTGAGAAGGTACACCCATTGGGCATGTATGAAATGGATGTACGGATGGGAGATGAGTGGCCTAAGAGGCTGACCAAGAAGATAAACTTTTTTGTTATGGACGAAAATGTCTTCTCGGCCTACAACCTCATCATCGGAAGAGTGGCCCTCAAAGAGTTTGAAACCGTGCCGTCAACGGTCCACCAGATGCTAAAATTCCCGACTCCTTATGGGGTAGGGGAAGTGCAAGGGGACCAGACCATGGCGCGGGAGTGTTATTTCAACTCGGCCGAAGAGTGAGAGTCCCATAAGAGAGCAACCGCCACTTACAGCATTGACACACTTGATCCCAGAGATGAAACAAAATTAAAGAAGGGCGAGGCCGCGGAAGAGATAGAATCCATCGTCCTCAATAAGGACGAGCCAGAAAAAACCGTTCAGGTTGGCAAGGACCTGGAACAAGGGATCAAGGAAGAGCTGATAAAATTCCTTAGGAGGAGGCAGAGCGTCTTCGCGTGGAGTCATGCAGACATGCCTGACATCGAACCTGGGATCATGACCCACAAGCTCAACGTAGACAGAGATGCTAGGCCTATTAAATAGAGGCGAAGAATCTACTCCAGAGAAAAGTATGAGGTCATCCGAGAAGAGGTGAAGAAGTTGGAAGAGACCGAGTTCATAAGAGAGGTTACTTATCCAGAGTGGCTCTCAAATGCAGTCATCGTGCCTAAAGCCAATGGAAAGTGGCGGATGTGTGTAGACTTCACTGACCTGAACAAGTCTTGCCCGAAAGACAGCTATCACTTGCCTAGGATAGACCAGATGGTGGACGCGACTGCAGGGCACGAGCTCATAAGTTTCATGGATGCTTATTTAGGTTATAACCAAATCTTCATGGATGCAGAAGACTCTGAGAAGACAGCCTTCATCACTGACAAGGGGACGTACTGTTACAAGGTGATGCCCTTTGGTTTGAAAAATGCGGGTGCGACCTATCAACGTCTTATCAATAAGATGTTCGAGGAACAGATAGGTAAGACCATGGAGGTATACGTGGACGATATGCTAACGAAGAGCCTGAAAGCATGTACTCACGTAGCAGACCTTAAGAAGACCTTTGATGTCATGGACTCCTACAGGATGAAGCTCAACCCAGTGAAATGTGTCTTCGGGGTAGGAGCCGGGAAGTTCCTGGGGTTCATCGTTAATAAGAGGGGGATTGAAGCAAACTCGGAAAAAATCAAGGCATTACTCGACATGAAGACTCCAAGGAGTATCAAGGATGTTTAGAGACTCACTGGAAGGGTGGCGGCCCTTAACAGGTTTGTTTCCAGAGCCACGGACAAGTGTCTTCCGTTCTTTAAAGTTCAGAGAAAGGCCTTCCAGTGGGATGAAGAGTGTGAAAAATCCTTTGATCAATTGAAGTTCTACTTGGGGTCTCCCATGCTGCTGTCCCGGCCTATCGCGGGGGAAAGGTTGTTTGTGTACCTGGCAGTCTCTGAGTCAGCCATTAGCGCGGCCATCATACGGGAAGAGGATGGGGTTCATAGACCTGTGTATTTCAATAGTAAGGCCCTTCAAGGGTTCTGAACAAAACTATCCCCGCATGGAGAAATTGGCTTATGCCCTGATACACGCCTCTAGGAAGATGAAGCCTTACTTTTAAGCTCACTCCATGACAGTCCTCACCGACTCACCACTGCGGCAGGTCTTGCACAAGCCTGAGAAGTCCGGAAGACTGATGACCTGGGCCATCGAGCTAGGAGAGTATGACCTTACCTACTAACCTAGGACAGCCATCAAGGGGCAGGCCCTCGCAGACTTTGTCGCAGAGTTCACCTGGGAAGAGGCAGATAGAGGTTCGGAAGAGGCCGAGACAGAGAAAGGCCTGGATGATGGCGAAGAGACAAACCGTAGTGTCTTCCAAAATTCGGAAGAGGCAGCACCAAACGTCTTCCAAGGCCGAGAAGATGTTGTATCAGGAAAAACCCGGAGCAGAGTGGAAGAGAACGAGGAGGATCAATACCTCTTTAAGAAGGGGGTTATGAGTGAAGGGGTCTTCTCATCCGATGCGGACGTGTGGAGCCTCTTCGTTGATGGCTCTTCTTGTGACCATAGAAGTGGCGTGGGGCTAGTACTCTCGGCTCCAGATGGCGCCAACATTGAGTACGCCTTGAGATTCAACTTTAAGGCCTCCAATAACGAGTCTGAGTATGAGGCCATGATAGCAGGTCTCTTGTTGGCAACAGCTCTTCGAGTAAAGTGGCTCCTACTCCATAGCGACTCGAGGTTGGTTGTCAATCAAGTGCTGGGGGCATACGAGGCCAAGGATGAAAGGATGGCCAAATACCTAAAGAAAGTAAGAGGGTTGCTAGAGTACTTTGAAGAGGCCAAACTGAAGAGAGTGCCTAGACTGAGCAATAATCACGCTGATGCATTGGCAAGGTTGGCCTCAGCAATGAAGACAGACTTGGGAAGGACCATCCCAATTGAAGTCTTAGGAAAGGCAAGTATCGAGGAGGACGAGGTATGTAGCCCTTGTCACAGTGTAAACCTGGGAGACTCGTGGATTGACCCGATTGTCAGATACCTAAGAGAGGGGGAGCTACCTGAGTCTAAGATGGAAAGAAAAAAGTTGAGATACAGGGCTGCAAAGTTCTCATTGATAGGATACGTCTTGTATAAAAAGGGGTTTCTCTTGCCCCTCCTCAGATGTGTGCATCTTGTGGAGGTACCTCGGATCTTACAGGAGGTTCACCAAGGCTCCTGCTCCAGCCACATAGGAGGAAGACCCTTAGCTAAGAGGATCATCACTCAGGGATACTGGTGTCCCACCTTGTCTAGGGATGCTGCCGACCATGTGAAGAGGTGTGACAAAGGTCAGAGGTTCTCCACTATCCCTCAAAAACCCCATCAACCTATGACATCGATCTCTTCTCCTTGGCCATTTGCGGTATGGGGAATTGACTTGGTAGGACCTTTGCCAAGAGCTGTTAACAACTATAGATTCTTGATAGTTGCCATTGACTACTTTTCAAAATGGGTAGAGGCAGAGCCAATGATAACAATTACGGAGCAGAAGACCTTTCAGTTCATCTGGAAGAACATCATATGTAGGTATGGCCTCCCGAACACGCTCATCTCGGACAACGGGACCCAGTTCAAGAATGCCTCCTTAGAAAAGTATTGCCAAAGTGTGGGGATCAGACAGTTCTTCTCATCTCCTGGTCGACCTCAAGCAAATGGCTAGACCGAGGTCACGAACAGAACCATCTTGGATGGAATCAAGAAGAGGTTACAAGACGCTAAGGGGAGATGGATAGAAGAGGTCTACGCTGTGCTGTGGGCTTACAGAACTACGGTAAGGACACCCACAGGAGAAACCCCATTCATGCTGGCACATGGCTCAGAGGCAGTCATACCAACGGAGGTAGGGTTGACAACTCATCGGATTCAGACCTGCGAGCCTGACAGCAATGGGGAGAAGAGAAGGCTAGACCTGGATCTCATTGAAGAGAGAAGAGAGGACGCAGAAGTCAAGAAAGCAGCCTATCAGCAGAGGGCAGTAAGATTCTACAATCAAATGGTGAAGTCAAGGCCCATTGCGGTGGGAGACCTAGTGCTTAAGAAGACCCTACAGAAGACAAACAAGCTACACCCGAACTGGCATGGCCCCTACAGAGTAACGGAAGAGGTTGTGCCTGGCACGTATAGGCTAGAGAACCTAGAGGGAGAACCTTTCACAAACCCGTGGAATGCTGACCACCTGAAGAGATATTTCATATGATGTTGCATAGGATTTGTAATTTGTAAATGTACCAACTTATCGAGAAGAATTTATTAATAAAGAACAGTTTCCATGACAAGCCCTTGTTCCATTCTCAGATTGGTGATATTTATTATGAGGCTAACCTCTTAGGTAATGACCTCAGACCCTCATAACATCACTCGGTGGTGACGAGGTCTGAGTTCAGACACCTGGGTTAGATCACCTCAGACCCTTAACATCATTAATTTGGTGACACTTACTATGAGGCTAACCTCTTAGGTAATGACCTCAGACCCTCATAACATCACTCGGTGGTGACTAGGTCTGAGCTCAGACACCTGGGTTAGATTACCTCAGACCCTTAACATCATTAATTTGGTGACACCTATTATGAGGCTAACCTCTTAGGTAATGACCTCAGACCCTCATAACATCACTCGGTGGTGATGAGGTCTAAGTTCAGACACCTGGGTTAGATTACCTCAGACCCTTAACATCATTAATTTTGTGACACTTATTATGAGGCTAACCTCTTAGGTAATGACCTCAGACCCTCATAACATCACTCGGTGGTGACTAGGTCTGAGCTCAGACACCTGGGTTAGATTACCTCAGACCCTTAACATCATTAATTTGGTAACACGTATTATGAGGCTAACCTCTTAGGTAATGACCTCAGACCCTCATAACATCAATCGGTGGTGACGAGGTCTGAGTTCAGACACCTGGGATAGATTACCTCAGACCCTTAACATCATTAATTTGGTGACACTTATTATGAGGCTAACCTCTTAGGTAATGACCTCACACCCTCATAACATCACTCGGTGGTGACGAGGTCTGAGTTCAGACACCTGGGTTAGATCACCTCAGACCCTTAACATCATTAATTTGGTGACACTTATTATGAGGCTAAACTCTTAGGTAATGACCTCAGACCCTCATAACATCACTCGGTGGTGACTAGGTCTGAGCTCAGACACCTGGGTTAGATCACCTCAGACCCTTAACATCATTAATTTGGTGACACTTATTATGAGGCTAACCTCTTAGGTAATGTCCTCAGACCCTCATAACATCACTCGGTGGTGACGAGGTCTGAGCTCAGACACCTGGGTTAGATTACCTCAGACCCTTAACATCATTAATTTGGTAACACTTATTATGAGGCTAACCTCTTAGGTAATGACCTCAGACCCTCATAACATCACTCCGTGGTAACGAGGTCTGAGTTCAGACACCTGGGTTAGATCACCTCAGACCCTTAACATCATTAATTTGATGACACTTATTATGAGGCTAACCTCTTAGGTAATGACCTCAGACCCTCATAACATCACTCGGTGGTGACTAGGTCTGAGCTCAGACACCTGGGTTAGATCACCTCAGACCCTTAACATCATTAATTTGGTGACACTTATTATGAGGCTAGCCTCTTAGGTAATGACCTCAGACCCTCATAACATCACTCGGTGGTGACAAGGTTTGAGTTCAGACACCTGGGTTAGATCACCTCAGACCCTTAACCTCATTAATTTGGTGACACTTATTATGAGGATAACCTCTTAGGTAATGACCTCAGACCCTCATAACATCACTCGGTGGTGACTAGGTCTGAGCTCAGACACCTGGGTTAGATTACCTCAGACCCTTAAAATCATTAATTTTGTGACACCTATTATGAGGCTAACCTATTAGGTAATGACCTCAGACCCTCATAACATCACTTGGTGGTGACGAGGGCTGAGTTCAGACACCTGGGTTAGATGACCTCAGACCCTTAACATCATTAATTTGGTGACACTTATTATGAGGCTAACCTCTTAGGTAATGACCTCAGACCCTCATAACATCACTCGGTGGTGACGAGGTCTGAGTTCAGACACCTGGGTTAGATCACCTCAGCCCTTAACATCATTAATTTGGTGACACTTATTATGAGGCTAACCTCTTAGGTAATGACCTCAGACCCTCATAACATCACTCGGTGGTGACTATGTCTGAGCTCAGACACCTGGGTTAGATCACCTCAGACGCTTAACATCATTAGTTTGGTGACACTTATTATGAGGCTAACCTCTTAGGTAATGACCTCAGACCCTAATAACATCACTCGGTGGTGACGAGGTCTGAGTTCAGACACCTGGGTTAGATCACCTCAGACTCTTAACATCATTAATTTGGTGACACTTCTTATGAGGCTAACCTCTTAGGTAATGACCTCAGACCCTCATAACATCACTCGGTGGTGACTAAGTCTGAGCTCAGACACCTGGGTTAGATTACCTCAGACCCTTAACTTCATTAATTTGGTGACACTTATTATGAGGCTAACCTCTTAGGTAATGACCTCAGACCCTAATAACATCACTCGGTGGTGACGAGGTCTGAGCTCAGACACCTGGGTTAGATCACCTCAGACCCATATCATCATTAATTTGTTGACACTTATTATGAGGCTAACCTCTTAGGTAATGACCTCAGACCCTCATAACATCACTCGGTGGTGACGAGGTCTGAGTTCAGACACCTGGGTTAGATCACCTCAGACCCTTAACATCATTAATTTGGTTACACTTATTATGAGGCTAACCTCTTAGGTAATGACCTCAGACCCTCATAACATCACTCGGTGGTGACTAGGTCTGAGCACAGACACCTGGGTTAGATCACCTCAGACCCATAACATCATTAATTTGGTGACACTTATTATGAGGCTAACCTCTTAGGTAATGACCTCAGACCATCATAACATCACTCGGTGGTGACTAGGTCTGAGCTCAGACACCTGGGTTAGATCACCTCAGACCCTTAACATCATTAATTTGGTAACACTTATTATGAGGCTAACCTCTTAGGTAATGACCTCAGACCCTCATAACATCACTCGGTGGTGACGAGGTCTGAGTTCAGACACCTGGGTTAGATTACCTCAGACCCTTAACATCATTAATTTGGTGACACTTATTATGAGGCTAACCTCTTAGGTAATGACCTCAGACCCTCATAACATCACTCGGTGGTGACGAGGTCTGAGTTCAGGCACCTGGGTTAGATCACCTCAGACCCTTAACATCTTTAATTTGGTGACACTTATTATGAGGCTAACCTCTTAGGTAATGACCTCAGACCCTCATAACATCACTCGGTGGTGACTAGGTCTGAGCTCAGACACCTGGGTTAGATCACCTCAGACCCTTGACATCATTAATTTGGTGACACTTATTATGAGGCTAACCTCTTAGGTAATGACCTCAGACCCTCATAACATCACTCGGTGGTGACTAGGTCTGAGCTCAGACACCTGGGTTAGATTACCTCAGACCCTTAACATCATTAATTTGGTAACACCTATTATGAGGCTAACCTCTTAGGTAATGACCTCAGACCCTCATAACATCACTCGGTGGTGACGAGGTATGAGTTCAGACACCTGGGTTAGATGGCCTCAGACCTTTAACATCATTAATTTGGTGACACTTATTATGAGGCTAACCTGTTAGGTAATGAGCTCGGACCCTCATAACATCACTCGGTGGTGACGAGGTCTAAGTTCAGACACCTGGGTTAGATGACCTCAGACCCTTAACATCATTAATTTGGTGACACTTATTACGAGGCCAACCTCTTAGGTAATGACCTCAGACCCTCATAACATCACTCGGTGGTGACGAGGTCTGAGTTCAGACACCTGGGTTAGATGGCCTCAGACCTTTAACATCATTAATTTGGTGACACTTTTTATAAGGCTAACCTCTTAGGTAATGACCTCACACCCTCATAACATCACTCGGTGGTGACGAGGTCTGAGTTCAGACACCTGGGTTAGATCACCTCAGACCCTTAACATCATTAATTTGGTGACACTTATTATGAGGCTAAACTCTTAGGTAATGACCTCAGACCCTCATAACATCACTCGGTGGTGACTAGGTCTGAGCTCAGACACCTGGGTTAGATCACCTCAGACCCTTAACATCATTAATTTGGTGACACTTATTATGAGGCTAACCTCTTAGGTAATGTCCTCAGACCCTCATAACATCACTCGGTGGTGACGAGGTCTGAGCTCAGACACTTGGGTTAGATTACCTCAGACCCTTAACATCATTAATTTGGTAACACTTATTATGAGGCTAACCTCTTAGGTAATGACCTCAGACCTCATAACATCACTCGGTGGTAACGAGGTCTGAGTTCAGACACCTGGGTTAGATAACCTCAGACCCTTAACATCATTAATTTGATGACACTTATTATGAGGCTAACCTCTTAGGTAATGACCTCAGACCCTCATAACATCACTCGGTGGTGACTAGGTCTGAGCTCAGACACCTGGGTTAGATCACCTCAGACCCTTAACATCATTAATTTGGTGACACTTATTATGAGGCTAGCCTCTTAGGTAATGACCTCAGACCCTCATAACATCACTCGGTGGTGACAAGGTTTGAGTTCAGACACCTGGGTTAGATCACCTCAGACCCTTAACCTCATTAATTTGGTGACACTTATTATGAGGTTAACCTCTTAGGTAATGACCTCAGACCCTCATAACATCACTCGGTGGTGACTAGGTCTGAGCTCAGACACCTGGGTTAGATTACCTCAGACCCTTAAAATCATTAATTTTGTGACACCTATTATGAGGCTAACCTATTAGGTAATGACCTCAGACCCTCATAACATCACTTGGTGGTGACGAGGTCTGAGTTCAGACACCTGGGTTAGATCACCTCAGCCCTTAACATCATTAATTTGGTGACACTTATTATGAGGCTAACCTCTTAGGTAATGACCTCAGACCCTCATAACATCACTCGGTGGTGACTATGTCTGAGCTCAGACACCTGGGTTAGATCACCTCAGACTCTTAACATCATTAATTTGGTGACACTTCTTATGAGGCTAACCTCTTAGGTAATGACCTCAGACCCTCATAACATCACTCGGTGGTGACTAAGTCTGAGCTCAGACACCTGGGTTAGATTACCTCAGACCCTTAACTTCATTAATTTGGTGACACTTATTATGAGGCTAACCTCTTAGGTAATGACCTCAGACCCTAATAACATCACTCGGTGGTGACGAGGTCTGAGCTCAGACACCTGGGTTAGATCACCTCAGACCCATATCATCATTAATTTGTTGACACTTATTATGAGGCTAACCTCTTAGGTAATGACCTCAGACCCTCATAACATCACTCGGTGGTGACGAGGTCTGAGTTCAGACACCTGGGTTAGATCACCTCAGACCCTTAACATCATTAATTTGGTTACACTTATTATGAGGCTAACCTCTTAGGTAATGACCTCATACCCTCATAACATCACTCGGTGGTGACTAGGTCTGAGCACAGACACCTGGGTTAGATCACCTCAGACCCATAACATCATTAATTTGGTGACACTTATTATGAGGCTAACCTCTTAGGTAATGACCTCAGACCATCATAACATCACTCGGTGGTGACTAGGTCTGAGCTCAGACACCTGGGTTAGATCACCTCAGACCCTTAACATCATTAATTTGGTAACACTTATTATGAGGCTAACCTCTTAGGTAATGACCTCAGACCCTCATAACATCACTCGGTGGTGACGAGGTCTGAGTTCAGACACCTGGGTTAGATTACCTCAGACACTTAACATCATTAATTTGGTGACACTTATTATGAGGCTAACCTCTTAGGTAATGACCTCAGACCCTCATAACATCACTCGGTGGTGACGAGGTCTGAGTTCAGACACCTGGGTTAGATCACCTCAGACTCTTAACATCATTAATTTGGTGACACTTCTTATGAGGCTAACCTCTTAGGTAATGACCTCAGACCCTCATAACATCACTCGGTGGTGACTAAGTCTGAGCTCAGACACCTGGGTTAGATTACCTCAGACCCTTAACTTCATTAATTTGGTGACACTTATTATGAGGCTAACCTCTTAGGTAATGACCTCAGACCCTAATAACATCACTCGGTGGTGACGAGGTCTGAGCTCAGACACCTGGGTTAGATCACCTCAGACCCATATCATCATTAATTTGTTGACACTTATTATGAGGCTAACCTCTTAGGTAATGACCTCAGACCCTCATAACATCACTCGGTGGTGACGAGGTCTGAGTTCAGACACCTGGGTTAGATCACCTCAGACCCTTAACATCATTAATTTGGTTACACTTATTATGAGGCTAACCTCTTAGGTAATGACCTCAGACCCTCATAACATCACTCGGTGGTGACTAGGTCTGAGCACAGACACCTGGGTTAGATCACCTCAGACCCATAACATCATTAATTTGGTGACACTTATTATGAGGCTAACCTCTTAGGTAATGACCTCAGACCATCATAACATCACTCGGTGGTGACTAGGTCTGAGCTCAGACACCTGGGTTAGATCACCTCAGACCCTTAACATCATTAATTTGGTAACACTTATTATGAGGCTAACCTCTTAGGTAATGACCTCAGACCCTCATAACATCACTCGGTGGTGACGAGGTCTGAGTTCAGACACCTGGGTTAGATTACCTCAGACCCTTAACATCATTAATTTGGTGACACTTATTATGAGGCTAACCTCTTAGGTAATGACCTCAGACCCTCATAACATCACTCGGTGGTGACGAGTTCTGAGTTCAGGCACCTGGGTTAGATCACCTCAGACCCTTAACATCTTTAATTTGGTGACACTTATTATGAGGCTAACCTCTTAGGTAATGACCTCAGACCCTCATAACATCACTCGGTGGTGACTAGGTCTGAGCTCAGACACCTGGGTTAGATCACCTCAGACCCTTGACATCATTAATTTGGTGACACTTATTATGAGGCTAACCTCTTAGGTAATGACCTCAGACCCTCATAACATCACTCGGTGGTGACTAGGTCTGAGCTCAGACACCTGGGTTAGATTACCTCAGACCCTTAACATCATTAATTTGGTAACACCTATTATGAGGCTAACCTCTTAGGTAATGACCTCAGACCCTCATAACATCACTCGGTGGTGACGAGGTATGAGTTCAGACACCTGGGTTAGATGGCCTCAGACCTTTAACATCATTAATTTGGTGACACTTATTATGAGGCTAACCTGTTAGGTAATGAGCTCGGACCCTCATAACATCACTCGGTGGTGACGAGGTCTAAGTTCAGACACCTGGGTTAGATGACCTCAGACCCTTAACGTCATTAATTTGGTGACACTTATTACGAGGCTAACCTCTTAGGTAATGACCTCAGACCCTCATAACATCACTCGGTGGTGACGAGGTCTGAGTTCAGACACCTGGGTTAGATGGCCTCAGACCTTTAACATCATTAATTTGGTGACACTTTTTATGAGGCTAACCTCTTAGGTAATGACCTCACACCCTCATAACATCACTCGGTGGTGACGAGGTCTGAGTTCAGACACCTGGGTTAGATCACCTCAGACCCTTAACATCATTAATTTGGTGACACTTATTATGAGGCTAAACTCTTAGGTAATGACCTCAGACCCTCATAACATCACTCGGTGGTGACTAGGTCTGAGCTCAGACACCTGGGTTAGATCACCTCAGACCCTTAACATCATTAATTTGGTGACACTTATTATGAGGCTAACCTCTTAGGTAATGTCCTCAGACCCTCATAACATCACTCGGTGGTGACGAGGTCTGAGCTCAGACACTTGGGTTAGATTACCTCAGACCCTTAACATCATTAATTTGGTAACACTTATTATGAGGCTAACCTCTTAGGTAATGACCTCAGACCTCATAACATCACTCGGTGGTAACGAGGTCTGAGTTCAGACACCTGGGTTAGATCACCTCAGACCCTTAACATCATTAATTTGATGACACTTATTATGAGGCTAACCTCTTAGGTAATGACCTCAGACCCTCATAACATCACTCGGTGGTGACTAGGTCTGAGCTCAGACACCTGGGTTAGATTACCTCAGACCCTTAACTTCATTAATTTGGTGACACTTATTATGAGGCTAACCTCTTAGGTAATGACCTCAGACCCTAATAACATCACTCGGTGGTGACGAGGTCTGAGCTCAGACACCTGGGTTAGATCACCTCAGACCCATATCATCATTAATTTGTTGACACTTATTATGAGGCTAACCTCTTAGGTAATGACCTCAGACCCTCATAACATCACTCGGTGGTGACGAGGTCTGAGTTCAGACACCTGGGTTAGATCACCTCAGACCCTTAACAACATTAATTTGGTTACACTTATTATGAGGCTAACCTCTTAGGTAATGACCTCAGACCCTCATAACATCACTCGGTGGTGACTAGGTCTGAGCACAGACACCTGGGTTAGATCACCTCAGACCCTTAACATCATTAATTTGGTGACACTTATTATGAGGCTAACCTCTTAGGTAATGACCTCAGACCATCATAACATCACTCGGTGGTGACTAGGTCTGAGCTCAGACACCTGGGTTAGATCACCTCAGACCCTTAACATCATTAATTTGGTAAAACTTATTATGAGGCTAACCTCTTAGGTAATGACCTCAGACCCTCATAACATCACTCGGTGGTGACGAGGTCTGAGTTCAGACACCTGGGTTAGATTACCTCAGACCCTTAACATCATTAATTTGGTGACACTTATTATGAGGCTAACCTCTTAGGTAATGACCTCAGACCCTCATAACATCCCTCGGTGGTGACGAGGTCTGAGTTCAGACACCTGGGTTAGATCACCTCAGACCCTTAACATCTTTAATTTGGTGACACTTATTATGAGGCTAACCTCTTAGGTAATGACCTCGGACCCTCATAACATCACTCGGTGGTGACTAGGTCTGAGCTCAGACACCTGGGTTAGATCACCTCAGACCCTTGACATCAGTAATTTGGTGACACTTATTATGATGCTAACCTCTTAGGTAATGACCTCAGACCCTCATAACATCACTCGGTGGTTACTAGGTCTGAGCTCAGACACCTGGGTTAGATTACCTCACACCCTTAACATCATTAATTTGGTAACACTTATTATGAGGCTAACCTCTTAGGTAATGACCTCAGACCCTCATAACATCACTCGGTGGTGACGAGGTATGAGTTCAGACACCTGGGTTAGATGGCCTCAGACCTTTAACATCATTAATTTGGTGACACTTATTATGAGGCTAACCTCTTAGGTAATGACGTCGGACCCTCATAACATCACTCGGTGGTGACGAGGTCTAAGTTCAGACACCTGGGTTAGATGACCTCAGACCCTTAACGTCATTAATTTGGTGACACTTATTACGAGGCTAACCTCTTAGGTAATGACCTCAGACCCTCATAACATCACTCGGTGGTGACGAGGTATGAGGTCAGACACCTGGGTTAGATGGCCTCAGACCTTTAACATCATTAATTTGGTGACACTTTTTATGAGGCAAACCTCTTAGGTAAGGACCTCAGACCCTCATAACATCACTCGGTGGTGACGAGGTCTGAGTTCAGACACCTGGGTTAGATCACCTCAGACCCTTAACATCATTAATTTGGTGACACTTATTACGAGGCTAACCTCTTAGGTAATGACCTCAGACACTCATAACATCACTCGGTGGTGACTAGGTCTGAGCTCAGACACCTGGGTTAGATCACCTCAGACCCTTAACATCATTAATTTGGTCACACTTATTATGAGGCTAACCTCTTAGGTAATGACCTCAGACCCTCATAACATCACTCGGTGGTGACGAGGTCTGAGTTCAGACACCTGGGTTAGATCACCTCAGACCCTTAACATCATTAATTTGATGACACTTATTATGAGGCTAACCTCTTAGGTAATGACCTCAGACCCTCATAACATCACTCGGTGGTGACTAGGTCTGAGCTCAGACACCTGGGTTAGATCACCTCAGACCCTTAACCTCATTAATTTGGTGACACTTATTATGAGGCTAGCCTCTTAGGTAATGACCTCAGACCCTCATAACATCACTCGGTGGTGATGAGGTTTGAGTTCAGACACCTGGGTTAGATCACCTCAGACCCTTAACCTCATTAATTTGGTGACACTTATTATGAGGATAACCTCTTAGGTAATGACCTCAGACCCTCATAACATCACTCGGTGGTGACTAGGTCTGAGCTCAGACACCTGGGTTAGATTACCTCAGACCCTTAAAATCATTAATTTTGTGACACCTATTATGAGGCTAACCTATTAGGTAATGACCTCAGACCCTCATAACATCACTTGGTGGTGACGAGGTCTGAGTTCAGACACCTAGGTTAGATGACCTCAGACCCTTAACATCATTAATTTGGTGACACTTATTATGAGGCTAACCTCTTAGGTAATGACCTCAGACCCTCATAACATCACTCGGTGGTGACGAGGTCTGAGTTCAGACACCTGGGTTAGATCACCTCAGCCCTTAACATCATTAATTTGGTGACACTTATTATGAGGCTAACCTCTTAGGTAATGACCTCAGACCCTCATAACATCACTCGATGGTGACTATGTCTGAGCTCAGACACCTGGGTTAGATCACCTCAGACGCTTAATATCATTAGTTTGGTGACACTTATTATGAGGCTAACCTCTTAGGTAATGACCTCAGACCCTCATAACATCACTCGGTGGTGACGAGGTCTGAGTTCAGACACCTGGGTTAGATCACCTCAGACTCTTAACATCATTAATTTGGTGACACTTCTTATGAGGCTAACCTCTTAGGTAATGACCTCAGACCCTCATAACATCACTCGGTGGTGACTAGGTCTGAGCTCAGACACCTGGGTTAGATTACCTCAGACCCTTAACTTCATTAATTTGGTGACACTTATTATGAGGCTAACCTCTTAGGTAATGACCTCAGACCCTAATAACATCACTCGGTGGTGACGAGGTCTGAGCTCAGACACCTGGGTTAGATCACCTCAGACCCATATCATCATTAATTTGTTGACACTTATTATGAGGCTAACCTCTTAGGTAATGACCTCAGACCCTCATAACATCACTCGGTGGTGACGAGGTCTGAGTTCAGACACCTGGGTTAGATCACCTCAGACCCTTAACATCATTAATTTGGTTACACTTATTATGAGGCTAACCTCTTAGGTAATGACCTCAGACCCTCATAACATCACTCGGTGGTGACTAGGTCTGAGCACAGACACCTGGGTTAGATCACCTCAGACCCATAACATCATTAATTTGGTGACACTTATTATGAGGCTAACCTCTTAGGTAATGACCTCAGACCCTCATAACATCACTCGGTGGTGATTAGGTCTGAGCTCAGACACCTGGGTTAGATTACCTCAGACCCTTAACATCATTAATTTGGTAACACTTATTATGAGGCTAACCTCTTAGGTAATGACCTCAGACCCTCATAACATCACTCGGTGGTGACGAGGTCTGAGTTCAGACACCTGGGTTAGATGACCTCAGACCCTTAACATCAGTAATTTGGTGACACTTATTATGAGGCTAACCTCTTAGGTAATGACCTCAGACCCTCATAACATCACTCGGTGGTGACGAGGTCTGAGTTCAGACACCTGGGTTAGATCACCTCAGACCCTTAACATCATTAATTTGGTGACACTTATTATGAGGCTAACCTCTTAGGTAATGACCTCAGACCCTCATAACATCACTCGGTGGTGACTACGTCTGAGCTCAGACACCAGGGTTAGATCACCTCAGACCCTTAACATCATTAGTTTGGTGACACTTATTATGAGGCTAACCTCTTAGGTAATGACCTCAGACCCTCATAACATCATTCGGTGGTGACGAGGTCTAAGTTCAGACACCTGGGTTAGATCACCTCAGACCCTTAACATCATTAATTTGAGGAGACTTATTATGAGGCTAACCTCTTAGGTAATGACCTCAGACCCTCATAACATCACTCGGTGGTGACTAGGTCTGAGTTCAGACACCTGGGTTAGATCACCTCAGACCCTTAACATCATTAATTTGGTGACACTTATTATGAGGCTAACCTCTTAGGTAATGACCTCAGACCCTCATAACATCACTCGGTGGTGACGAGGTCTGAGTTCAGACACCTGGGTTAGATGACCTCAGACCCTTAACATCATTAATTTGGTGACACTTATTATGAGTCTAACCTCTTAGGTAATGACCTCAGACCCTCATAACATCACTCGGTGGTGACGAGGTCTGAGTTCAGACACCTGGGTTAGATGACCTCGGACCCTTAATATCATTAATTTTGTGACACTTATTATGAGGCTAACCTCTTAGGTAATGACCTCAGACCCTCATAACATCACTCGGTGGTGACGAGGTCTGAGTTCAGACACCTGGGTTAGATCACCTCAGACCCTTAACATCATTAATTTGATGAGACTTATTATGAGGCTAACCTCTTAGGTAATGACCTCAGACCCTCATAACATCACTTGGTGGTGACGAGGTCTGAGCTCAGACACCTGGGTTAGATCACCTCAGACCCTTAACATCATTAATTTGGTGACACTTATTATGAGGCTAACCTCTTAGGTAATGTCCTCAGACCCTCATAACATCACTCGGTGGTGACGAGGTCTGAGTTCAGACACCTGGGTTAGATGACCTCAGACCCTTAACATCATTAATTTGGTGACACTTATTATGAGTCTAACCTCTTAGGTAATGACCTCAGACCCTCATAACATCACTCGGTGGTGACGAGGTCTGAGTTCAGACACCTGGGTTAGATGACCTCGGACCCTTAATATCATTAATTTTGTGACACTTATTATGAGGCTAACCTCTTAGGTAATGACCTCAGACCCTCATAACATCACTCGGTGGTGACGAGGTCTAAGTTCAGACACCTGGGTTAGATCACCTCAGACCCTTAACATAATTAATTTGATGACACTTATTATGAGGCTAACCTCTTAGGTAATGACCTCAGACCCTCATAACATCACTCGGTGGTGACGAGGTCTGAGCTCAGACACCTGGGTTAGATTACCTCAGACCCATATCATCATTAATTTGTTGACACTTATTATGAGGCTAACCTCTTAGGTAATGACCTCAGACCCTCATAACATCACTCGGTGGTGACGAGGTCTGAGTTCAGACACCTGGGTTAGATCACCTCAGACCCTTAACATCATTAATTTGGTTACACTTATTATGAGGCTAACCTCTTAGGTAATGACCTCAGACCCTCATAACATCACTCGGTGGTGACTAGGTCTGAGCACAGACACCGGGGTTAGATCACCTCAGACCCATAACATCATTAATTTGGTGACACTTATTATGAGGCTAACCTCTTAGGTAATGACCTCAGACCCTCATAACATCACTCGGTGGTGACTAGGTCTGAGCTCAGACACCTGGGTTAGATCACCTCAGACCCTTAACATCATTAATTTGGTAACACTTATTATGAGGCTAACCTCTTAGGTAATGACCTCAGACCCTCATAACATCACTCGGTGGTGACGAGGTCTGAGTTCAGACACCTGGGTAAGATCACCTCAGACCCTTAACATCATTAATTTGGAGACACTTATTACGAGGCTAACCTCTTAGGTAATGACCTCAGACACTCATAACATCACTCGGTGGTGACTAGGTCTGAGCTCAGACACCTGGGTTAGATCACCTGAGACCCTTAACATCATTAATT
Source organism: Sambucus nigra (assembly GCA_949130495.1). Lineage (NCBI taxonomy): Eukaryota > Viridiplantae > Streptophyta > Magnoliopsida > Dipsacales > Adoxaceae > Sambucus > Sambucus nigra. The sequence goes on from OX422214.1 coordinate 353,654,681, forward strand.
TGGTGACACTTATTATGAGGCTAACCTCTTAGGTAATGACCTCAGACCCTCATAACATCACTCGGTGGTGACGAGGTCTGAGTTCAGACACCTGGGTTAGATCACCTCAGACCCTTAACATGATTAATTTGATGACACTTATTATGAGGCTAACCTCTTAGGTAATGACCTCAGACCCTCATAACATCACTCGGTGGTGACTAGGTCTGAGCTCAGACACCTGGGTTAGATCACCTCAGACCCTTAACCTCATTAATTTGGGGACACTTATTATGAGGCTAGCCTCTTAGGTAATGACCTCAGACCCTCATAACATCACTCGGTGGTGATGAGGTCTGAGTTCAGACACCTGATTTAGATCACCTCAGACCCTTAACATCATTAATTTGGTGACACTTATAATGAGGATAACCTCTTAGGTAATGACCTCAGACCCTCATAACATCACTCGGTGGTGACTAGGTCTGAGCCCAGACACCTGGGTTAGATTACCTCAGACCCTTAACATCATTAATTTGGTGACACATATTATGAGGCTAACCTCTTAGGTAATGACCTCAGACCCTCATAACATCACTCGGTGGTGACGAGGTCTGAGTTCAGACACCTGGGTTAGATGACCTCAGACCCTTAACATCAGTAATTTGGTGACACTTATTATGAGGCTAACCTCTTAGGTAATGACCTCAGACCCTCATAACATCACTCGGTGGTGACGAGGTCTGAGTTCAGACACCTGGGTTAGATCACCTCAGACCCTTAACATCATTAATTTGGTGACACTTATTATGAGGCTAACCTCTTAGGTAATGACCTCAGACCCTCATAACATCACTCGGTGGTGACTACGTCTGAGCTCAGACACCAGGGTTAGATCACCTCAGACCCTTAACATCATTAGTTTGGTGACACTTATTATGAGGCTAACCTCTTAGGTAATGACCTCAGACCCTCATAACATCACTCGGTGGTGATGTGGTCAAAGTTCAGACACCTGGGTTAGATCACCTCAGACCCTTAACATCATTAATTTGGTGACACTTATTATGAGGCTAACCTCTTAGGTAATGACCTCAGACCCTCATAACATCACTCGGTGGTGACTAGGTCTGAGTTCAGACACCTGGGTTAGATCACCTCAGACCCTTAACATCATTAATTTGGTGACACTTATTATGAGGCTAACCTCTTAGGTAATGAACTCAGACCCTCATAACATCACTCGGTGGTGACGAGGTCTGAGTTCAGACACCTGGGTTAGATGACCTCGGACCCTTAATATCATTAATTTTGTGACACTTATTTTGAGGCTAACCTCTTAGGTAATTACCTCAGACCCTCATACCATCACTCGGTGGTGACGAGGTCTGAGTTCAGACACCTGGGTTAGATCACCTCAGACCCTTAACATCATTAATTTGGTGACACTTATTATGAGGCTAACCTCTTAGGTAATGACCTCAGACCCTCATAACATCACTCGGTGGTGACGCGGTCTAAGTTCAGACACCTGGGTTAGATCACCTCAGACCCTTAACATAATTAATTTGATGACACTTATTATGAGGCTAACCTCTTAGGTAATGACCTCAGACCCTCATAACATCACTCGGTGGTGACGAGGTCTGAGCTCAGACACCTGGGTTAGATCACCTCAGACCCATATCATCATTAATTTGTTGACACTTATTATGAGGCTAACCTCTTAGGTAATGACCTCAGACCCTCATAACATCACTCGGTGGTGACGAGGTCTGAGTTCAGACACCTGGGTTAGATCACCTCAGACCCTTAACATCATTAATTTGGTTACACTTATTATGAGGCTAACCTCTTAGGTAATGACCTCAGACCCTCATAACATCACTCGGTGGTGACTAGGTCTGAGCTCAAACACCTGGGTTAGATCACCTCAGACCCTTAACATCTTTAATTTGGTGACACTTATTATGATGCTAACCTCTTAGGTAATGACCTCAGACCCTCATAACATCACTCGGTGGTGATTAGGTCTGAGCTCAGACACCTGGGTTAGATTACCTCAGACCCTTAACATCATTAATTTGGTAACACTTATTATGAGGCTAACCTCTTAGGTAATGACCTCAGACCCTCATAACATCACTCGGTGGTGACGAGGTATGATTTCAGACACCTGGGTTAGATGGCCTCAGACCTTTAACATCATTAATTTGGTGACACTTATTATGAGGCTAACCTCTTAGGTAATGACCTCGGACCCTCATAACATCACTCGGTGGTGACGAGGTCTGAGTTCAGACACCTGGGTTAGATGACCTCAGACCCTTAACGTCATTAATTTGGTGAAAGTTATTACGAGGCTAACCTCTTAGGTAATGACCTCAGACCCTCATAACATCACTCGGTGGTGACGAGGTATGAGTTCAGACACCTGGGTTAGATGGCCTCATACCTTTAACATCATTAATTTGGTGACACTTTTTATGAGGCAAACCTCTTAGGTAAGGACCTCAGACCCTCATAACATCACTCGTTGGTGACGAGGTCTGAGTTCAGACACCTGGGTTAGATCACCTCAGACCCTTAACATCATTAATTTGGTGACACTTATTACGAGGCTAACCTCTTAGGTAATGACCTCAGACACTCATAACATCACTCGGTGGTGACTAGGTCTGAGCTCAGACACCTGGGTTAGATCACCTCAGACCCTTAACATCATTAATTTGGTGACACTTATTATGAGGCTAACCTCTTAGGTAATGACCTCAGACCCTCATAACATCACTCGGTGGTGACGAGGTCTGAGTTCAGACACCTGGGTTAGATCACCTCAGACCCTTAACATGATTAATTTGATGACACTTATTATGAGGCTAACCTCTTAGGTAATGACCTCAGACCCTCATAACATCACTCGGTGGTGACTAGGTCTGAGCTCAGACACCTGGGTTAGATCACCTCAGACCCTTAACCTCATTAATTTGGTGACACTTATTATGAGGCTAGCCTCTTAGGTAATGACCTCAGACCCTCACAACATCACTCGGTGGTGATGAGGTCTGAGTTCAGACACCTGATTTAGATCACCTCAGACCCTTAACATCATTAATTTGGTGACACTTATTATAAGGATAACCTCTTAGGTAATGACCTCAGACCCTCATAACATCACTCGGTGGTGACTAGGTCTGAGCCCAGACACCTGGGTTAGATTACCTCAGACCCTTAACATCATTAATTTGGTGACACATATTATGAGGCTAACCTCTTAGGTAATGACCTCAGACCCTCATAACATCACCCGGTGGTGACGAGGTCTGAGTTCAGACACCTGGGTTAGATGACCTCAGACCCTTAACATCAGTAATTTGGTGACACTTATTATGAGGCTAACCTCTTAGGTAATGACCTCAGACCCTCATAACATCACTTGGTGGTGACGAGGTCTGAGTTCAGACACCTGGGTTAGATCACCTCAGACCCTTAACATCATTAATTTGGTGACACTTATTATGAGGCTAACCGCTTAGGTAATGACCTCAGACCCTCATAACATCACTCGGTGGTGACTACGTCTGAGCTCAGACACCAGGGTTAGATCACCTCAGACCCTTAACATCATTAGTTTGGTGACACTTATTATGAGGCTAACCTCTTAGGTAATGACCTCAGACCCTCATAACATCATTCGGTGGTGACGAGGTCTAAGTTCAGACACCTGGGTTAGATCACCTCAGACCCTTAACATCATTAATTTGAGGAGACTTATTATGAGGCTAACCTCTTAGGTAATGACCTCAGACCCTCATAACATCACTCGGTGGTGACTAGGTCTGAGTTCAGACACTTGGGTTAGATCACCTCAGACCCTTAACATCATTAATTTGGTGACACTTATTATGAGGCTAACCTCTTAGGTAATGACCTCAGACCCTCATAACATCACTCGGTGGTGACGAGGTCTGAGTTCAGACACCTGGGTTAGATGACCTCAGACCCTTAACATCATTAATTTGGTGACACTTATTATGAGTCTAACCTCTTAGGTAATGACCTCAGACCCTCATAACATCACTCGGTGGTGACGAGGTCTGAGTTCAGACACCTGGGTTAGATGACCTCGGACCCTTAATATCATTAATTTTGTGACACTTATTATGAGGCTAACCTCTTAGGTAATGACCTCAGACCCTCATAACATCACTCGGTGGTGACGAGGTCTGAGTTCAGACACCTGGGTTAGATCACCTCAGACCCTTAACATCATTAATTTGATGAGACTTATTATGAGGCAAACCTCTTAGGTAATGACCTCAGACCCTCATAACATCACTTGGTGGTGACGAGGTCTGAGCTCAGACACCTGGGTTAGATCACCTCAGACCCTTAACATCATTAATTTGGTGACACTTATTATGAGGCTAACCTCTTAGGTAATGTCCTCAGACCCTCATAACATCACTCGGTGGTGACGAGGTCTGAGTTCAGACACCTGGGTTAGATGACCTCAGACCCTTAACATCATTAATTTGGTGACACTGATTATGAGTCTAACCTCTTAGGTAATGACCTCAGACCCTCATAACATCACTCGGTGGTGACGAGGTCTGAGTTCAGACACCTGGGTTAGATGACCTCGGACCCTTAATATCATTAATTTTGTGACACTTATTATGAGGCTAACCTCTTAGGTAATGACCTCAGACCCTCATAACATCACTCGGTGGTGACGAGGTCTAAGTTCAGACACCTGGGTTAGATCACCTCAGACCCTTAACATAATTAATTTGATGACACTTATTATGAGGCTAACCTCTTAGGTAATGACCTCAGACCCTCATAACATCACTCGGTGGTGACGAGGTCTGAGCTCAGACACCTGGGTTAGATTACCTCAGACCCATATCATCATTAATTTGTTGACACTTATTATGAGGCTAACCTCTTAGGTAATGACCTCAGACCCTCATAACATCACTCGGTGGTGACGAGGTCTGAGTTCAGACACCTGGGTTAGATCACCTCAGACCCTTAACATGATTAATTTGGTAACACTTATTATGAGGCTAACCTCTTAGGTAATGACCTCAGACCCTCATAACATCACTCGGTGGTGACGAGGTCTGAGTTCAGACACCTGGGTTAGATGACCTCAGACCCTTAACATCATTAATTTGGTTACACTTATTATGAGGCTAACCTCTTAGGTAATGACCTCAGACCCTCATAACATCACTCGGTGGTGACTAGGTCTGAGCACAGACACCTGGGTTAGATCACCTCAGACCCATAACATCATTAATTTGGTGACACTTATTATGAGGCTAACCTCTTAGGTAATGACCTCAGACCCTCATAACATCACTCGGTGGTGACTAGGTCTGAGCTCAGACACCTGGGTTAGATCACCTCAGACCCTTAACATCATTAATTTGGTAACACTTATTATGAGGCTAACCTCTTAGGTAATGACCTCAGACCCTCATAACATCACTCGGTGGTGACGAGGTCTGAGTTCAGACACCTGGGTTAGATTACCTCAGACCCTTAACATCATTAATTTGGTGACACTTATTATGAGGCTAACCTCTTAGTAATGACCTCAGACCCTCATAACATCACTCGGTGGTGACGAGGTCTGAGTTCAGACACCTGGGTTAGATCACCTCAGACCCTTAACATCTTTAATTTGGTGACACATATTATGAGGCGAACCTCTTAGGTAATGACCTCAGACCCTCATAACATCACTCGGTGGTGACTAGGTCTGAGCTCAGACACCTGGGTTAGATCACCTCAGACCCTTGACATCAGTAATTTGGTGAAACTTATTATGATGCTAACCTCTTAGGTAATGACCTCAGACCCTCATAACATCACTCGGTGGTGACTAGGTCTGAGCTCAGACACCTGGGTTAGATTACCTCAGACCCTTAACATCATTAATTTGGTAACACTTATTATGAGGCTAACCTCTTAGGTAATGACCTCAGACCCTCATAACATCACTCAGTGGTGACGAGGTATGAGTTCAGACACCTGGGTTAGATGGCCTCAGACCTTTAACATCATTAATTTGGTGACACTTATTATGAGGCTAACCTCTTAGCTAATGACCTCGGACCCTCATAACATCACTCGGTGGTGACGAGGTCTGAGTTCAGACACCTGGGTTAGATGACCTCAGACCCTTAACATCATTAATTTGGTGACACTTATTACGAGGCCAACCTCTTAGGTAATGACCTCAGACCCTCATAACATCACTCGGTGGTGACGAGGTATGAGTTCAGACACCTGGGTTAGATAGACTCAGACCTTTAACATCATTAATTTGGTGACACTTTTTATGAGGCAAACCTCTTAGGTAAGGACCTCAGACCCTCATAACATCACTCGGTGGTGACGAGGTCTGAGTTCAGACACCTGGGTTAGATCACCTCAGACCCTTAACATCATTAATTTGGTGACACTTATTACGAGGCTAACCTCTTAGGTAATGACCTCAGACCCTCATAACATCACTCGGTGGTGACTAGGTCTGAGCTCAGACACCTGGGTTAGATCACCTCAGACCCTTAACATCATTAATTTGGTGACACTTATTATGAGGCTAACCTCTTAGGTAATGACCTTAGACCCTCATAACATCACTCGGTGGTGACGAGGTCTGAGTTCAGACACCTGGGTTAGATCACCTCAGACCCTTAACATGATTAATTTGATGACACTTATTATGAGGCTAACCTCTTAGGTAATGACCTCAGACCCTCATAACATCACTCGGTGGTGACTAGGTCTGAGCTCAGACACCTGGGTTAGATCACCTCAGACCCTTAACCTCATTAATTTGGTGACACTTATTATGAGGCTAGCCTCTTAGGTAATGACCTCAGACCCTCATAACATCACTCGGTGGTGATGAGGTCTGAGTTCAGACACCTGATTTAGATCACCTCAGACCCTTAACATCATTAATTTGGTGACACTTATTACGAGGCTAACCTCTTAGGTAATGACCTCAGACCCTCATAACATCACTCGGTGGTGACTAGGTCTGAGCCCAGACACCTGGGTTAGATTACCTCAGACCCTTAACATCATTAATTTGGTGACACATATTATGAGGCTAACCTCTTAGGTAATGACCTCAGACCCTCATAACATCACTCGGTGGTGACGAGGTCTGAGTTCAGACACTTGGGTTAGATGACCTCAGACCCTTAACATCAGTAATTTGGTGACACTTATTATGAGGCTAACCTCTTAGGTAATGACCTCAAACCCTCATAACATCACTCGGTGGTGACGAGGTCTGAGTTCAGACACCTGGGTTAGATCACCTCAGACCCTTAACATCATTAATTTGGTGACACTTATTATGAGGCTAACCTCTTAGGTAATGACCTCAGACCCTCATAACATCACTCGGTGGTGACTACGTCTGAGCTCAGACACCAGGGTTAGATCACCTCAGACCCTTAACATCATTAGTTTGGTGACACTTATTATGAGGCTAACCTCTTAGGTAATGACCTCAGACCCTCATAACATCACTCGGTGGTGACGAGGTCTAAGTTCAGACACCAGGGTTAGATCACCTCAGACCCTTAACATCATTAATTTGATGAGACTTATTATGAGGCTAACCTCTTAGGTAATGACCTCAGACCCTCATAACATCACTCGGTGGTGACTAGGTCTGAGTTCAGACACCTGGGTTAGATTACCTCAGACCCTTAACATCATTAATTTGGTGACACTTATTATGAGGCTAACCTCTTAGGTAATAACCTCAGACCCTCATAACATCACTCGGTGGTGACGTGGTCTGAGTTCAGACACCTAGGTTAGATGACCTCAGACCCTTAACATCATTAATTTGGTGACACTTATTATGAGTCTAACCTCTTAGGTAATGACCTCAGACCCTCATAACATCACTCGGTGGTGATGAGGTCTGAGTTCCGACACCTGAGTTAGATGACCTCGGACCCTTAATATCATTAATTTTGTGACACTTATTATGAGGCTAACCTCTTAGGTAATGACCTCAGACCCTCATAACATCACTCGGTGGTGACGAGGTCTGAGTTCAGACACCTGGGTTAGATCACCTCAGACCCTTAACATCATTAATTTGATGAGACTTATTATGAGGCTAACCTCTTAAGTAATGACCTCAGACCCTCATAACATCACTTGGTGGTGACGAGGTCTGAGCTCAGACACCTGGGTTAGATCACCTCAGACCCTTAACATCATTAATTTGGTGACACTTATTATGAGGCTAACCTCTTAGGTAATGACCTCAGACCCTCATAACATCACTCGGTGGTGACGAGGTCTGAGTTCAGACACCTGGGTTAGATGACCTCAGACCCTTAACATCATTAATTTGGTGACACTTATTATGAGTCTAACCTCTTAGGTAATGACCTCAAACCCTCATAACATCACTCGGTGGTGACGAGGTCTGAGTTCAGACACCTGGGTTAGATGACCTCGGACCCTTAATATCATTAATTTTGTGACACTTATTATGAGGCTAACCTCTTAGGTAATGACCTCAGACCCTCATAACATCACTCGGTGGTGACGAGGTCTGAGTTCAGACACCTGGGTTAGATCACCTCAGACCCTTAACATCATTAATTTGGTGACACTTATTATGAGGCTAACCTCTTAGGTAATGACCTCAGACCCTCATAACATCACTCGGTGGTGACGAGGTCTAAGTTCAGACACCTGGGTTAGATCACCTCAGACCCTTAACATAATTAATTTGATGACACTTATTATGAGGCTAACCTCTTAGGTAATGACCTCAGACCCTCATAACATCACTCGGTGGTGACGAGGTCTGAGCTCAGACACCTGGGTTAGATCACCTCAGACCCATATCATCATTAATTTGTTGACACTTATTATGAGGCTAACCTCTTAGGTAATGACCTCAGACCCTCATAACATCACTCGGTGGTGACGAGGTCTGAGTTCAGACACCTGGGTTAGATCACCTCAGACCCTTAACATCATTAATTTGGTTACACTTATTATGAGGCTAACCTCTTAGGTAATGACCTCAGACCCTCATAACATCACTCGGTGGTGACTAGGTCTGAGCACAGACACCTGAGTTAGATCACCTCAGACCCATAACATCATTAATTTGGTGACACTTATTATGAGGCTAACCTCTTAGGTAATGACCTCAGACCCTCATAACATCACTCGGTGGTGACTAGGTCTGAACTCAGACACCTGGGTTAGATCACCTCAGACCCTTAACATCATTAATTTGGTAACACTTATTATGAGGCTAACCTCTTAGGTAATGACCTCAGACCCTCATAACATCACTCGGTGGTGACGAGGTCTGAGTTCAGACACCTGGGTTAGATTACCTCAGACCCTTAACATCATTAATTTGGTGACACTTATTATGAGGCTAACCTCTTAGGTAATGACCTCAGACCCTCATAACATCACTCGGTGGTGACGAGGTCTGAGTTCAGACACCTGGGTTAGATCACCTCAGACCCATAACATCTTTAATTTGGTGACACTTATTATGAGGCGAACCTCTTAGGTAATGACCTCAGACCCTCATAACATCACTCGGTGGTGACTAGGTCCGAGCTCAGACACCTGGGTTATATCACCTCAGACCCTTGACATCAGTAATTTGGTGACACTTATTATGATGCTAACCTCTTAGTAATGACCTCAGACCCTCATAACATCACTCGGTGGTGACTAGGTCTGAGCTTAGACACCTGGGTTAGATTACCTCAGACCCTTAACATCATTAATTTGGTAACACTTATTATGAGGATAACCTCTTAGGTAATGACCTCAGACCCTCATAACATCACTCGGTGGTGACGAGGTATGAGTTCAGACACCTGGGTTAGATGGCCTCAGACCTTTAACATCATTAATTTGGTGACACTTATTATGAGGCTAACCTCTTAGCTAATGACCTCGGACCCTCATAACATCACTCGGTGGTGACGAGGTCTGAGTTCAGACACCTGGGTTAGATGACCTCAGACCCTTAACATCATTAATTTGGTGACACTTATTACGAGGCCAACCTCTTAGGTAATGACCTCAGACCCTCATAACATCACTCGGTGGTGACGAGGTATGAGTTCAGACACCTGGGTTAGATAGACTCAGACCTTTAACATCATTAATTTGGTGACACTTTTTATGAGGCAAACCTCTTAGGTAAGGACCTCAGACCCTCATAACATCACTCGGTGGTGACGAGGTCTGAGTTCAGACACCTGGGTTAGATCACCTCAGACCCTTAACATCATTAATTTGGTGACACTTATTACGAGGCTAACCTCTTAGGTAATGACCTCAGACCCTCATAACATCACTCGGTGGTGACTAGGTCTGAGCTCAGACACCTGGGTTAGATCACCTCAGACCCTTAACATCATTAATTTGGTGACACTTATTATGAGGCTAACCTCTTAGGTAATGACCTCAGACCCTCATAACATCACTCGGTGGTGACGAGGTCTGAGTTCAGACACCTGGGTTAGATCACCTCAGACCCTTAACATGATTAATTTGATGACACTTATTATGAGGCTAACCTCTTAGGTAATGACCTCAGACCCTCATAACATCATTCGGTGGTTACTAGGTCTGAGCTCAGACACCTGGGTTAGATCACCTCAGACCCTTAACCTCATTAATTTGGTGACACTTATTATGAGGCTAGCCTCTTAGGTAATGACCTCAAACCCTCATAACATCACTCGGTGGTGACGAGGTCTGAGTTCAGACACCTGGGTTAGATGACCTCAGACCCTTAACATCATTAATTTGGTAACACTTATTATGAGGCTAACCTCTTAGGTAATGACCTCAGACCCTCATAACATCACTCGGTGGTGACGAGGTCTGAGTTCAGACACCTGGGTTAGATTACCTCAGACCCTTAACATCATTAATTTGGTGACACTTATTATGAGGCTAACCTCTTAGGTAATGACCTCAGACCCTCATAACATCACTCGGTGGTGACGAGGTCTGAGTTCAGACACCTGGGTTAGATCACCTCAGACCCTTAACATCTTTAATTTGGTGACACTTATTATGAGGCGAACCTCTTAGGTAATGACCTCAGACCCTCATAACATCACTCGGTGGTGACTAGGTCCGAGCTCAGACACCTGGGTTATATCACCTCAGACCCTTGACATCAGTAATTTGGTGACACTTATTATGATGCTAACCTCTTAGGTAATGACCTCAGACCCTCATAACATCACTCGGTGGTGACTAGGTCTGAGCTCAGACACCTGGGTTAGATTACCTCAGACCCTTAACATCATTAATTTGGTAACACTTATTATGAGGCTAACCTCTTAGGTAATGACCTCAGACCCTCACAACATCACTCGGTGGTGACGAGGTATGAGTTCAGACACCTGGGTTAGATGGCCTCAGACCTTTAACATCATTAATTTGGTGACACTTATTATGAGGCTAACCTCTTAGCTAATGACCTCGGACCCTCATAACATCACTCGGTGGTGACGAGGTCTGTGTTCAGACACCTGGGTTAGATGACCTCAGACCCTTAACATCATTAATTTGGTGACACTTATTACGAGGCCAACCTCTTAGGTAATGACCTCAGACCCTCATAACATCACTCGGTGGTGACGAGGTATGAGTTCAGACACCTGGGTTAGATAGACTCAGACCTTTAACATCATTAATTTGGTGACACTTTTTATGAGGCAAACCTCTTAGGTAAGGACCTCAGACCCTCATAACATCACTCGGTGGTGACGAGGTCTGAGTTCAGACACCTGGGTTAGATCACCTCAGACCCTTAACATCATTAATTTGGTGACACTTATTACGAGGCTAACCTCTTAGGTAATGACCTCAGACCCTCATAACATCACTCGGTGGTGACTAGGTCTGAGCTCAGACACCTGGGTTAGATCACCTCAGACCCTTAACATCATTAATTTGGTGACACTTATTATGAGGCTAACCTCTTAGGTAATGACCTCAGACCCTCATAACATCACTCGGTGGTGACGAGGTCTGAGTTCAGACACCTGGGTTAGATCACCTCAGACCCTTAACCTCATTAATTTGGTGACACTTATTATGAGGCTAACCTCTTAGGTAATGACCTCAGACCCTCATAACATCACTCGGTGGTGACTAGGTCTGAGCTCAGACACCTGGGTTAGATCACCTCAGACCCTTAACATCATTAATTTGGTGACACTTATTATGAGGCAAACCTCTTAGGTAATGACCTCAGACCCTCATAACATCACTCGGTGGTGACTAGGTCTGAGCTCAGACACCTGGGTTAGATCACCTCAAACCCTTAACATCATTAATTTGGTGACACTTATTATGAGGCTAACCTCTTAGGTAATGACCTCAGACCCTCATAACATCACTCGGTGGTGACTAGGTCTGAGCTCAGACACCTGGTTAGATCACCTCAGATCCTTAACCTCATTAATTTGGTGACACTTATTATGAGGCTAGCCTCTTAGGTAATGACCTCAGACCCTCATAACATCACTCGATGGTGATGAGGTCTGAGTTCAGACACATGGGTTAGATCACCTCAGACCCTTAACATCATTAATTTGGTGACACTTATTATGAGGATAACCTCTTAGGTAATGACCTCAGACCCTCATAACATCACTCGGTGGTGACTAGGTCTGAGTTCAGACACCTGGGTTAGATTACCTCAGACCCTTAACATCATTAATTTGGTGACACATATTATGAGGCTAACCTCTTAGGTAATGACCTCAGACCCTCATAACATCACTCGGTGGTGACGAGGTCTGAGTTCAGACACCTGGGTTAGATGACCTTAGACCCTTAACATCAGTAATTTGGTGACACTTATTATGAGGCTAACCTCTTAGGTAATGACCTCAGACCCTCATAACATCACTCGGTGGTGACGAGGTCTGAGTTCAGACACCTGGGTTAGATCACCTCAGACCCTTAACATCATTAATTTGGTGACACTTATTATGAGGCTAACCTCTTAGGTAATGACCTCAGACCCTCATAACATCACTCGGTGGTGACTACGTCTGAGCTCAGACACCAGGGTTAGATCACCTCAGACCCTTAACATCATTAGTTTGGTGACACTTATTATGAGGCTAACCTCTTAGGTAATGACCTCAGACCCTCATAACATCACTCGGTGGTGACGAGGTCTAAGTTCAGACACCTGGGTTAGATCACCTCAGACCCTTAACATCATTAATTTGGTGACACTTATTACGAGGCTAACCTCTTAGGTAATGACCTCAGACCCTCATAACATCACTCGGTGGTGACTAGGTCTGAGCTCAGACACCTGGGTTAGATCACCTCAGACCATTAACATCATTAATTTGGTGACACTTATTATGAGGCTAACCTCTTTGGTAATGACCTCAGACCCTCATAACATCACTCGGTGGTGACGAGGTCTGAGTTCAGACACCTGGGTTAGATCACCTCAGACCCTTAACATGATTAATTTGGTAACACTTATTATGAGGCTAACCTCTTAGGTAATGACCTCAGACCCTCATAACATCACTCGGTGGTGACGAGGTCTGAGTTCAGACACCTGGGTTAGATTACCTCAGACCCTTAACATCATTAATTTGGTGACACTTATTATGAGGCTAACCTCTTAGGTAATGACCTCAGACCCTCATAACATCACTCGGTGGTGACGAGGTCTGAGTTCAGACACCTGGGTTAGATCACCTCAGACCCTTAACATCTTTAATTTGGTGACACTTATTATGAGGCGAACCTCTTAGGTAATGACCTCAGACCCTCATAACATCACTCGGTGGTGACTAGGTCTGAGCTCAGACACCTGGGTTAGATCACCTCAGACCCTTGACATCAGTAATTTGGTGACACTTTTTATGATGCTAACATCTTAGGTAATGACCTCAGACCCTCATAACATCACTCGGTGGTGACTAGGTCTGAGCTCAGACACCTGGGTTAGATTACCTCAGACCCTTAACATCATTAATTATGTAACACTTATTATGAGGCTAGCCTCTTAGGTAATGACCTCAGACCCTCATAACATCACTCGGTGGTGACGAGGTCTGAGTTCAGACACCTGGGTTAGATGACCTTAGACCCTTAACATCATTAATTTGGTGACACTTATTACGAGGCCAACCACTTAGGTAATGACCTCAGACCCTCATAACATCACTCGGTGGTGACGAGGTATGAGTTCAGACACCTGGGTTAGATAGACTCAGACCTTTAACATCATTAATTTGGTGACACTTTTTATGAGGCAAACCTCTTAGGTAAGGACCTCAGACCCTCATAACATCACTCGGTGGTGACGAGGTCTGAGTTCAGACACCTGGGTTAGATCACCTCAGACCCTTAACATCATTAATTTGGTGACACTTATTACGAGGCTAACCTCTTAGGTAATGACCTCAGACCCTCATAACATCACTCGGTGGTGACTAGGTCTGAGCTCAGACACCTGGGTTAGATCACCTCAGACCCTTAACATCATTAATTTGGTGACACTTATTATGAGGCTAACCTCTTAGGTAATGACCTCAGACCCTCATAACATCAGTCGGTGGTGACGAGGTCTGAGTTCAGACACCTGGGTTAGATCACCTCAGACCCTTAACATGATTAATTTGATGACACTTATAATGAGGCTAACCTCTTAGGTAATGACCTCAGACCCTCATAACATCACTCGGTGGTGACTAGGTCTGAGCTCAGACACCTGGGTTAGATCACCTCAGACCCTTAACCTCATTAATTTGGTGACACTTATTATGAGGCAAGCCTCTTAGGTAATGACCTCAGACCCTCATAACATCACTCGGTGGTGATGAGGTCTGAGTTCAGACACCTGGGTTAGATCACCTCAGACCCTTAACATCATTAATTTGGTGACACTTATTATGAGGATAACCTCTTAGGTAATGACCTCAGACCCTCATAACATCACTCGGTGGTGACTAGGTCTGAGCTCAGACACCTGGGTTAGATTACCTCAGACCCTTAACATCATTAATTTGGTGACACTTATTATGAGGATAACCTCTTAGGTAATGACCTCAGACCCTCATAACATCACTCGGTGGTGACTAGGTCTGAGCTCAGACACCTGGGTTAGATTACCTCAGACCCTTAACATCATTAATTTGGTGACACACATTATGAGGCTAACCTCTTAGGTAATGACCTCAGACCCTCATAACATCACTCGGTGGTGACGAGGTCTGAGTTCAGACACCTGGGTTACATGACCTCAGACCCTTAACATCAGTAATTTGGTGACACTTATTATGAGGCTAACCTCTTAGGTAATGACCTCAGACCCTCATAGCATCACTCGGTGGTGACGAGGTCTGAGTTCAGACACCTGGGTTAGATCACCTCAGACCCTTAACATCATTAATTTGGTGACACTTATTATCAGGCTAACCTCTTAGGTAATGACCTCAGACCCTCATAACATCACTCGGTGGTGACTAGGTCTGAGCTCAGACACCACGGTTAGATCACCTCAGACCCTTAACATCATTAGTTTGGTGACACTTATTATGAGGCTAACCTCTTAGGTAATGACCTCAGACCCTCATAACATCACTCGGTGGTGACGAGGTCTAAGTTCAGACACCTGGGTTAGATCACCTCAGACCCTTAACATCATTAATTTGGTGACACTTATTACGAGGCTAACCTCTTAGGTAATGACCTCAGACCCTCATAACATCACTCGGTGGTGACTAGGTCTGAGCTCAGACACCTGGGTTAGATCACCTCAGACCCTTAACATCATTAATTTGGTGACACTTATTATGAGGCTAACCTCTTAGGTAATGACCTCAGACCCTCATAACATCACTCGGTGGTGACGAGGTCTGAGTTCAGACACCTGGGTTAGATCACCTCAGACCCTTAACATGATTAATTTGATGACACTTATTATGAGGCTAACCTCTTAGGTAATGACCTCAGACCCTCATAACATCACTCGGTGGTGACTAGGTCTGAGCTCAGACACCTGGGTTAGATCACCTCAGACCCCTAACCTCATTAATTTGGTGACACTTATTATGAGGCTAGCCTCTTAGGTAATGACCTCAGACCCTCATAACATCACTCGGTGGTGATAAGGTTTGAGTTCAGACACCTGGGTTAGATCACCTCAGACCCTTAACATCATTAATTTGGTGACACTTATTATGAGGATAACCACTTAGGTAATGACCTCAGACCCTCATAACATCACTCGGTGGTGACTAGGTCTGAGCTCAGACACCTGGGTTAGATTACCTCAGACCCTTAACATCATTAATTTGGTGACACATATTATGAGGCTAACCTCTTAGGTAATGACCTCAGACCCTCATAACATCACTCGGTGGTGACGAGGTCTGAGTTCAGACACCTGGGTTAGATCACCTCAGACCCTTAACATCATTAATTTGGTGACACTTATTATGAGGCTAACCTCTTAGGTAATGACCTCAGACCCTCATAACATCACTCGGTGGTGACTACGTCTGAGCTCAGACACCAGGGTTAGATCACCTCAGACCCTTAACATCATTAGTTTGGTGACACTTATTATGAGGCTAACCTCTTAGGTAATGACCTCAAACCCTCATAACATCACTCGGTGGTGACGAGGTCTAAGTTCAGACACCTGGGTTAGATCACCTCAGACCCTTAACATCATTAATTTGGTGACACTTATTACAAGGCTAACCTCTTAGGTAATGACCTCAGACCCTCATAACATCACTCGGTGGTGACTAGGTCTGAGCTCAGACACCTGGGTTAGATCACCTCAGACCCTTAACATCATTAATTTGGTGACACTTATTATGAGGCTAACCTCTTAGGTAATGGCCTCAGACCCTCATAACATCACTCGGTGGTGACGAGGTCTGAGTTCAGACACCTGGGTTAGATCACCTCAGACCCTTAACATGATTAATTTGATGACACTTATTATGAGGCTAACCTCTTAGGTAATGACCTCAGACCCTCAAAACATCACTCGGTGGTGACTAGGTCTGAGCTCAGACACCTGGGTTAGATCACCTCAGACCCTTAACCTCATTAATTTGGTGACACTTATTATGAGGCTAGCCTCTTAGGTAATGACCTCAGACCCTCATAACATCACTCGGTGGTGATGAGGTCTGAGTTCAGACACCTGGGTTAGATCACCTCAGACCCTTAACATCATTAATTTGGTGACACTTATTATGAGGATAACCTCTTAGGTAATGACCTCAGACCCTCATAACATCACTCGGTGGTGACTAGGTCTGAGCTCAGACACCTGGGTTAGATTACCTCAGACCCTTAAAATCATTAATTTGGTGACACATATTATGAGGCTAACCTCTTAGGTAATGACCTCAGACCCTCATAACATCACTCGGTCGTGACGAGGTCTGAGTTCAGACACCTGGGTTAGATGACCTCAGACCCTTAACATCAGTAATTTGGTGACACTTATTATGAGGCTAACCTCTTAGGTAATGACCTCAGACCCTCATAACATCACTCGGTGGTGACGAGGTCTGAGTTCAGACACCTGGGTTAGATCACCTCAGACCCTTAACATCATTAATTTGGTGACACTTATTATGAGGCTAACCTCTTAGGTAATGACCTCAGACCCTCATAACATCACTCGGTGGTGACTACGTCTGAGCTCAGACACCAGGGTTAGATCACCTCAGACCCTTAACATCATTAGTTTGGTGACACTTATTATGAGGCTAACCTCTTAGGTAATGACCTCAGACCCTCATAACATCACTCGGTGGTGACGAGGTCTAAGTTCAGACACCTGGGTTAGATCACCTCAGACCCTTAACATCATTAATTTGATGACACTTATTATGAGGCTAACCTCTTAGGTAATGACCTCAGACCCTCATAACATCACTCGGTGGTGACTAGGTCTGAGCTCAGACACCTGGGTTTGAGCACCTCAGACCCTTAACATCATTAATTTGGTCACACTTATTATGAGGCTAACCTCTTAGGTAATGACCTCAGACCCTCATAACATCACTCGGTGGTGACGAGGTCTGAGTTCAGACACCTGGGTTAGATGACCTCAGACCCTTAACATCATTAATTTGGTGACACTTATTATGAGTCTAACCTCTTAGGTAATGACCCCAGACCCTCATAACATCACTCGGTGGTGACCAGGTCTGAGCTCAGACACCTGGGTTAGATCACCTCAGACCCTTAACATCATTAATTTGGTGACACTTATTATGAGGCTAACCTCTTAGGTAATGACCTCAGACCCTCATAACATCACTCGGTGGTGACGAGGTCTGAGTTCAGACACCTGGGTTAGATCACCTCAGACCCTTAACATGATTAATTTGATGACACTTATTATGAGGCTAACCTCTTAGGTAATGACCTCAGACCCTCATAACATCACTCGGTGGTGACTAGGTCTGAGCTCAGACACCTGGGTTAGATCACCTCAGACCCCTAACCTCATTAATTTGGTGACACTTATTATGAGGCTAGCCTCTTAGGTAATGACCTCAGACCCTCATAACATCACTCGGTGGTGATGAGGTTTGAGTTCAGACACCTGGGTTAGATCACCTCAGACCCTTAACATCATTAATTTGGTGACACTTATTATGAGGATAACCACTTAGGTAATGACCTCAGACCCTCATAACATCACTCGGTGGTGACTAGGTCTGAGCTCAGACACCTGGGTTAGATTACCTCAGACCCTTAACATCATTAATTTGGTGACACATATTATGAGGCTAACCTCTTAGGTAATGACCTCAGACCCTCATAACATCACTCGGTGGTGACGAGGTCTGAGTTCAGACACCTGGGTTAGATGACCTCAGACCCTTAACATCAGTAATTTGGTGACACTTATTATGAGGCTAACCTCTTAGGTAATGACCTCAGACCCTCATAACATCACTCGGTGGTGACGAGGTCTGAGTTCAGACACCTGGGTTAGATCACCTCAGACCCTTAACATCATTAATTTGGTGACACTTATTATGAGGCTAACCTCTTAGGTAATGACCTCAGACCCTCATAACATCACTCGGTGGTGACTACGTCTGAGCTTAGACACCAGGGTTAGATCACCTCAGACCCTTAACATCATTAGTTTGGTGACACTTATTATGAGGCTAACCTCTTAGGTAATGACCTCAGACCCTCATAACATCACTCGGTGGTGACGAGGTCTAAGTTCAGACACCTGGGTTAGATCACCTCAGACCCTTAACATCATTAATTTGGTGACACTTATTACAAGGCTAACCTCTTAGGTAATGACCTCAGACCCTCATAACATCACTCGGTGGTGACTAGGTCTGAGCTCAGACACCTGGGTTAGATCACCTCAGACCCTTAACATCATTAATTTGGTGACACTTATTATGAGGCTAACCTCTTAGGTAATGGCCTCAGACCCTCATAACATCACTCGGTGGTGACGAGGTCTGAGTTCAGACACCTGGGTTAGATCACCTCAGACCCTTAACATGATTAATTTGATGACACTTATTATGAGGCTAACCTCTTAGGTAATGACCTCAGACCCTCATAACATCACTCGGTGGTGACTAGGTCTGAGCTCAGACACCTGGGTTAGATCACCTCAGACCCTTAAACTCATTAATTTGGTGACACTTATTATGAGGCTAGCCTCTTAGGTAATGACCTCAGACCCTCATAACATCACTCGGTGGTGATGAGGTCTGAGTTCAGACACCTGGGTTAGATCACCTCAGACCCTTAACATCATTAATTTGGTGACACTTATTATGAGGATAACCTCTTAGGTAATGACCTCAGACCCTCATAACATCACTCGGTGGTGACTAGGTCTGAGCTCAGACACCTGGGTTAGATTACCTCAGACCCTTAAAATCATTAATTTGGTGACACATATTATGAGGCTAACCTCTTAGGTAATGACCTCAGACCCTCATAACATCACTCGGTCGTGACGAGGTCTGAGTTCAGACACCTGGGTTAGATGACCTCAGACCCTTAACATCAGTAATTTGGTGACACTTATTATGAGGCTAACCTCTTAGGTAATGACCTCAGACCCTCATAACATCACTCGGTGGTGACGAGGTCTGAGTTCAGACACCTGGGTTAGATCACCTCAGACCCTTAACATCATTAATTTGGTGACACTTATTATGAGGCTAACCTCTTAGGTAATGACCTCAGACCCTCATAACATCACTCGGTGGTGACTACGTCTGAGCTCAGACACCAGGGTTAGATCACCTCAGACCCTTAACATCATTAGTTTGGTGACACTTATTATGAGGCTAACCTCTTAGGTAATGACCTCAGACCCTCATAACATCACTCGGTGGTGACGAGGTCTAAGTTCAGACACCTGGGTTAGATCACCTCAGACCCTTAACATCATTAATTTGATGACACTTATTATGAGGCTAACCTCTTAGGTAATGACCTCAGACCCTCATAACATCACTCGGTGGTGACTAGGTCTGAGCTCAGACACCTGGGTTTGAGCACCTCAGACCCTTAACATCATTAATTTGGTCACACTTATTATGAGGCTAACCTCTTAGGTAATGACCTTAGACCCTCATAACATCACTCGGTGGTGACGAGGTCTGAGTTCAGACACCTGGGTTAGATGACCTCAGACCCTTAACATCATTAATTTGGTGACACTTATTATGAGTCTAACCTCTTAGGTAATGACCTCAGACCCTCATAACATCACTCGGTGGTGACGAGGTCTGAGTTCAGACACCTGGGTTAGATGACCTCGGACCCTTAATATCATTAATTTTGTGACACTTATTATGAGGCTAACCTCTTAGGTAATGACCTCAGACCCTCATAACATCACTCGGTGGTGACGAGGTCTGAGTTCAGACACCTGGGTTAGATCACCTCAGACCCTTAACATCATTAATTTGGTGACACTTATTATGAGGCTAACCTCTTAGGTAATGACCTCAGACCCTCATAACATCACTCGGTGGTGACTAGTTCTGAGCTCAGACACCTGGGTTAGATCACCTCAGACCCTTAACATCATTAATTTGGTGACACTTATTATGAGGCTAACCTCTTAGGTAATGACCTCAGACCCTCATAACATCACTCGGTGGTGACTACGTCTGAGCTCAGACACCAGGGTTAGATCACCTCAGACCCTTAACATCATTAGTTTGGTGACACTTATTATGAGGCTAACCTCTTAGGTAATGACCTCAGACCCTCATAACATCACTCGGTGGTGACGAGGTCTGAGTTCAGACACCTGGGTTAGATCACCTCAGACCCTTAACATGATTAATTTGATGACACTTATTATGAGGCTAACCTCTTAGGTAATGACCTCAGACCCTCAAAACATCACTCGGTGGTGACTAGGTCTGAGCTCAGACACCTGGGTTAGATCACCTCAGACCCTTAACCTCATTAATTTGGTGACACTTATTATGAGGCTAGCCTCTTAGGTAATGACCTCAGACCCTCATAACATCACTCGGTGGTGATGAGGTCTGAGTTCAGACACCTGGGTTAGATCACCTCAGACCCTTAACATCATTAATTTGGTGACACTTATTATGAGGATAACCTCTTAGGTAATGACCTCAGACCCTCATAACATCACTCGGTGGTGACTAGGTCTGAGCTCAGACACCTGGGTTAGATTACCTCAGACCCTTAAAATCATTAATTTGGTGACACATATTATGAGGCTAACCTCTTAGGTAATGACCTCAGACCCTCATAACATCACTCGGTCGTGACGAGGTCTGAGTTCAGACACCTGGGTTAGATGACCTCAGACCCTTAACATCAGTAATTTGGTGACACTTATTATGAGGCTAACCTCTTAGGTAATGACCTCAGACCCTCATAACATCACTCGGTGGTGACGAGGTCTGAGTTCAGACACCTGGGTTAGATCACCTCAGACCCTTAACATCATTAATTTGGTGACACTTATTATGAGGCTAACCTCTTAGGTAATGACCTCAGACCCTCATAACATCACTCGGTGGTGACTACGTCTGAGCTCAGACACCAGGGTTAGATCACCTCAGACCCTTAACATCATTAGTTTGGTGACACTTATTATGAGGCTAACCTCTTAGGTAATGACCTCAGACCCTCATAACATCACTCGGTGGTGACGAGGTCTAAGTTCAGACACCTGGGTTAGATCACCTCAGACCCTTAACATCATTAATTTGATGACACTTATTATGAGGCTAACCTCTTAGGTAATGACCTCAGACCCTCATAACATCACTCGGTGGTGACTAGGTCTGAGCTCAGACACCTGGGTTTGAGCACCTCAGACCCTTAACATCATTAATTTGGTCACACTTATTATGAGGCTAACCTCTTAGGTAATGACCTCAGACCCTCATAACATCACTCGGTGGTGACGAGGTCTGAGTTCAGACACCTGGGTTAGATGACCTCAGACCCTTAACATCATTAATTTGGTGACACTTATTATGAGTCTAACCTCTTAGGTAATGACCTCAGACCCTCATAACATCACTCGGTGGTGACCAGGTCTGAGCTCAGACACCTGGGTTAGATCACCTCAGACCCTTAACATCATTAATTTGGTGACACTTATTATGAGGCTAACCTCTTAGGTAATGACCTCAGACCCTCATAACATCACTCGGTGGTGACGAGGTCTGAGTTCAGACACCTGGGTTAGATCACCTCAGACCCTTAACATGATTAATTTGATGACACTTATTATGAGGCTAACCTCTTAGGTAATGACCTCAGACCCTCATAACATCACTCGGTGGTGACTAGGTCTGAGCTCAGACACCTGGGTTAGATCACCTCAGACCCCTAACCTCATTAATTTGGTGACACTTATTATGAGGCTAGCCTCTTAGGTAATGACCTCAGACCCTCATAACATCACTCGGTGGTGATGAGGTTTGAGTTCAGACACCTGGGTTAGATCACCTCAGACCCTTAACATCATTAATTTGGTGACACTTATTATGAGGATAACCACTTAGGTAATGACCTCAGACCCTCATAACATCACTCGGTGGTGACTAGGTCTGAGCTCAGACACCTGGGTTAGATTACCTCAGACCCTTAACATCATTAATTTGGTGACACATATTATGAGGCTAACCTCTTAGGTAATGACCTCAGACCCTCATAACATCACTCGGTGGTGACGAGGTCTGAGTTCAGACACCTGGGTTAGATGACCTCAGACCCTTAACATCAGTAATTTGGTGACACTTATTATGAGGCTAACCTCTTAGGTAATGACCTCAGACCCTCATAACATCACTCGGTGGTGACGAGGTCTGAGTTCAGACACCTGGGTTAGATCACCTCAGACCCTTAACATCATTAATTTGGTGACACTTATTATGAGGCTAACCTCTTAGGTAATGACCTCAGACCCTCATAACATCACTCGGTGGTGACTACGTCTGAGCTTAGACACCAGGGTTAGATCACCTCAGACCCTTAACATCATTAGTTTGGTGACACTTATTATGAGGCTAACCTCTTAGGTAATGACCTCAGACCCTCATAACATCACTCGGTGGTGACGAGGTCTAAGTTCAGACACCTGGGTTAGATCACCTCAGACCCTTAACATCATTAATTTGGTGACACTTATTACAAGGCTAACCTCTTAGGTAATGACCTCAGACCCTCATAACATCACTCGGTGGTGACTAGGTCTGAGCTCAGACACCTGGGTTAGATCACCTCAGACCCTTAACATCATTAATTTGGTGACACTTATTATGAGGCTAACCTCTTAGGTAATGGCCTCAGACCCTCATAACATCACTCGGTGGTGACGAGGTCTGAGTTCAGACACCTGGGTTAGATCACCTCAGACCCTTAACATGATTAATTTGATGACACTTATTATGAGGCTAACCTCTTAGGTAAT
The DNA here is from genome assembly GCA_949130495.1 of Sambucus nigra. NCBI lineage: Eukaryota > Viridiplantae > Streptophyta > Magnoliopsida > Dipsacales > Adoxaceae > Sambucus > Sambucus nigra. Next base: position 353,678,709 of record OX422214.1, read on the forward strand.
GACCTCAGACCCTCATAACATCACTCGGTGGTGACTAGGTCTGAGCTCAGACACCTGGGTTAGATCACCTCAGACCCTTAAACTCATTAATTTGGTGACACTTATTATGAGGCTAGCCTCTTAGGTAATGACCTCAGACCCTCATAACATCACTCGGTGGTGATGAGGTCTGAGTTCAGACACCTGGGTTAGATCACCTCAGACCCTTAACATCATTAATTTGGTGACACTTATTATGAGGATAACCTCTTAGGTAATGACCTCAGACCCTCATAACATCACTCGGTGGTGACTAGGTCTGAGCTCAGACACCTGGGTTAGATTACCTCAGACCCTTAAAATCATTAATTTGGTGACACATATTATGAGGCTAACCTCTTAGGTAATGACCTCAGACCCTCATAACATCACTCGGTCGTGACGAGGTCTGAGTTCAGACACCTGGGTTAGATGACCTCAGACCCTTAACATCAGTAATTTGGTGACACTTATTATGAGGCTAACCTCTTAGGTAATGACCTCAGACCCTCATAACATCACTCGGTGGTGACGAGGTCTGAGTTCAGACACCTGGGTTAGATCACCTCAGACCCTTAACATCATTAATTTGGTGACACTTATTATGAGGCTAACCTCTTAGGTAATGACCTCAGACCCTCATAACATCACTCGGTGGTGACTACGTCTGAGCTCAGACACCAGGGTTAGATCACCTCAGACCCTTAACATCATTAGTTTGGTGACACTTATTATGAGGCTAACCTCTTAGGTAATGACCTCAGACCCTCATAACATCACTCGGTGGTGACGAGGTCTAAGTTCAGACACCTGGGTTAGATCACCTCAGACCCTTAACATCATTAATTTGATGACACTTATTATGAGGCTAACCTCTTAGGTAATGACCTCAGACCCTCATAACATCACTCGGTGGTGACTAGGTCTGAGCTCAGACACCTGGGTTTGAGCACCTCAGACCCTTAACATCATTAATTTGGTCACACTTATTATGAGGCTAACCTCTTAGGTAATGACCTCAGACCCTCATAACATCACTCGGTGGTGACGAGGTCTGAGTTCAGACACCTGGGTTAGATGACCTCAGACCCTTAACATCATTAATTTGGTGACACTTATTATGAGTCAAACCTCTTAGGTAATGACCTCAGACCCTCATAACATCACTCGGTGGTGACCAGGTCTGAGCTCAGACACCTGGGTTAGATCACCTCAGACCCTTAACATCATTAATTTGGTGACACTTATTATGAGGCTAACCTCTTAGGTAATGACCTCAGACCCTCATAACATCACTCGGTGGTGACGAGGTCTGAGTTCAGACACCTGGGTTAGATCACCTCAGACCCTTAACATGATTAATTTGATGACACTTATTATGAGGCTAACCTCTTAGGTAATGACCTCAGACCCTCATAACATCACTCGGTGGTGACTAGGTCTGAGCTCAGACACCTGGGTTAGATCACCTCAGACCCCTAACCTCATTAATTTGGTGACACTTATTATGAGGCTAGCCTCTTAGGTAATGACCTCAGACCCTCATAACATCACTCGGTGGTGATGAGGTTTGAGTTCAGACACCTGGGTTAGATCACCTCAGACCCTTAACATCATTAATTTGGTGACACTTATTATGAGGATAACCACTTAGGTAATGACCTCAGACCCTCATAACATCACTCGGTGGTGACTAGGTCTGAGCTCAGACACCTGGGTTAGATTACCTCAGACCCTTAACATCATTAATTTGGTGACACATATTATGAGGCTAACCTCTTAGGTAATGACCTCAGACCCTCATAACATCACTCGGTGGTGACGAGGTCTGAGTTCAGACACCTGGGTTAGATGACCTCAGACCCTTAACATCAGTAATTTGGTGACACTTATTATGAGGCTAACCTCTTAGGTAATGACCTCAGACCCTCATAACATCACTCGGTGGTGACGAGGTCTGAGTTCAGACACCTGGGTTAGATCACCTCAGACCCTTAACATCATTAATTTGGTGACACTTATTATGAGGCTAACCTCTTAGGTAATGACCTCAGACCCTCATAACATCACTCGGTGGTGACTACGTCTGAGCTTAGACACCAGGGTTAGATCACCTCAGACCCTTAACATCATTAGTTTGGTGACACTTATTATGAGGCTAACCTCTTAGGTAATGACCTCAGACCCTCATAACATCACTCGGTGGTGACGAGGTCTAAGTTCAGACACCTGGGTTAGATCACCTCAGACCCTTAACATCATTAATTTGGTGACACTTATTACAAGGCTAACCTCTTAGGTAATGACCTCAGACCCTCATAACATCACTCGGTGGTGACTAGGTCTGAGCTCAGACACCTGGGTTAGATCACCTCAGACCCTTAACATCATTAATTTGGTGACACTTATTATGAGGCTAACCTCTTAGGTAATGGCCTCAGACCCTCATAACATCACTCGGTGGTGACGAGGTCTGAGTTCAGACACCTGGGTTAGATCACCTCAGACCCTTAACATGATTAATTTGATGACACTTATTATGAGGCTAACCTCTTAGGTAATGACCTCAGACCCTCATAACATCACTCGGTGGTGACTAGGTCTGAGCTCAGACACCTGGGTTAGATCACCTCAGACCCTTAAACTCATTAATTTGGTGACACTTATTATGAGGCTAGCCTCTTAGGTAATGACCTCAGACCCTCATAACATCACTCGGTGGTGATGAGGTCTGAGTTCAGACACCTGGGTTAGATCACCTCAGACCCTTAACATCATTAATTTGGTGACACTTATTATGAGGATAACCTCTTAGGTAATGACCTCAGACCCTCATAACATCACTCGGTGGTGACTAGGTCTGAGCTCAGACACCTGGGTTAGATTACCTCAGACCCTTAAAATCATTAATTTGGTGACACATATTATGAGGCTAACCTCTTAGGTAATGACCTCAGACCCTCATAACATCACTCGGTCGTGACGAGGTCTGAGTTCAGACACCTGGGTTAGATGACCTCAGACCCTTAACATCAGTAATTTGGTGACACTTATTATGAGGCTAACCTCTTAGGTAATGACCTCAGACCCTCATAACATCACTCGGTGGTGACGAGGTCTGAGTTCAGACACCTGGGTTAGATCACCTCAGACCCTTAACATCATTAATTTGGTGACACTTATTATGAGGCTAACCTCTTAGGTAATGACCTCAGACCCTCATAACATCACTCGGTGGTGACTACGTCTGAGCTCAGACACCAGGGTTAGATCACCTCAGACCCTTAACATCATTAGTTTGGTGACACTTATTATGAGGCTAACCTCTTAGGTAATGACCTCAGACCCTCATAACATCACTCGGTGGTGACGAGGTCTAAGTTCAGACACCTGGGTTAGATCACCTCAGACCCTTAACATCATTAATTTGATGACACTTATTATGAGGCTAACCTCTTAGGTAATGACCTCAGACCCTCATAACATCACTCGGTGGTGACTAGGTCTGAGCTCAGACACCTGGGTTTGAGCACCTCAGACCCTTAACATCATTAATTTGGTCACACTTATTATGAGGCTAACCTCTTAGGTAATGACCTTAGACCCTCATAACATCACTCGGTGGTGACGAGGTCTGAGTTCAGACACCTGGGTTAGATGACCTCAGACCCTTAACATCATTAATTTGGTGACACTTATTATGAGTCTAACCTCTTAGGTAATGACCTCAGACCCTCATAACATCACTCGGTGGTGACGAGGTCTGAGTTCAGACACCTGGGTTAGATCACCTCAGACCCTTAACATCATTAATTTGGTGACACTTATTATGAGGCTAACCTCTTAGGTAATGACCTCAGACCCTCATAACATCACTCGGTGGTGACGAGGTCTGAGTTCAGACACCTGGGTTAGATCACCTCAGACCCTTAACATCATTAATTTGGTGACACTTATTATGAGGCTAACCTCTTAGGTAATGACCTCAGACCCTCATAACATCACTCGGTGGTGACTAGTTCTGAGCTCAGACACCTGGGTTAGATCACCTCAGACCCTTAACATCATTAGTTTGGTGACACTTATTATGAGGCTAACCTCTTAGGTAATGACCTCAGACCCTCATAACATCACTCGGTGGTGATGAGGTCTAAGTTCAGACACCTGGGTTAGATCACCTCACACCCTTAACATCATTAATTTGATGAAACTTATTATGAGGCTAACTTCTTAGGTAATGACCTCAGACCCTCATAACATCACTCGGTGGTGACTAGGTCTGAGCTCAGACACCTGGGTTAGATCACCTCAGACCCTTAACATCATTAATTTGGTGACACTTATTATGAGGCTAACCTCTTAGGTAATGACCTCAGACCCTAATAACATCACTCGATGGTGACTAGATCTGAGCTCAGACACCTGGGTTAGATCACCTCAGACCCTTAACATCAATAGTTTGGTGACACTTATTATGAGTCTAACCTCTTAGGTAATGACCTCAGACCCTCATAACATCACTCGGTGGTGACGAGGTCTAAGTTCAGACACCTGGGTTAGATCACCTCAGACCCTTAACATCATTAATTTGGTGACACTTATTATGAGGCTAACCTCTTAGGTAATGACCTCAGACCCTCATAACATCACTCGGTGGTGACGAGGTCTGAGTTCAGACACCTGGGTTAGATCACCTCAGACCCTTAACATCATTAATTTGGTGACACTTATTATGAGGCTAACCTCTTAGGTAATGACCTCAGACCCTCATAACATCACTCGGTGGTGACGAGGTCTGAGTTCAGACACCTGGGTTAGATCACCTCAGACCCTTAACATCATTAATTTGGTGACACTTATTATGAGGCTAACCTCTTAGGTAATGACCTCAGACCCTCATAACATCACTCGGTGGTGACTAGTTCTGAGCTCAGACACCTGGGTTAGATCACCTCAGACCCTTAACATCATTAGTTTGGTGACACTTATTATGAGGCTAACCTCTTAGGTAATGACCTCAGACCCTCATAACATCACTCGGTGGTGATGAGGTCTAAGTTCAGACACCTGGGTTAGATCACCTCACACCCTTAACATCATTAATTTGATGAAACTTATTATGAGGCTAACTTCTTAGGTAATGACCTCAGACCCTCATAACATCACTCGGTGGTGACTAGGTCTGAGCTCAGACACCTGGGTTAGATCACCTCAGACCCTTAACATCATTAATTTGGTGACACTTATTATGAGGCTAACCTCTTAGGTAATGACCTCAGACCCTAATAACATCACTCGATGGTGACTAGATCTGAGCTCAGACACCTGGGTTAGATCACCTCAGACCCTTAACATCAATAGTTTGGTGACACTTATTATGAGTCTAACCTCTTAGGTAATGACCTCAGACCCTCATAACATCACTCGGTGGTGACGAGGTCTAAGTTCAGACACCTGGGTTAGATCACCTCAGACCCTTAACATCATTAATTTGATGACACTTATTATGAGGCTAACCTCTTAGGTAATGACCTCAGACCCTCATAACATCACTCGGTGGTGACGAGGTCTGAGTTCAGACACCTGGGTTAGATGACCTCGGACCCTTAATATCATTAATTTTGTGACACTTATTATGAGGCTAACCTCTTAGGTAATGACCTCAGACCCTCATAACATCACTCGGTGGTGACTAGGTCTGAGCTCAGACACCTGGGTTAGATCACCTCAGACCCTTAACCTCATTAATTTGGTGACACTTATTATGAGGCTAGCCTCTTAGGTAATGACCTCAGACCCTCATAACATCACTCGGTGGTGATGAGGTCTGAGTTCAGACACCTGGGTTAGATCACCTCAGTCCCTTAACATCATTAATTTGGTGACACTTATTATGAGGATAACCTCTGAGGTAATGACCTCAGACCCTCATAACATCACTCGGTGGTGACTAGGTCTGAGCTCAGACACCTGGGTTAGATTACCTCAGACCCTTAACATCATTAATTTGGTGACACATATTATGAGGCTAACCTCTTAGGTAATGACCTCAGACCCTCATAACATCACTCGGTCGTGACGAGGTCTGAGTTCAGACACCTGGGTTAGATGACCTCAGACCCTTAACATCAGTAATTTGGTGACACTTATTATGAGGCTAACCTCTTAGGTAATGACCTCAGACCCTCATAACATCACTCGGTGGTGACGAGGTCTGAGTTCAGACACCTGGGTTAGATCACCTCAGACCCTTAACATCATTAATTTGGTGACACTTATTATGAGGCTAACCTCTTAGGTAATGACCTCAGACCCTCATAACATCACTCGGTGGTGACTACGTCTGAGCTCAGACACCAGGGTTAGATCACCTCAGACCCTTAACATCATTAGTTTGGTGACACTTATTATGAGGCTAACCTCTTAGGTAATGACCTCAGACCCTCATAACATCACTCGGTGGTGACGAGGTCTAAGTTCAGACACCTGGGTTAGATCACCTCAGACCCTTAACATCATTAATTTGATGACACTTATTATGAGGCTAACCTCTTAGGTAATGACCTCAGACCCTCATAACATCACTCAGTGGTGACTAGGTCTGAGCTCAGACACCTGGATTTGATCACCTCAGACCCTTAACATCATTAATTTGGTCACACTTATTATGAGGCTAACCTCTTAGGTAATGACCTCAGACCCTCATAACATCACTCGGTGGTGACGAGGTCTGAGTTCAGACACCTGGGTTAGATGACCTCAGACCCTTAACATCATTAATTTGGTGACACTTATTATGAGTCTAACCTCTTAGGTAATGACCTCAGACCCTCATAACATCACTCGGTGGTGACGAGGTCTGAGTTCAGACACCTGGGTTAGATGACCTCGGACCCTTAATATCATTAATTTTGTGACACTTATTATGAGGCTAACCTCTTAGGTAATGACCTCAGACCCTCATAACATCACTCGGTGGTGACGAGGTCTGAGTTCAGACACCTGGGTTAGATCACCTCAGACCCTTAACATCATTAATTTGGTGACACTTATTATGAGGCTAACCTCTTAGGTAATGACCTCAGACCCTCATAACATCACTCGGTGGTGACTAGTTCTGAGCTCAAACACCTGGGTTAGATCACCTCAGACCCTTAACATCATTAGTTTGGTGACACTTATTATGAGGCTAACCTCTTAGGTAATGACCTCAGACCCTCATAACATCACTCAGTGGTGATGAGGTCTAAGTTCAGACACCTGGGTTAGATCACCTCACACCCTTAACATCATTAATTTGATGAAACTTATTATGAGGCTAACCTCTTAGGTAATGACCTCAGACCCTCATAACATCACTCGGTGGTGACTAGGTCTGAGCTCAGACACCTGGGTTAGATCACCTCAGACCCTTAACATCATTAATTTGGTTACACTTATTATGAGGCTAACCTCTTAGGTAATGACCTCAGACCCTCATAACATTACTCGATGGTGACTAGGTCTGAGCTCAGACACCTGGGTTAGATCACCTCAGACCCTTAACATCAATAGTTTGGTGACACTTATTGTGAGTCTAACCTCTTAGGTAATGACCTCAGACCCTCATAACATCACTCGGTGGTGACGAGGTCTAAGTTCAGACACCTGGGTTAGATCACCTCAGACCCTTAACATCATTAATTTGATGACACTTATTATAAGGCTAACCTCTTAGGTAATGACCTCAGACCCTCATAACATCACTCGGTGGTGACTAGGTCTGAGCTCAGACACCTGGGTTAGATCACCTCAGACCCTTAACATCATTAATTTGGTGACACTTATTATGAGGCTAACCTCTTAGGTAATGACCTCAGACCCTCCTAACATCACTCGGTGGTGACGAGGTCTGAGTTCAGACACCTGGGTTAGATCACCTCAGACCCTTAACATCATTAATTTGGTGACACTTATTATGAGGCTAACCTCTTAGGTAATGACCCTAGACCCTCATAACATCACTCGGTGGTGACTAGGTCTGAGCTCAGACACCTGGGTGAGATTACCTCAGACCCTTAACATCATTAATTTGGTAACACTTATTATGAGGCTAACCTCTTAGGTAATGACCTCAGACCCTCATAACATCACTCGGTGGTGACGAGGTCTGAGCTCAGACACCTGGGTTATATCACCTCAGACCCTTATCATCATTAATTTATTGACACTTATTATGAGGCTAACCTCTTAGGTAATGACCTCAGACCCTCATAACATCACTCGGTGGTGACGAGGTCTGAGCTCAGACACCTGGGTTCGATTGCCTCAGACCTTTAAGTAATGGTTAAGACAACATCGTATTAAGTATTGACTTCAGAGATTGCATAGCATCCAAATACATTCAGAGATCAAAATGAAGGAAGAAATTGGCATTCAATAAAAGAAGAGATTATATAAAGATGTCTGACGAATTACAAGTTCAAAATTACAAGTCAAAAAATACAAAATACAAGGCCATAAGAGAACAAGGCCAAGTTAAACATCTGAGGGAGGAACATTTAATGTCTCGGCTGGGTTGACCTGCTCAGCATTGGTCACCCCAGCAACATCATCATCATGGTCAGTTCCTCCGAGATCAGTCCCTTCTAGAGTAGCAGTCTGACCAGGGGCAGCAGCCTCGTCTTCTATCTCTTGCAGGGCTTGGGCAAACTGAGGGTCGGCCAAGCCGAGGCCCACAAAGTCAGAGGCCTTTACGGTGCCAACCTCCTTTTCCCTGACCTCGGCCCATTTAGTGGTGGCCTTGATACCTCTTTCGAGGTATTCCAGACCAAAACCTATGAACTCCTCAGAGACCTTGTAATCATCAATTATTTTCTCTGAGGCTTCTATAAGAGAGGCCTTTACAGCAGCATTGACCTTCCTCTACAGGGCATCGTCCTTATCCTGCAGGGCCTTGGCATGGCTTTGGACGAGTGCAGAGATATTTTTTTCCAGACCCTGGGCCTTATTCTCAGAATTTTGGGCCTTAGTCTCGGCATTCTGCAACTCTGACCTCAGACGGTCAACCTCGGCCTTCAGGGTGCTCTCAACTTTCTCAGCCTCCTGCCCCTTCTGAATGAGAGGCAATTTCTTCAGGGCCCAGTTAGATAGCTGGTACATGGCAGCCGCACCCTGCACAGTAAATGAAGAAGTTAGGTGAGAGCAAAATCAGACGTTGCACTTTTGACAGGAACAAGTTATACCTGGACGACTCTGTGAAGGCCGAATTCAACCATCATAGGGGTTTCCATGGCCCTGAAAAAATGCTTGTCGGCCTCTGTCATCATGTTGTTAAGGGCGTCCATGGACTGTCGGCTGTGGCCGACCACGCTATCAGAAAGCTTTAGCTGGTCCGGACGAGCTGATAATGTGTCGGCTGTGACAGGGATCGCAGCATCTGAAGTCTTCTTTTGCCTAGAGGTCGGCCTCTGATCCTCAGAGGCATGGACCTCAGGGGCCCTCTTCTTGGATTTGGATGTTGAGGGAGAAGGTGGAGGAGCGCTCAAACCAGTCTTCTTGACTGTAATAACCCTCGCTTATGGGACCGTATTTTACATTAATTACTTAGTATAGTAATTAGAGACCAGTGTTGGGTTATGATTTGAATGTTGATTCAATGTAGAAAGCTGATATTTATTATGAGGTTGCATACATATCATAATTATGGGAAAATATTGCTATGTCATGCTTATTGATATCATCTGAAAATAAAATGATATTTGGCTTAATTATGAGACCGGAACCTAAATTGAATTTTAAAATGTCCAAATAATAATTTGGAGGTTGCAGTTGATTCCGGAACGTGCAAAATAGTCAAATAATGTACCATATTGTATTTTATAGTTTTGGGCATTTTTGACTGGTTGTGCTTTAATTATGCTATCGCGTATTATTTTATCGCACTTTTGGTTAATTAAGTGGAGCATTTGGTCTTAGGTCACGACTTAAGCCTTTTTAGTCTTCTATTTCCCCAAAATCCCTTCCTAAACCTAAGAGAGAAAAGAGAAGAGAAGAGAGAAAGCTTTGGATTGAGAGGGAGATTGCAACTACACCAAGAAATCTGCATATTTGCTGAATCAAGGCAAGTTTTTACTTGCAAATTGTTGTCTTGAGATAGATGATTGTTGTGATAATGGTGTATTAATCCTAGTGTAGCAAACTTAGGGTTTTATTATGTGTTTTGGGTTTTGATTTATTCCCAAGATGATTCATGAGGTTTTAAGATGTTAGATAGCATCATTGGTGTCTTATAGTGTTGGTATATGAGTTTGGTTTGGAGAAGATTGAGTTTGGGTAGCAAATGGAGTCCAAGACTCCATAGCCAATTCTTGGCAAAATCGCAGGCCCGAATCGATTCGGCCTCCTGGGCGAATCGATTCGGCTAGGGGCAGTGCTCAGGTCTTGGTGACCGAATCGATTCGGCCTCCCATCCGAATCGATTCGGCAGTTATGCAGAAACCCAGATTTTCTGACCGAATCGATTCGGCCTCCCATCCGAATCGATTCGGCATTTATGCAGAACCTCAACTTTTCTGGCCGAATCGATTCGGCCAAGGGGGCGAATCGATTCGGGTACCCTGCATTTTTCCAACTTTTTCTTTTTCATTTTTTAACCCCTTTTCTTTAGGACTATTGATTAGGGACCTTCTTAAATGAAGTAAACATAGGGATTAGAGTTCTAGTTGAGTTGGGTCGACATCCTAGACTTGAAAGGGTTCATCTAGGATTCATTCAAGGGAGAATTTAAAGTGGTGTTTAGGCATTACTTTTGTCTAGTAGTTCTATAAGGGTCTAGAACATATTAAGGTCAATGTTGGAGACCTTAGAATTCAACTTGAGTTACATTTTGACTAGATGATTTATATTAAAGCCTAAAAGAGGCCTTGGGGATAACTTTGGAGTCTGAATTCCTTATCGAGGATGTCATGTCGGTACGCATCACGTGTAGTCCCGATTTAACTTATACATTTATTTAAAATGGGAAAATTGTTAAGGTAAATGATAATTTACTAATCATGATATGGAAATAAATAAAATGAAGGTTACACACCTCTCTAAATACCATCTTAAGGGAAGTCCGTGCGATAGGTGAAGCCCCCTGGCTAATGAATGTAGGGTGGATATAGTCCTAGGCCATATGAGCGCTTGTTCTATATTTTTCTGCGATGGGTAGGAGATTTTTGGTGTGGTCTTGACTACCCCGCAGGCATATGGCCGCTTCCCGACGTTTTCGATAGGATCCCAGGTTGTCGTATGCTAGGCCCTGGAGGATGATGGTTATTTAGGGGCGCGCCCAGTGGGGAAACCCGGACGGGCGGTCTTAGAATCGTTATATTTGTAATTATGACTATTCTAATTATCGAGTTGGACTCGACGGAACATTAATTCCATAAAGAGCAAACTTATGCCGCAAAGAGCATGTTATTGAGATCAGTGCCATATAGAGCACATGATGATAATCATATTCCCGATAAAGAATGGAAACATGAAGATTGTTATTGAAATGTGATGAAAGATGATAAAGGCTCATAAGCACTTTTAATTCCGTTTATTATGAATCTCACTTTAAGTGGTCCTTCATCAGTTTTAGTTCCTTACATGACGTTCACATGTTAGACTATTATCCATGCTTAGTTGTGCATCATTATCATACTTGTCATTTATCTATTGATCACATATACCCGGCCCTGACCGGTTCTCCTTTTCTTGTTGTGTATGTATATCTATATTATCCGTTCAGGTGTTCCGCCGCACGGTCGCCCGTAATGACCTTTCTTTCCACATGTTTTTGAGGAGCCGTGACATGGTGCGGGTTTCACGGGATTTTGAGTAGACGCCTCTGTTTACGTTTCTAGTTATGTTCAGTTCATTCGGGCTTGATGCCCAAACAGTTGTAAATGTATAATGAATTTATTATGTAACACTTGGTACTCTATGTATGTTGTATGGATGGTATTGACCGAAGTTTTATTCGGTCCTTTGTATCTTTCGGGATTTCTTATATGCGCTTGTGGGGGTTTCCACCCTCTATTTCTATCATGGGTTGTTGAAAAATGTTTTTTCTTTTTATTTCAAATCAAAGTTTTTGATAACCCGTTTTCTGGAATATAGAGTGGTTATTCCTTATACTTTGTTTATTGTCATGATGCTGAGGATGATATTATCCATGATTTCCTATTTTGTCGGGGTATAGGGCTGGCCACCCTTTATTTCGGATAGCGGGTTGTCACAGATGGTATCAGAGCATCAGGTTCTAGAATCCTTAGGATCTATTCGGACTTGTCACGTTCTACCGTAGCGTTCTTTGATATAGAGCTTAATGTCAGGATTGTTTTTGCTGCCCATGTATGCGATCTTCTGCTAAATAGATTGTCTTATATTATGTTTTAACTCTATCTCGTCTTTATCTCAGATGCCGCCGAAGAGAGGACGTCCCGTTAGACGTAATAGGGTTGTTGAGGATGAGTTTGGTCCTCCACCGCAGCAGGGGAATATCAGTGCCGCTGAAGTGGCAAATATTGTGGCTCAAGCTGTCAACGCCGCAATGACTGCAGTGGCCCAACAAATGCCACAAGCCCAAGTTAGAGGGCAAGAAGCACCAGTTCCTACGGGACCTTCCCATTGGGAACGGGTGAGGGAATCTTTTCTTAAGGGACATCCCCCGGAGTTTGAGGGAGGTTCGGATGTTATCAAGGCGAACCAATGGAAGAGAGATATGCAGCGCCATCTTAGGATGGTGGAATGTAGTGAGGAGAAGAAGCAGATTCTCGTTACTTTCAAGTTGGTAGGACCGGCTTTACATTGGTGGGAGTCCATGACGACGCCCGAGCAGAGGGATACTATGTCCATCACAAATTTTTGGGCCTTGTTTGATGGGAAGTATTTTCCTCCCGCAGTTCAGAGGGAAATGCAGAGGAAGCTGCAGGATTTGGTTCAAGGGGAGAGGTCAGTTGCTGAGTATGAGGAAGAGTTTACCCGGTTAGCCAGTTTTATACCGGATGAGGTAACTCCAGAATCAAAGAGGATCTCCAAGTTTGTGGGAGGTTTACAGTGGAGAATAAAACAACATTTGCTGGGTAATCCATCTCTGGTGACTTTTGGGGATGTGATGAATGCCGCCTTGCTTCACTGTCAGGAGCACAGATTGTTTTTGCTAAACAAGAAGAAGGTTGTTACTGTGGGTCAAGCAGCGAGGCAGGGAGGTGTTGGGAGTGGAGGGGGAACATCTTCTTCGTCCCAATCCTCGGGGAACAAGCAGGTTGAGAGGGGTCCTCAGCAGGGGGATCCGTCCAAGCGTCCACGTTTTGGTGGGTTTAATGCTGGTGGTAATAATAACAGGCAAGGTCAAGGCGGTCAGCAGCCTCAGGGAGGTCGAGGTGGAAATGGTGGTAGGGGCCAACAGGGCCGAGGTGCGGGTCAACTCCGGAATAACCAAGGCAGGAATCAGGATAACATGACTAACAAATGTTTTCAGTGTGGGGAGCTGGGCCACTTTAAGAGGGCATGTCCTCAGTTGGTTGGAGGGCATCTTCCTAGGGCCCCACAGCAGCCGTATGTACAGTTTCCGCCTCAAGCGCCTAATCCGGTTGCTCCTCCTCAATAGGGGCAATTGCAGTACGGAAGGGTTTACCATCTTCAGGAGGCTTTGCTTCCTCCAGCTCCTCCGGCACCACCGGCGATCGAGGGTAAGCTTCTCATTCAGGGGCACATGGGTCGAATTCTATTTGATACAGGTGCTACACACTCCTTTATTTCTAGAAGTTTTGCTCAGACTACAGGTTTGATAAAATCTGCTGAAAGTACTTTCACTAGCGTCGAATCCTCTATGGGCGATGGCTCATTGATTTTCTTCGTATGTAAAAACGTAGGAATTAATCTTGGTGACTTGTGTTTTGAGGCTGACTTACTCGTCCTTGATATGGTCGGGTATGATGTAATTTTGGGGATGGATTGGCTAGCGAGGTACCGTGCTATAGTGAATTGTTACGGGAAGAGTATAGTTTTTGCGATTCCGGGACAAGAGATGTTCCTGGTAGTTATGCCTTGTATGGAGGGGAGAACGAGTGCTTATCTATATTGTATTGCGGAAGATGCATCTAGAGATGTCATGGTTCCCTTAGATTCTCTTCCGATCGTTAGAGATTTTGAAGATGTCTTTCAGGAGATACCGGGATTACCCCCAAGTCGGGAGATCGAGTTTGCGATTGACTTAATGCCGGGAACTAGGCCGATCGCCAAAGCTCCTTATCGTATGGCTCCTGTAGAGATGAGGGAGCTGAGGGATCAGATTCAGAAGTTACTGGAGCAGGGCTTCATTAGGCGTAGTACCTCACCGTGGGGCGCTCCAGTATTATTTGTGAAGAAGAGAGACGGTTCTCTCCGGTTATGCGTGGACTATAGAGAGTTGAATAAAGTCACCATCCGGAATAAATACCCTTTACCTCGCATTGACGACTTGTTTGATCAACTTAGGGGAGCTTCATATTTCTCCAAGATCGACTTGCGGACAGGGTATCACCAATTGAGGATACGGGAGCAAGATGTATCCAAGACGGCTTTTCTGACCCGTTACGGATCTTATGAGTTCTTGGTTATGCCCTTCGGGCTAACCAATGCCCCTGTAGTGTTTATGGACCTTATGAATAGGGTGTTTCGGGATTTCCTTGACCAGTTTGTCATCGTATTTATTGATGACATCCTAGTCTATTCTCAGACAGAGTCGGATCACGCCGCTCACTTGCGGTTGGTCCTGCAGAGATTAAGAGATCATCAATTGTATGCAAAGTTTGAGAAGTGTGGCTTCTGGTTGAAGGAAGTTCAATTTTTGGGGCATGTGGTCTCATCCCAAGGCGTGTCTGTGGATCCGAGTAAGGTGGTCGCAGTGAAGGAGTGGGGTCAGCCCACGACGCCCACTGAAGTTCGTAGTTTTCTGGGCTTGGCGGGTTATTACCGTCGATTCATTAAAGGCTTTTCTAAGGTTGCTAGCCCGTTGACGAATTTGACCCGGAAAGGAGTAAGATTTGTTTGGGACAGTTCATGTCAAACTGCTTTCGATGAACTCAAGGACAGACTGACTTCAGCTCCAGTCCTAGCATTGCCCAGGCCGGGATTGGAATATCTCGTCTTTACCGATGCATCTCTTCTGGGGTTAGGAGGTGTTCTTCAACAAGAGAGGCAACCCATTGCGTACGCTTCTCGTAAGTTGAAGCCTCACGAGAGGAACTATCCGGTACATGATTTGGAATTCGCCGCCGTTGTATTTGCCTTGAAGATATGGAGGCATTACCTCTTGGGGGAAAAGTTTAGTCTTTTCACCGACCACAAATCGCTGCAGTACTTATTCTCCCAAAAGGATTTGAACATGCGCCAGCGCCGTTGGTTGGAGTTTGTGAAAGACTACCAATTTGACATTCGTTACCACCCCGGGAAGGCGAATGTGGTAGCAGATGCCTTGAGTAGAAAGCCTGATGGGGACTTAGCTAAGGTGTGGAAGGCTAAGTGGAAAGAACTCAGCCTGGAGGATGCCGGAGCGAGAGCATTCCTTTCAGTGATGACGGTTACTCCCACGATTATAGCAAAGATTGTGGAAGCTCAGAAGAGAGATAAAGTTTATCAAGACCACATATGCCAGTTGTTGTCTGAGGGAGCGGAGTCTTACTCAATAGGCTCTGAGGGTGGACTACGCTTCCATGGAAGACTTGTGGTTCCCATGATGGGGATTTGAGACGTGCAGTGATGGCAGAATCCCACGGGTCGAAGTTCACGGTACATCCAGGCGGGGACAAGATGTACCAAGATATGCGCCGTTTGTACTGGTGGGCGGGTATGAAGAGGGATATCTCCGAGTTTGTGTCTCAATGCACTACTTGTCAGTTGGTTAAGATTGATCACCAGCGACCGGCGGGTTTGTTGCAACCGCTCGAGATTCCCGTATGGAAATGGGAGAGCATTTCGATGGACTTTGTTTCGGGCTTGCCTAGATCGCAAAAGGGTCATGACTCAATTTGGGTGATTGTCGACCGTTTGACTAAGTCGGCACACTTCTTGCCTGTGCGCACCGATTATGATACCGCTCGTTATGCCCAGTTGTTCATTGAGGAGATCGTCAGACTCCACGGGGTACCTTTAAATATTGTCTCCGACCGAGATAAAATTTTTGTGTCCCACTTTTGGCAGAGTTTCCAGGGAGCTATGGGGACTGAGTTGAAGTTGAGCTCTTCCTATCATCCTCAAACAGACGGTCAGACCGAAAGGGTAAACCAGATGTTGGAGGATATGCTTCGTATGTGCATACTTGACTTTAAAGGCAGTTGGGAACAATATCTTCCGTTGGTTGAGTTTGCTTACAACAATTCATACCAATTTACCATTGGAATGGCACCCTATGAAGCTCTGTATGGCAGGCCTTGTAGATCGCCCGCTTGTTGGTTGGAAGTGGGTGACAATAAGTTCCTTGGACCCGAAATGATCCAAGACACTTCTTCGAAGATCGAGCTTATTCGAAATCGTATACGTGTAGCCCAAGATCGGCAAAAGAGCTATGCCGATGCGGGTAGGAGACACATGGAGTTGGAGGTTGGAGACCAAGTGTTGGTGCGGGTGTCCCCGATGAAGGGCATCAAACGTTTTGGGAAGAAAGGAAAGCTTGCACCCCGCTTTGTTGGACCTTTCCCGGTGATCGCAAAGGTTGGTCCCGTAGCATACCAACTTGCCTTGCCGGAACCCTTACAACAAATCCATGATGTATTTCATGTCTCCTCCTTGAAGAAGTACAGAAGGTGTGAAGGTGCCCTTTGGCACATCCCTTTCGAAGATATCGAATTGCAGCCCGATGTTTCTTATGAAGAACAACCGGTTGCTATCCTTGAGTTTGGGGAGCGAAAGTTGAGATCTAGGGTGGTGCCTCTAGTGAGAGTCCATTGGAGTCATCATCATGTAAGCGAATCGACTTGGGAACGCGAAGATGAGATGCGGGAGAAATATCCACATCTTTTCTCATGAGGTACGCCTGAATTTTGGGGGCAAAATTCCCTCATAAGGGGGGGAGTATGTAATAACCCTCGCTTATGGGACCGTATTTTACATTAATTACTTAGTATAGTAATTAGAGACCAGTGTTGGGTTATGATTTGAATGTTGATTCAATGTAGAAAGCTGATATTTATTATGAGGTTGCATACATATCATAATTATGGGAAAATATTGCTATGTCATGCTTATTGATATCATCTGAAAATAAAATGATATTTGGCTTAATTATGAGACCGGAACCTAAATTGAATTTTAAAATGTCCAAATAATAATTTGGAGGTTGCAGTTGATTCCGGAACGTGCAAAATAGTCAAATAATGTACCATATTGTATTTTATAGTTTTGGGCATTTTTGACTGGTTGTGCTTTAATTATGCTATCGCGTATTATTTTATCGCACTTTTGGTTAATTAAGTGGAGAATTTGGTCTTAGGTCACGACTTAAGCCTTTTTAGTCTTCTATTTCCCCAAAATCCCTTCCTAAACCTAAGAGAGAAAAGAGAAGAGAAGAGAGAAAGCTTTGGATTGAGAGGGAGATTGCAACTACACCAAGAAATCTGCATATTTGCTGAATCAAGGCAAGTTTTTACTTGCAAATTGTTGTCTTGAGATAGATGATTGTTGTGATAATGGTGTATTAATCCTAGTGTAGCAAACTTAGGGTTTTATTATGTGTTTTGGGTTTTGATTTATTCCCAAGATGATTCATGAGGTTTTAAGATGTTAGATAGCATCATTGGTGTCTTATAGTGTTGGTATATGAGTTTGGTTTGGAGAAGATTGAGTTTGGGTAGCAAATGGAGTCCAAGACTCCATAGCCAATTCTTGGCAAAATCGCAGGCCCGAATCGATTCGGCCTCCTGGGCGAATCGATTCGGCTAGGGGCAGTGCTCAGGTCTTGGTGACCGAATCGATTCGGCCTCCCATCCGAATCGATTCGGCAGTTATGCAGAAACCCAGATTTTCTGACCGAATCGATTCGGCCTCCCATCCGAATCGATTCGGCATTTATGCAGAACCTCAACTTTTCTGGCCGAATCGATTCGGCCAAGGGGGCGAATCGATTCGGGTACCCTGCATTTTTCCAACTTTTTCTTTTTCATTTTTTAACCCCTTTTCTTTAGGACTATTGATTAGGGACCTTCTTAAATGAAGTAAACATAGGGATTAGAGTTCTAGTTGAGTTGGGTCGACATCCTAGACTTGAAAGGGTTCATCTAGGATTCATTCAAGGGAGAATTTAAAGTGGTGTTTAGGCATTACTTTTGTCTAGTAGTTCTATAAGGGTCTAGAACATATTAAGGTCAATGTTGGAGACCTTAGAATTCAACTTGAGTTACATTTTGACTAGATGATTTATATTAAAGCCTAAAAGAGGCCTTGGGGATAACTTTGGAGTCTGAATTCCTTATCGAGGATGTCATGTCGGTACGCATCACGTGTAGTCCCGATTTAACTTATACATTTATTTAAAATGGGAAAATTGTTAAGGTAAATGATAATTTACTAATCATGATATGGAAATAAATAAAATGAAGGTTACACACCTCTCTAAATACCATCTTAAGGGAAGTCCGTGCGATAGGTGAAGCCCCCTGGCTAATGAATGTAGGGTGGATATAGTCCTAGGCCATATGAGCGCTTGTTCTATATTTTTCTGCGATGGGTAGGAGATTTTTGGTGTGGTCTTGACTACCCCGCAGGCATATGGCCGCTTCCCGACGTTTTCGATAGGATCCCAGGTTGTCGTATGCTAGGCCCTGGAGGATGATGGTTATTTAGGGGCGCGCCCAGTGGGGAAACCCGGACGGGCGGTCTTAGAATCGTTATATTTGTAATTATGACTATTCTAATTATCGAGTTGGACTCGACGGAACATTAATTCCATAAAGAGCAAACTTATGCCGCAAAGAGCATGTTATTGAGATCAGTGCCATATAGAGCACATGATGATAATCATATTCCCGATAAAGAATGGAAACATGAAGATTGTTATTGAAATGTGATGAAAGATGATAAAGGCTCATAAGCACTTTTAATTCCGTTTATTATGAATCTCACTTTAAGTGGTCCTTCATCAGTTTTAGTTCCTTACATGACGTTCACATGTTAGACTATTATCCATGCTTAGTTGTGCATCATTATCATACTTGTCATTTATCTATTGATCACATATACCCGGCCCTGACCGGTTCTCCTTTTCTTGTTGTGTATGTATATCTATATTATCCGTTCAGGTGTTCCGCCGCACGGTCGCCCGTAATGACCTTTCTTTCCACATGTTTTTGAGGAGCCGTGACATGGTGCGGGTTTCACGGGATTTTGAGTAGACGCCTCTGTTTACGTTTCTAGTTATGTTCAGTTCATTCGGGCTTGATGCCCAAACAGTTGTAAATGTATAATGAATTTATTATGTAACACTTGGTACTCTATGTATGTTGTATGGATGGTATTGACCGAAGTTTTATTCGGTCCTTTGTATCTTTCGGGATTTCTTATATGCGCTTGTGGGGGTTTCCACCCTCTATTTCTATCATGGGTTGTTGAAAAATGTTTTTTCTTTTTATTTCAAATCAAAGTTTTTGATAACCCGTTTTCTGGAATATAGAGTGGTTATTCCTTATACTTTGTTTATTGTCATGATGCTGAGGATGATATTATCCATGATTTCCTATTTTGTCGGGGTATAGGGCTGGCCACCCTTTATTTCGGATAGCGGGTTGTCACATTGACGAGCCTAGCCAAACTTGGGGCTGCCATCTCCCACAACTCGTCCGAAACGCCTGGTGGTCTCTCTGCAAATGTGAAAAGATAAGATTTTGGAATCAAATATGAATGATCAGAGGTTACACTTGAACTAAAGAGAAAAATCCTTACCAAAGTCAATTACGGGACTTCCACCTAAGCTCGTCCCCGAGAGATACTGGGGGCTCAGAAGATGTTCGAACCTGACAAACAGCCCATGTGCCCCTTGGTCTTGCAGGGCCTTCACCTTTTTGCTATTTTGAACACTTAGTCCAGGGTCGGCCCTTGCAAACATGGTGACTTTACCCCATCTCAGGGGTATTCTCGGCTCAAAAATGGAAGAGGGAATAGATGAGCCAAATTCCCACGGCCCCGAAGCGAAAAAGTAGCGAGGTTTCCAATTATGATTCGAGGTCTGAGTGACCAAGAGCATCTTTTTCTCAGGCCTCCGAGCCACGAAGTGATAGTAGCTCGGATGATTCTTGGCCGAGGTGGGGACGTAACAACCAGCAAAGGCCTGAACTGGGAGGTCAAAGTGGTGGACTGCCCTCCACAGGATGATGGCCCCTATAATAACTCTCCAAGCATTGGGAGAGAGCTGCGAGGGGGGCAAGTTGATGAAGGAAAGAATGGACCTAATGACAGGGTGAAAGGGAAGACAAAAACCTAACTTGAACATCTGCTCGTACAAGCAGATTTCTCCATCTTGACCGTGGTAGGCCCTCTCTTCCCTCAGAGGTCTCCTTATTGGATTGAGGGACTGATGGAGTATAAGTATCTGAAGTGCAATAGATCCAGCTCAGTGACTGTGCTCTCATACTCGGCCGCCTCAGATACGTCAACATCACTTTCGGCGTCCTCATCATCATCAAGCTCAACGTCGGCTGGAGAAGACGTAGACGGGTTACCAGGGAACCTCTGAGCAAACTCGGCCCCGGTAACAGCCGACAGGGGGATAGCATCTAAAATGGGTGGCACGGCCACATTTGGCTCAACAAGTTCGACCTCAGAAGAAGAATTGGAGGTGCTAGAGCCATGTTGAGATGAGGCATGGCTGGAGACCTCGGCCTGGCCAGGGTCCTGACCAGTTTGAGGAGTAAAATCCATGGCCTCTTGGAAAGAGTCCACAGACATTGGGTCGGAGGTGGAAGACTTAGACTCAGACATCGGCAAGTTGTTGGCAGAGATGTCTGTCTGATAGAAATTCTCAGGTGGATCAGGGTATACCACCTTGAGAGGTGGAGGAAAGAGGGGTCTAATAGGGAACTCCTGTGACCTACGAGCTTCCTCCTGAGATCTCTCTATTTGCCTAATTTTCTCTAAGGTCTTCTCACTAAGAGAGGGGAAGTCCTCAAGAAGTTGGTACAGGGGTCTGAGCATCAGAGGACGACCCAAAACTTTGATCGACCCTAAACTTGAGGAAAAACTCCTAAAACTACAAACAAGTTTGCCTTGTAAATTAAAGGAGCCCAAAGATCAAACTAAGGAGTTTTTTGGAAAACCTAGTTCACCGAAAAACTCTAAACCTCGCCGGAAAGCTCAAAACCTCGCCGGAAAATTCAAATCAAATGCTAAAAATGAAGGAAATGGAGAGGGAGAGGTACCTGAAGATGAGTTGAAGGATGGAGAAGAAGAAATCTAGCAAGAAACTAGGTGAATCCTCCACAGAAAGAGCGGTGGAACGAAGGAGCCTCGGAGAGAAAATTTGGAGAAACAGTGCGCGCGAAAGAGAGAAATGAGGAAGAAGAAAGAGAAAGAGAAAGAAAGGGTTTAACCCTTAAATACTTAGGCACGCTTCCCAAGGCCCATCATTGCATTGGGAAACCCAAGGGACAACTAACAGCGCACGCAAGCCAAGTGGGCACGCCTTAGCCTGGGACAGGTGTCACGCAGGTGCTAGCCTTAGGATGAACAGGCCTCGGAGGTGAGAATCCCCTAGCCACCTGCTCTCGCAAATGACTAAGGGCTGGGGGGTGATTGATATTCCCAAGTATAACCTCGGCTCAGGGATACCTACCTCGGCCGAGATAATGGCCGAGATGTTGATCGAACCAATAAGGGGTAAAGGCCCACAATAACATCCCTCGGCCAGGACTACCTCGACCCAGGCCGATACTAATACTTACTCCTCCCCAAGGATACTACGCACGTCGCAGACATCAACAGCATCCTAAAGCACCTAGGAATAGCAACCTCGGCCATCAGTAGGCCGAGGTGACAAGGAGTCGCAGATCATCTTCAACATGGAACCAGAGGTATTAATAATCATCAGTAGTCCTACCTCGGCTTGGGCCGAGGTTACCAGAGGTATTAATAATCATCATCATGCGACATATCCCTACCTCGACTGGGGCCGACTCAGCATAATGTCTCGGCTGAGATCAGGCCGAGACTCCACATGACATTACGGATTGAACGGACATCAAGCTTTTACAGCTCGACCTCTCCCAAACCGGGGTCATTCACCAACATGACTGCCGAGCATCTGTTGACATTTGAATAAGGACACCTGGACACAAATCAGTTGTAACAAGATTATTCTCCACATGGGGGAGAATATTTCATCATCATTGCTTACATGTGACTAGGACAGGTGGCATTCCCCCATTGGTGAGGATATCACACACATGCTCACTGCATGCATGGGGGGTACATTACACCCCCTAGGCACTATATATAGGGGTCATCCCCTACCTTGAAAATGGATCTCATTCATGCAACCCTAGCAGAAACCCTGTCAAAATATACAGTAGAGAGAGAGAGAGCTTGAGGGAATTGTACCCATGGTCATTAGTACCATCTGTCAGTGATATTACTCACACACTCACTATGGACGTAGGACAGACAGGCTGAACCACCCGTATTCTGGTGTTGATCTCCTCATATTCTCACCTCCTTCTCTTCTCTTTTTATAGTTGTACTGCCATTGTTATATACATATAGAGCTTGGAAACACCTTACCTGGTGGTGCTGATTCCCAGCATCATCAATCATCATCAGCTTACGCAGGTCCCTAAATTTCCCATGCCTACTTAATGTTCCTAGTACTCTCTATAAAGTGGTATGCCCTAACCAACTTGGAAAAAATAACTACCCCTCCTTCCATGGTGTAAAAGAGAATGAACAACCTCTCGTCGGTCTCTTCCACCAAGATCTTCTCCACTACTTGCTTCCATAGCCATTTTAGATAGTCAACGGACACATTCCAAACCCTAACTACAGATTGAGATAAATGGGTTGACGATCGACGACTCTCCCACAGAAAACCTAACCTCGTGCGCATTGATTATGTCAAGTACTCTACCGAAAAGAAGTCTAGTGTGTGAGGAGGAACTATTTTATCCTACCCAACTTGATAAAGAAAGTGTTAGGGGAAATAGAATGAAGTTTGCCATAATCCAACTAATCGAGCATGCAGGTACACTATCAACTCTAGAACAGGATGCAGTTCCCCCACTATGGCACCGAATAATGGAGACACTGAGCTCAATGCTCCACGAACCAATTCACCCATTTCTCTATAGGTGGGCCTAGCCTGATAAAGTATTGAGAAAAAAAATTCGACATGCCTACCAAACGATACTCAGGAGGAAACACTCAATTGAACCTATCAGCTAACCACATGAACAACATCACATGGATCCATTTTCAAAAATCTGAGAGACCCTCCCTCCAAGCATCAAGACGATTTAGAGTCTCTACCACTATCACCGCTATAGGAATGCGATGGTAATACATCCACACTATTATCGCAGCTAACTAGGGATCCACCATTAAGTCACCCGTCACCAGTAAGAGCCTCAAAGTTAGGCTTAAGGCAACAACTATGGTATAGCCCGCATCATTGAAATCCCTCAAGCGCACAAAATGCATGACAACCCAAAGGAAAATCATCCCCCTAGTAACCAGCGGTCGAGCTGCCGAAGTGGAAATATTGATTAACTCTGCTAACAACACCCGAGGATAGCGATAAAATTCGGGCATAGTCGCTTTTACACTTGGATTGATTCCCAACATGGACGAAAACTCTTCGTAGGTCGGGAAGACCTCATTTAGACCGAACGGAAAACATGGTCTTTAGGATACCATAATTGTGCCACCACCGCTAACAAGTTCCAGTCAATGGATCTGTTATGCCACAAGGAGACTAGATGAAAGTTGAAGGCCTCATATTCCATATTATACACACACATGTCCCCTAAACCTTCGAGGTAGGAAGAAATTATGCATGCATCGAAAGGGCCATTTGGGGAATAATGGAACAGAAAAAGAAAGCAAGATGAAAGAAAAAGAAAGTGGGTATGGATGGAAAAATTATACTCCCTACCTCTCCTTTTATACACAAATGGCTGGGAAACCACCCTATTTTAGAAGATTCCATCTTTCCTTTTTTGTCAAAATCAAATTCTGATAAAAGAAATCCTTATTTAAAAAAAATGATTTATTTCTTCCTACTTATCCATTTTTACTTATCATTTACCAAAATAAACCTTTTCCTCAAGTTATTTAGGCTCTCCTTTTTCTAAATAAATAGTCTCAGCAGCAAAGTAGAAGTTCATGTAGGATAAGTCATTAAAATACGAAATAAAAATAAAAAAATATCTCCTTCATATATATATATATATATATATATATATATATATATATATATATGCTTTCAGTGCACAATTACATCTTTTGCAAGAATGAAGAAAAATGCATCTTTTGCAAACGCATGGGTCACAATTTTGAAGTAACCCATGGAAGAGAGTAAGATGTACCACGTGACATGGGGTATTGAGCTTATGTATCGATGTGGACTGAGACATAGTGAATTTATCTCCAAGTGCACTACTCGTTGAGGGGAATAAATTGGTCCAAGGCGATTCACTAGAATATTTCAATAATTGATGATTCCAGTGATGGAATGGATAGGCAGACTGATGAAGTTCATTATTTGGTTACCAAAATCATGAATAGATCAAGATTCCATTTTGGTTTGTAGGGTTGGTTGATTGAGGCGGAATAATTCTTGCTAATTTGGGTGAGTTACATTATCGGGTAACGCACCCAACATTTCATTTGAGAGAGGAAATGAACCAGCACAAGAAGTCACCCAATAATTGTTGTGACTCGAGATGGAATCCTTAAGTAACAACTCCTATTGGGAGAACTAAGAGGCAGTGGGGATGAAGTACGTTTTGAATAAGACATATTACTCGTAGACCGAGGAGTAACGAGAAAGTGACTAGGATATGCAAGGATGAGAGAGATCCGTATTCTAGACTTTAGGGTAATTAGGAGGCATAATTACCACTGGTAGAGTTACGTGTAATGGATTGTACCTACTAGTATTAAAAAGATACCTTTTGAGACTTGAGACAGGAGGTATTTTCGTACACCCCGTGGTTGGTAAAGGGTGGGAACATAATAAGTTTCGCGAGTCGGACATAGTTTTGAGTCGCTCGACAGGTATTGAGATAATCGAAGTTATTTTCATATAGTTCAGGAATGCTGTAAGAGTTACGTCATTGAGAATCGAATAGTTATAGACTAGCATTATTAGGGGTGTTTCCCAAGAAGGGAGTTATGTGATTAGGGTAAAAAGGGAAGTTGGCACCTAGGGAAGTGGGGCCTTTTCCAACATTGGGATGATAGAGCCAATGGCTCATCTTTTTGGAGCATTGTTACAACATTCATGATATTTTTTAATATCATTGTATAGGTGAGACCTTATGAATGATAGAGTATAACAGTATGAAATTATTTGAATGGATTTGCCAATAATTATGGGTTGTAGCGAGTTAGCCTTTAGAGAGGATGATACCACTAGGGGTGCATAGTGGAGGCACCAAATGTTCTCACGAGTTAATTATGAGTACGTTCAGATGCAATGTGGGTTAGGATCCAAATTTTTTAGTACTAGGCTTACTCGGATTTTGGGGATAAAATTCATTTTAAAGTATGGGAAGTATGTAATATCCATAGTTATATATATATATATATATATATATATAATTGGACATTGAAATTATGTGGGCGACGCATAACTTAATTAAATCAAGAAATAATGAGAAAATAATTAAATATTAATTTAAAGTGAAATGAATTAATATTTATGTGATAATCCATTTACTATCGTGATACAGAAAATAAAATTTAATGTCAAATCATATTATGTCATAAGTGAGTAAATGCGATATAATTCGATAATATCTCAACTGGGACATATGAGATTAGATTAAAATAGATTGAGATGGAAAATTACTGATTAGTGACTCGGGTAACGATTTCAAGTGCACAGTTGATTCAAAATGGGTCAAAATAGTCAAAATTGAGCATCCGGAGGTTGTGCTCGGGTATTTGGAGCTTTTTAGATTAATCGGGACTAATTTAGGTGACTTTTGGACTCCTTAAGGTAATGTGAATAGCCAAAAACGGGATTACACTTATAAAATGTAAGGCTTGGGTTCAGAGAAGAGTTATTTCACAAAACCAAAGGTTAGGAGAGTTATACAAAGAGTAAGATAAAGAGTAAATACAATTGGGAAAGAAAATACAAGAATCTGAGGGAGGAATTGATTTTTTTTTCGAGAACACTCTATGATTGAAGAGGTGGAAGGATATTCTTGGAGGATTATCAACATCTTCTCCAAATTCAGGCCCTACAAACATAAAGGCAAGTAATTAACTTGCTACTTAATTTGTGTATTCAATTTTATTCATCTCTTAGATAAAAAATGATGTTTTATGGATGGTTTCAAATATATAAACTATGGGGTTTTGGGAAATGATTTATATTTTGGAAAATGATTTATATTTGGGAAATGATATAAATTATTGATTTTAAATAATTAATATGCATTGAAAATTATAATTTTTTTAGAATTGATATTGATAGAAAAAAAGGGGATATGAAAATGATTATGTGATATGATTATTAGAATAATGCAATTCTTGACTTTAGTTATTAATCCCATGAATTGATCACTAATCTTTTAAATTAAAGTTCTTAATAGATGCTAGAATCATCTTAGAAATGTCTGCTTATACTCTATCTGGATTGGCTAGTATATAATATTGGTTGTGGTATGAATTGGGATTTAGGTGGTTGAACTTAAATAGAGAAAAACTCGTTTTGGAGAGTTTAGGTCTTCTTCTTTAGTGCTGTTGGAAGATATATGAGAAAAACTTAAGGCACATACCCGACTCAATATTTCATGTATAATTCAAATCTTAATTTGAATTGGTGATTCGAGTAATTTTTAGATTCGATTTTATGTATTTTTTAAAATGGATCTAAAATTGGGATTTTCGGGTTAAAATTTTGAGTATTTGAGGTAAATCATACTCGAAAATTTATTAATAAATTTTTATAAAAATTTGAGAATTTGGATACGAGATGAATGATGTAGGTGTGTGTCCAGAAACTATATTTTTAATATAAATTAATTAATTAAGTGAGTAATTAATTAATTGAGTATATAATGGAGCATTGGGTGATATTTCATTTTATGCCATTTATGATAGGCATAATTAAATAAATTATAAATATATATATATATATATATATATATATATATATATTATCGGTGTGAAAGATATAATTATATGGATATAATGACATAGTTGTAATACCCCGTAATTTTATTGATTTTTATTTAAGGGATTAATTAAATTAAATGAGAATTAATTGGGAATTAATTCGACTATAAATACTAGAGAGATGTGAGTTGGTATTTGATTATGATGTTAAAATTGAATATTTTATGAGTATTAAAAATATTTAAATTGTCACGAGGCAGAAATGTGTCAATTTGAGAAATTTAGTTGGGACGCGCGTGTCAGTCGTGTCAGAAACGAAATTATTTAAATTAAAAAGTAAATTATATTTTTATCAACCAAATGGTTATTTTGAGTGCGCCAACGTGTCTGGAAGGGTCAAAATAGTCAGAAAACACTAGCCGGTGATTTAGTTTGGGTCCCGGAGCATTTTTAGGCCAAACTGGCAACCTAAAAGGGTATTTTGGTAATTTTAAAAATAAGGGAATTAAAACCCACGAATTTTTGAGAAAAATTAAAGATTAATAAAAGAACCACTAAGGCCATTATCAGCCAAAAGTGAGAGAGTGGGCTAAGGAGGTTTTGAGAGAAGTTAGAAGAAAGGCTAGAGGGTCTATACCAAACCATTTCCCCATCACCAGAAATTGGAGAGGATTTGTGACCGGAAAGAGGAGAAAATCAATATTGAATCATCGACAACAATCTGAAGGATGAATCTAAGGCAAGTGATTTGATATTTTTAAGTGCATTGAATATTTCTTCCACGTGTAGTGTAGAAAACTGTTTATGTCTTGGAAATTTTGATGAAGAACACCCAATGGAATTATTGTGAAACTTATGGTTTTGGGAAGGAATTTGCATGTAGAATGATTATGGACGAATTTAATATACAAAACATAACTTTTGATGATTTGAAAATGGATTAATAAGGAGTCTTTTTATGAAATTAAATTCTGGGTTCAAGTTCATAGGGTTTGGGACAAGAATTGGGGATTTATGACTTTGGCATGTTAATTTGTAAGATTTGACCACAAAAGTATGTAAAGGAATGATTTAGGGTGACTAAAAGTAGTTTACAAACATTAAAATGTAACTTAGATAGTTTTAGGATGGATTTCGAGAAGAGAAGAATGAAGAAAAACGAATTTGGAGATTTCTGGGCGAAGTCTGCCATCTCGTTAGAAGACCTGCCCAGGTCGTTCGAATGAGAATTCTAACGAGATGATAGTACCCCTTCTAACGATTTGGTAGTTCATTCGAACGACACTCATTCAAACGACCTCGTTCGAACGAGATTTGTAACGAGTTGATAGAATGGCCTTTTAGGCCTGATTTTATTTCGAACCTCCATAAGAGTTATATAATTGAGTGTAATCCTCCCCTTGTTGATTTGTTGATATAATTGTGAGATTGGAAGTACGTCGAGGATTAAAACTTAGAATTTTGTAGTAAACCGGATGATATTTGTGGGTTAGGATATAAGTATCTAAAACTTCAACGTGAGGAGAGTTGATAACTTTAATGTATATAAATCAGGGACTTGTAAACGTGTAACATGAAATGACAGTATTAAGATGAGAAATATACCTCTATTAATATTATGGGATACCTAAGATGTGCGAATTCTTGGTATATGTAGTCATTTGTGTATAACATACCTACCATACTTGCTATCACGGGATGTCGGCGTTCGATTAGGGCCATCTAATCTTTGTGTGCCTACGGGGGGATTTAGATTGGTACCTCGAGGACATAGGTCAGAGAAGGACTTATTGAGAAGTTAATAAGTCTACTGATCATGGGAGCATAGGTATGTGCATGACCCGTGTGATGTGAACTATGTTCTTCTCCATTATATTTGATTGTTGTATATTGAAAAGGATTCCTAAAAGATTCGGAATACGTGGT
This sequence comes from Sambucus nigra, assembly GCA_949130495.1. Lineage (NCBI taxonomy): Eukaryota > Viridiplantae > Streptophyta > Magnoliopsida > Dipsacales > Adoxaceae > Sambucus > Sambucus nigra. Next base: position 353,707,974 of record OX422214.1, read on the forward strand.
CCTTATGTACGTGATGTACCGGGATTGGATAGCAGAGTATGTGTGCCCCGCAACTTAGTCTCGGGGTGCCAGTATTGTATATTTATGATGAGAATAATATACTGCTAATTGAAATGAACTGTCATGAATAAATGTAAGTGTGAAAAATAGCAACATTTTAGTAGAGTTAAAAATGGGAATCGCTCGTGATTAGCATTACTAATATTGGTAACTAAGAAGAAGAAAAGTAAAACTCTCTGTTTAAATTAAGGTGCCAGATAATAAATCGTGAATCGTGTAATAATGTTAGATTGTGTATTGGACTAGTTAGATATGGGAATATCTAGAATGGGTACGGATAGGAGTGCACCATTAGTTGAGAGGTGAGGAACTCATGTGAGTGCACGCACTATCATGTACTTTATATTCACTGTTTAATTATATTAAACACTTGCTGTATTTTAAACTGTTTTTCACAATCTGGCTCTGACCCTTTTTCTTTCAAATCTATTTTTGTAAAAACTTTTTAGGTGCCCATCCACAAGGACACCAAGCATAGGAGTTCTATTCCCGCGACGTGTTGTAGCTGCTGTGGAAGTTACAGGACCTTGATAGTAGACGCCTCCACTCTCTACCTTGACTCTACCTTACTTATCTGTAGGGCATGTCGCCCCTTTTCTTTCAGAGACATCTTATTTACTCAGTTTTTATTTCTTATTTTGGGTTGTAATTAAATTAAGGATTCAGACTTGTATTTGTTCATTTCAGTATTTGGATTGTCATGAGGTGTATTCCTTCAGATTTAGCTTATTACATCGTTATTTATTTGCGACTGTGATGTGGTTGTGCTATCAGTATTTCATATATTAAATGGATTGTATGTTAACCGAATTTAATTAAAATTGACAACTCACTTTTTAAATATTAGGTGGCAAGTAATTATAAAAATGTTTTCGACAGTGATGCTATGAAATGAACCAACTTGATATTTTGTATTAATTTGAATAAAGGAGTAGCTACTCGGTATTTAATTAGTCGCGGTGTCACTGGTGGTATCAGAGCATCAGGTTCTAGTGTCCTTAGGATCTGTACGGCTTGTTATGTTTCCGTGTAGCATTCTTTGATGTAGAGCCTATATTTTAGGATTGTTGTACTCTTTTGTGTATGTTTCGCTCCTCAGCTATTTTGAGATAATAACTGCGAACTTATAAGACTTTACTCTCATTTCAGATGCCTCCACGGCGTGCACAATGAGTTCCCAGGGATGCTCGTCCCGAGTCACAACTTGCACCAGTCCAGGGCACCATGAATGCCGTAGAGGTTGCTGCTATTGTAGCCCAAGAGGTAAATGCCGCCCTCGCAGTTGTGAAGCAGGCACCACCCCAGGCGCCGATAGTAGCGCCAATTAAGACTCATGCATTCCCGTCTTCTTGGGAACATGTTCGTGATGCTTTTCAGAAAGCACACCCTCCGGAGTTTGCAGGTAGCTTCGATGTTGTTGTGTTCAGCCAGTGGAAGAAGAACATTCAAAGACATCTGAGGATGTATGAGTGCACGAAGGTACAGAAATAGATACTGGCTACTTTTAAGCTAGTGGGATCAAGGTTGCAGTGGTGGGAGTCCATTACCACCCCGGAGGAGAGAGTTGTCCTTTCTATACAGGAGTTCTGGGTGAGGTTCGACCACAAGTATTTTCCATCAGTCGTTCACACTGAAATGAGGAGGAGGTTAATGAACCTCAAGAAGGAGGGGAGGACCGTGGCCGAGTATGTGGCCGAATTCACTAATCTCTTGAACATCGTTCCTGATGAGATTCCAACCGAGGAGAAGAAGATTCAGAAGTTCATGGATGGATTGACTTGGAGGATCCGTAAGCACTTGTTGGGAAATCTCTCATTGGCCACTTATTCTGATGTGGTTAACGCAGCACTGCTTCACTGCCAGGACCACTGCTTTCACATGTCAGAGAGTAAGCGATCAGGAGAGTCCATCCATCAGGGCAGGACAGGGGGAAATGGTGCCAGTGGGGCACGATCTGCTCAAGGTCAGCATAGACAGGGAGATCAGGGTTCCCAGCAGGGGGATTTTAAGAGGTTCAGATCTGGGGGATTCAGAAATGATTAAGGAGGTTTTCGTCAAGGCCATCAGGGTCAGCACGGCCATCAGGGTCAGCACGGCCAGTATGGCCAACAACAGCAGTTTCAGCAGGGCCAGCACGACCAAGGGAGGAATGGCAATGACCACTAGGGCCGTGGGCTGTAGGGTCAGAGAGGGGGGAACTTTCCAGGGAAATGTTTCATTTGTGGCAAGATTAGCCGCAAGAGACATGAGTGTCCTGATAGGGGAAGGGCCCCACAGTAGCAGCAACAGGGTGCTCGACATGAGCCCGAGAGACCTATGTTTCCCGCCGCCCTCCCAATAGCACCATAGATGCCAGCTTTGCCACCCATCCCAGCAGTCCCAGTCCAGCAGGGACAACTACAGTACGGGAGAGTTTATCAACTCCAGCATGCCGCAGTTCCACAGGATCCACCTGCTATTGAGGGTATGTTCTCTATTCAGGGGACTATGGGGCGTATTTTATTTGATACTTGTTTCATTTCCATGATATTTGCACGCACTTTGGGGTTGTTAGACACTACAGAGAGAATGGTTACTTGCGTAGATTCAACATTGAGTAAGGGGTTCCCTGATTTCCCTTATTTGTAGAGGTGTGGGTATAGAGATAGGGAGATTTACTTTACCCGCTGATATGCTAGTATTAGAGATGACTGAGTACGATGCTATTGTTGGTATAGATTGGCTAGTTGCGTACCGAGTCATGATTTATTGTTTCAGTAGGAGTATTATTTTTGCCATTCCCGGGCAGGAGATGTTTTTAGTGGTGATGCCTCGCCCCGAGGGAGGATCGTCCACACACTTGTATTATATAGAGGAGGAGACCTCTAAGGAAGTGGTAATACCACTTGATTCGATTCCCGTTGTTAGTGAGTTTACTGATGTATTTCAGGATATACCTGGACTACCTCAGAGTAGAGAGATAGATTTTGTGATCGATTTGACGCCGGGAACTCGGCCAATTGCCCACGCACCGTACCGTATGGCTCCAGCGAAGATGAGAGAGCCAAGGGATCAGATAGAGCAGTTGTTGGGTCAGGGGTTTATTCGAAGGAGTACTTCACCGTGGGGTGCCCCTGTGTTGTTCGTAAAGAAGAGGGATGGATCGTTGAGATTGCGTGTAGATTATCGGGAGTTGAATAAAGTCACGATACGGAATAAGTATCCGTTGCCCCGAATCGATGACTTATTTGACCAGTTGAGAGGAGCCTGCTTCTTCTCAAAGATTAATTTGTATCGGGATACCATCAGTTGCGTATCAGGGAACATGACATCTCGAAGACTGCTTTCTTGACGAGATACGGTTAATACGAATTTTGGGTTATGCCTTTTGGCTTGACCAACGCTCCAGCCGTGTTTATGGACTTGATGAATAAAGTGTTCAGAGAATTCCTAGACCAGTTCATCATTGTCTTTATTGATGACATCCTGGTTTACTCCTAGACAGAAGAGGAGCACGTCGAGCATTTGAGGCAAGTTTTGTAGATGCTACGTCAGAATGAGCTTTATGCAAAGTACGAAAAATGTGGATTTTGGCTGAAGGAGGTTCAGTTTTTAGGGCATATCATTTCAGACTGGGGGATATCTGTTGATCCGGGGAAGGTATCCGCGGTGAGGGAGTGGGGACAGCCCACAACACCGACTGAGATCCGTAGTTTCTTGGGCCTAGCAGGATACTACAGGAGGTTTATTAGGGGTTTCTTAAAGATAGTGGGTCCTTTGACACATCTGACTCGCAAAGGTGTGCCATTCATCTGGAGTTATGTCTGTCAGTTGGAATTTGATGAGTTGAAGGACAAGTTAACCTCAGCGCCTGTGTTAGCATTGCCCAGACCGAGAGTTGAGTATCTAGTCTACACCGATGCGTCCTTACAAGGACTTGGAGGTGTGCTGCAACAGGAGAGTCAGGCTATAGCTTATGCTTCCCGTAAACTTAAGCCTCATGAGAAGAATTACCCCACCCACGACTTGGCAGTCGCATTCGCTCTTCGGATTTGGAGACACTATCTCCCGGGGGAGAAATTTCAATTGTTCACAGACCACAAGTCTCTACAATACCTCTTCACGCAGAAGGAACTGAATATGCGTCAACGTCGGTGGCTTGAGTTTATGAAGGATTATCAGTTTGATATCCAATATCACCCAGGGAAGGCTAACGTGGTAACAAACGCGTTGAGCCATAGGACAGTAAATGAGGTGGCCGAGGTGTGGAAAACTAAGTGGAAGGACTTGGGACACCAGGATGTAGTGGCCCGATCGTTCATGTCTATGATGACTGTTACACCTCAGATTGTCATGAAAGTGATAAAGGCCCAGGCAAATGACTCGTTCTGTCAGGAACAGATAGCTCGATTACTAGCAGAGGGAGTCGAGTCCTATATCGTCAGTTCCGACGGGGGATTACGCTTCAATGGTGTAATACCCTGTATTTTTGTGATATTTATTTATGGGATTAATTAAATTAAATGCGTATTAATTGGAAATTAATCCGGATTAAAATACTAGCGAGATGCGAGTTGGTATTTGAATATAATGTGCATATATGATTATATATGAATATTGAAGTATGAAATTTGTCGTGAGATTGAAATACGGCAAGTTGGAAAATTTTATTGAGACGCGTGTGACAGTCGCGTCAGGGAAATATTTATTTTAATTAAAAAGTGAATTTTAGTTCTATTAACCGTATGGTCGTTTTGAGTGTGCCAACGCGTTCAGAAGGGTCGATATAGTCAGAAAACACTAGCCGGGGGTTAAGTTTGGGTCCCGGGGCATTATTGGGCCATACCGGTAACTTATAAGGGCATTTTGGTAATTTTGAAAATTGGGTAATTAAAACCCACGAAAATTAGAGTTAAAAATCTGACTTAGTATTAACCCACTAAGCCATTTCCAACCCCAATTTAGGTAGTGGGCTACGGGGAAGTTAGAAACTTTATAACTTGGCAAAACCAACCCCACCTCCATTAACACATTGAGAAGAAAAGTTTGTTGAGAGAGAGAGAAGGAATTCTGCAGAGAGAGAGAGAGAACACTTCAGAAATTTGTCATCAAATTAGAGATTCAAATAAGGCAAGTGATTTAATTTCGTTTTTATAGAGAATGCTTCTTCCATGCGTAGGAAACCCAATTAAATTGTATGTTCTTGGGAGTTAATGAAAAACCCATTTAAATTGGAAGTAGAAATTTCATTTTTGATGAGGAATCGCATGTAGATTGGTATTTAGATGTTTATTCTGATGATATTATAATTTGGATTAAACAAAAATAGATTTAATTAAGGCTCTTTGATGATTTATAAATTCTAGGGTTCATGTTCTTAGAATTGGGGGAAAATATGAAGAGATTTGATAATTGAATGAGGTTAGAATGAATTAACCCCACAAATCATGTTAGTATATGACCTAAATATGTTTAGGAATGATTAGAGACTTTAAAAAATCGTTGGATTAATGTTTGGATGAGATTTGAGGTGTAGAGAAGTTGGAAAAAATGAGATAGGAATTTCTGGGCTCGAATTTGGCCACTCGTTAGAAGACCTGCCCAGGTCGATCGAACGAGCTTCTAACGAGTTGACAGTTTGGATTCTAACGAGAGGGATGTTCGTTGGAAGACTTTCGTTCGAACGAGATCTCGTTAGAAGGCCCAGTTCGTTCGAACGAACTCTCGTTCAAACAGCCTCGTTCGAACGAGACTTCGAACGAGTTGACAGTTTAGGCTTTTTAGCCTATTTTGATCCCGAGTGTCCCGTGACCTTGTGTATACGTAGAGATAACCTTCTCTTGATGATTAATTGTTACATTTGGGATGTTTAGGATATAATGAGGAGTCAAACCTAGAAGTGTAGTTTGAACCTAAAGGAAAATATGAAGTAGGACGTGAGTGTCTATTACGTTGCGAGAATTATTGACGGCCTAATTTATTATATTAATCGGGAACATATAAATTGTGTAGTATTATATGTCAGTACGAAAATGAGAAGTGTACCACCAATATATTATGATGATTACTAAGATGTGTGAATACTTAGTATATGTATTGATTTTATGTGTATGACATACCTACCATACTTACTATCACGGGAGGTTTACGTTCGCTTAGGGCCTTCTAATCCTTGTGTTGCCCGGATTTAGATTGGTTACCTCGATGAACATAGGTCAGAGAAGGACTTATTGGGATGTTAATAAGTCTGTTGATCGTGGGAGCGCAGGTATGTGCATGACCCATGTGATGTGACTGTCTTCGCCTCCATTATTTGTGATGTTGTTATCTAAGAACGATTCCTGAGAGATTCGGAATACGTGATCCTTATGTACGTGATGGATAGCAGAGTATGTGTGCACCGCAGCTAGTCTCGGGGTTCTTGTATTGTATATTTATGTCGTGAATAATATACACTTAATTAATGGGAACTTTCATGTTAATATTGTGAATATAATTATGGTAATGTTTTGAGAAAACATAACGGGTTAATTGATAGTGAATTATATTACTAATTGAGAATCCGAGTGTATGTAAAGCTCTCTATTTAATTGATAACGTTAGAATGTAATATGGGAATCGAGTAGTAAGGGGTAGAACTTATTACAGTTTGGTTAGATATGGATGTCTTATAGATGGGTACGGTACGTTAGGAGTGCACATGTAGTCGAGAGGTGAGAATTCCATGTGAGTGCACGTCCTAACATGTATTTTGCATTTAATGTTTTAATGTTATTAACACACTTGCTGTTTTTAAAATAATTTCCACTTTCGGGCTCTGACCCATTTTCTTTCAAATCTATTTTTGTAAAAACCATTTTAGGTGCCCAGCCACAAGGATACCATGCTTAGGATTCTCATTCAGGTGACGAGATGTAGCTGTTTGTGGAAGTTACAGGACTTTGCTTGTAGACGCTTCATCTATCTGACTCGATATTCTTCAGTTATCAGTTGTAGGGCATGTCACCCATTTCTTTTAGAGACATTTCATTTATTTCAGTTATTCAGACTTCTGGCATGTAATTATTCAGGATTCAGACTTGTCGTATTATTTTTCAGTTGTGGGATTGTTGTGAGGAGTTTTCCTCCGGATTTATATTTATTTGTTGATTACTTCATTACTTCGTTATGGTGAATGGATTTTGTTGTTCTTCCATTATTCTTTTATTGCATGTTAATCAGACTTAAATTAAAATTTGGCAACTTACTTTTTAAATACTAGGTGGTTAGTAATTATTAAAATGTTTTCGACAGTGATGCTATTAACTGAACCAACTTGGCATTTTGTATTGATTTAATAAAGGAGTAGCTACCCGGTATTTAATTAGTCGGGGTGTCACAGGTGGTATCAGAGCATCAGGTTCTAGTGTCCTTTAGGATCTGAACGGCTTATTATGTTTCCGCTGAGCTTTCTTTGATGTAGAGCCCTATATTTTAGGATTGTTGTATTCTTTTGTATATGCTACGTTCTTCAGCTATTTTAAGTTTATAATTGCGAACTTATAAACTTCATTCTTATTTCAGATGCCTCCACGACGTGCACAATGGTTTCCCAGGGATGCAACGCCAGAACCACAGCCCGCACCAGTTCAGGGCACGATGAATGCCGCCGAGGTTGCAGCCATTGTGGCCCAGGCGGTAAATGCCACACTGACAGTAGTTCAGCATGCACCACCTCAGGCGCCGATATCCGCGCCAGTTCAGGCTCATGCATTCCCGTCTACTTGGGAACGTGTACGTGATGCTTTTCAGAAAGCACACCCTCCGGAGTTCGCAGGTAGCTCCGATGTGGTAGTTTCGAGTCAGTGGAGGAAGGACATCCAGCGACACCTGAGGATGTATGAGTGCACAGATGTTCAGAAGCAGATACTAGCTACCTTTAAGCTAGTGGGGTCTGCACTGCAGTGGTGGGAGTCTATTACCACAGTGGAGGAGAGAGATACTCTCACTATTCAGGAGTTTTGGACGCGATTTGACCGCAAGTACTTTTCGTCGGCTGTTCACACAGAGATGAGGAGGAAGTTGATGGGCCTCAAGCAGGAGGGTAAGACTGTGGCCGAGTATGAGGCCGAATTCACTGATCTTCTGAACATTGTTCCGGATGAGATACCGACGGAGGAGAAGAAGATACAGAAATTTACGGACGGGTTGACATGGAGGATTCGTCAGCACTTGTTAGGGAACCTCTCGTTAGACACTTATTCTGATGTGGTTAACGCTGCATTGCTCCATTGCCACGATCATCGCTTTCACATGACTGAGGGCAAGCGATCGGGAGAGTCTAGCCATCAGGGCAGGACTGGAGGAAATGGTGCCAGTGGGGCACAATCTGTTCAGGGGCAGAGGCAGGGTGATCAGGGTACCCAGTAGGGGGATCACAAGAGGTTCAGGTCAGCAAATTTCAGGCACGGACAGGGAGGTTTCCGGCAAGGCCATCAGGGTCCGAACGACCATCAGCACCAACAGGGTCAGAATGGTCAACAACAGTTTTAGCAGGGCCAGTAGGGCCATTGGAGGAATGGTAACGGCCACCAGGGCCGGGGCAGCAGGGACAGAGAGGGGGTAACTTTCCGGGGAAGTGTTTCGTTTGTGGCAAGACTGGTCATAAATGCCAGGACTGTCCTGATAGGGGCAGGTCCCCGCAGCAGCAGTAGGGTGCTCGACATGAGCCACAGAGGCCACTTTTCCACCAGCCCTCCCAGCTCCAGCCCAGGTGCCAGCTCTTCCAGCCATTCCAGCAGTTCCTGTGCAATAGGGACAGTTACAGTATGGACGTGTCTATAACATCCACCAGGCAGCAGCTCCACAGGCACCACCCGCGATTGAGGGTATGTTTCCTATCCATGGTACTATGGGTCGGGTTTTGTTTGATAAGGGGGCAACACATTGCTTTATAGCTACACATTTTGCGAAAGCCTTAGGATTGTTAGCCACAGCAGAGAGCACAGTGACGTGTGCAGACTCACCATTGGGGAGTGGGTCACTTATTTTCTTTATATGCCGGGGAGTATGGGTAGAGATTGGTAGTCTGGTATTACCTACAGATATGTTAGTATTAGAGATGACGGAGTATGACGCCATTATTGGTATGGATTGGCTTGTTGCGTACCGAGCCCTGATTGACTGTTTCAGTAGGAGTATTATCTTTTCCATTCCCGGGCAGGAGATGTTTTTTGTGGCGATGCCTTGTTCCGAAGGAGGATCGTCTACTCATTTGTACTATATAGAGGAGGAGACCTCTAAGGAGGTTGTGATACCACTTGATTCAATTCCAGTTGTTAGAGAGTTTGCCGATGTATTACAGGATATACCTGGATTACCCCCCAGTCGAGAGATAGACTTTGTCATAGACTTATTACCAGATACGAGACCTATAGCACGCGCACCGTACCGTATGGCTCCATCTGAGATGAGGAAGTTACAGGATCAGATTGAGCAGTTGTTGGGTCAGGGGTTTATACGGAGGAGTACTTCACCGTGGGGTGCCCCTGTGTTGTTCGTGAAGAAGAGAGATGGTTCACTGAGATTGTGTGTCGACTATCGAGAGTTGAATAAGGTCACGATACTGAATAAGTATCCGTTGCCTCGAATCGATGACTTATTCGACCAACTGAGAGAAGCTTCTTTCTTCTCGAAGATTGATTTGAGATCGGGATACCATCAGTTGCGTATCAGGGAGGAGGACGTCTCGAAGACTGCATTCTTATCGAGATATGGTTCTTACGAGTTTCGGGTTATGCCTTTTGGTTTGAACAATGCTCCAGCCGTGTTTATGGACTTGATGAATAGAGTGTTCAGAGATTTCCTAGATCAGTTTGTCATTGTCTTCATCGATGATATTCGGGTTTACTCGCAGACAGAGGAGGAGCACGCTGAGCATTTGAGGCAAGTTTTACAGACACTACGTCAGAATGAGCTGTATGCAAAATATGAGAAATGCGGGTTTTGGCTGAAGGAGGTCCAGTTTTTGGGGCATATTATTTCCGACTGGGGAATATCTGTTGATCCAGGGAAGGTATCTGCGGTTAGGGAGTGGGGACAGCCCACGACACCAACAGAGATTCGTAGTTTCTTGGTCCTAGCAGGATACTACATGAGGTTCATTCAGAGATTTTCGAAGATAGCAGGTCCTTTGACACATTTGACTCGTAAGGGTGTGCCATTCATTTGGAGTGATGCCTGTCAGTTGGCATTCGATGAATTTAATGATAAGTTGACCTCAGCACCTGTGTTAGCATTGCCGAGACCGGGAGTTGAGTATTTAGTTTACACCGATGCATCCTTGTAAGGACTTGGAGGTGTATTGCAGCAGGAGAGTCAGGCCATTGCTTATGCATCCCATAAGCTAAAGCCTCACGAGAAGAAGTACCCCACTCATGACTTGGAGTTGGCGGCAGTTGTATTTGCCCTTCGTATTTGGAGACATTACCTTTTGGGGGAAAAGTTTTGATTGTTCACGGACCACAAGTCCCTATAGTACCTATTCACGCAAAAGGAGTTGAATATGCGACAGCGAAGGTGGCTTGAATTTGTGAAGGACTATCAGTTTGATATCCAGTATCACCCGGGGAAGGCTAACGTGGTAGCAGACGCGTTGAGCCGTAGGCCAGCAGATAAAGTTATAGGGGTGTGGAAGGCAAAGTGGAAGGAATTGGGACACCAGGATGCACTGGCTCGATCATTCATGTCGGTAATGACTGTTACATCGCAGATTGTCACGAGAATGGTAAAGGCACAAGCAGATGACTCGTTCTGTCAGGAGCTGATAGTTCGATTACTAGCAGAGGGAGCTGAATCCTATACCGTTAGCTCAGACGGAGGATTACGCTTCAATGGGAGATTGCTAGTTCCGGAAGGGGAAGAATTGCGGCACGCGGTGATGGCAGAGTCGCACGGCTCATGATTCGCGGTACATCCCGGTGGGGACAAAATGTACCAAGACATGAGACGACGGTATTGGTGGAGCGGGATGAAGAAAGATATTGTCGTGTTTGTTTCTAAATGCGCCACTTGTCAACTTGTAAAAGTGGATCATCAGAGACCGGCAGGACTTCTACAGCCATTGGAGGTCCCGATGTGGATGTGGGAGAGCATATCCATGGACTTTATCACGGGGTTGCCTACGTCACAGAGAGGTCATGACTCCATTTGGGTAATTATGGACAGGTTGACCAAAGTCGCTCATTTTCTACCCGTAAGGACAAACTACACTACGGGACAGTATGCCCAGCTCTTTATTTCAGAGATAGTGAGACTTCACGGTGTGCCCCTAAATATCGTGTCTGACCGAGACAAGATATTTGTTTCACGGTTTTGGGAGAGTTTTCAGGAGGCCATGGGCATGGAATTGTGGTTGAGTACGGCATATCACCCGCAGACCGATGGGCAGACCGAGCGTACGAACCAGATGTTAGAGGACATGCTACGTATGTGCATCATTGATTTCGGGGGTGGATGGGAGTAGTATCTTCCACTGGTAGAGTTTTCTTAAAACAACTCCTACCAGTTCACCATTGGCATGGATCCATTTGAAACGTTGTACGGTAGACCTTGTCGTTCCTCAGCATGTTGCTTGGAGGTGGGGGAAAACAAACTACTTGGGCCGGAGGTGATTCAGGATACTTCGGCAAGGATAGAACTGATACGGAGTCGCATTCGGGTATCTCAGGACAGGCAGAAGAGCTATGCTGATGCGAAGAGGTTCTTCAGAGAGTTCCAAGTGGGGGACCAAGTTTTGCTCAGAGTATCTCCTATGAAGGGGATTATGCATTTCGGGAAGAAAGGGAAGTAAACACCGAGATATGTGGGACCATTTCCTATTTTTGAGCGGATTGGACCGATTGCGTATAGACTTGGATTACTGGAACATTTGCATCGGATTCACGATGTATTTCATATTTCCTCATTAAGGAAATATCTTAGAGACGATTTGGCTCATTCTCACATTTCTTTGGAGGACATCGATCTCCAGCCTGATAGCTCCTACGAGGAGGGGCCGATTGCTATTTTGGATCGAAGTGAACGAAAACTACGGTCAAAGATAGTCCCGTTAGTGCGTGTTCAGTGGCGAGATCATAATGTTGAGGAGTCCACATGGGAGCGCGAGGATGAGATGCGCGAACGTTATCCAGAGCTGTTCTTACCAGGTACTTTCTAGTTCTGAATTTCGGGACGAAATTCAGTTATTAGGGGGGAAGTATGTAATACCCCGTATTTTTGTGATATTTATTTATGGGATTAATTAAATTAAATGCGTATTAATTAGAAATTAATCCGGATTAAAATACTAGCGATATGCGAGTTGGTATTTGAATATAATGTGCATATATGATTATATATGAATATTGAAGTATGAAATTTGTCGTGAGATTGAAATACGGCAAGTTGGAAAATTTTATTGAGACGCGTGTGACAGTCGCGTCAGGGAAATATTTATTTTAATTAAAAAGTGAATTTTAGTTCTATTAACCGTATGGTCATTTTGAGTGCGCCAACGCGTCCGAAAGGGTCGATATAGTCAAAAAACACTAGCCGGGGGTTAAGTTTGGGTCCCGGGGCATTATTGGGCCATACCGGTAACTTATAAGGGCATTTTGATAATTTCGGAAATTAGGTAATTAAAACCCACGAAAATTAGAGTTAAAAATCTGACTTAGTATTAACCCACTAAGCCATTTCCAACCCCAATTTAGGCAGTGGGCTACGGGAGAAGTTAGAAACTTTATAACTTGGCAAAACCAACCCCACCTCCATTAACACTTTGAGAAGAAAAGCTTGTTGAGAGAGAGAGAAGGAATTCTGCAGAGAGAGAGAGAGAACACTTCAGAAATTCGTCATCAAATCAGAGATTCAAATAAGTCAAGTGATTTAATTTCGTTTTTATAGAGAATGCTTCTTCCATGCGTAGGAAACCCAATTAAATTGTATGTTCTTGGGAGTTAATGAAAAACCCATTTAAATTGGAAGTAGAAATTTCATTTTTGATGAGGAATCGCATGTAGATTGGTATTTAGATGTTTATTCTGATGATATTATAATTTGGATGAAACAAAAACGGATTTAATTTAGGCTCTTTGATGATTTATAAATTCTAGGGTTCATGTTCTTTGAATTGGGGGAAAATATGAAGAGATTTGATAATTGAATGAGGTTAGAATGAATTAACCCCACAAATCATGTTAGTATATGACCTAAATATGTTTAGGAATGATTAGAGACTTTAAAAAATCGTTGGATTAATGTTTGGATGAGATTTGAGGTGTAGAGAAGTTGGAAAAAACGAGATAGGAATTTCTGGGCTCGAATCTGGCCACTCGCTAGAAGACCTGCTCAGGTCGTTCGAACGAGCTTCTAACGAGTTGACAGTTTGGGTTCTAACGAGAGGGATGTTCGTTCGAAGACTTTTGTTCGAACGAGATCTCGTTAGAAGTGCCAGTTCGTTAGAACGAACTCTCGTTCGAACAACCTCGTTCGAACGAGACTTCGAACGAGTTGGCAGTTTAGGCTTTTTAGCCTGTTTTGATCCCGAGTGTCCCATGACCTTGTGTATATGTAGAGATAACCTTCTCTTGATGATTAATTGTTACATTTGGGATGTTTGGGATATAATGAGGAGTCAAACCTAGAAGTGTAGTTTGAACCTAAAGGAAAATATGAAGTAGGACGTGAGTGTCTATTACGTTGCGAGAATTATTGACGGCCTAATTTATTATATTAACCGGGAACATATAAATTGTGTAGTATTATATGTCGGTACGAAAATGAGAAGTGTACCACCAATATATTATGGTGATTACTAAGATGTGTGAATACTTAGTATATGTATTGATTTTATGTGTATGACATACCTACCATACTTGCTATCACGGGAGGTTTACGTTCGTTCGCTTAGGGCCTTCTAATCCTTGTGTTGCCCGGATTTAGATTGGTTACCTCGATGAACATAGGTCAGAGAAGGACTTATTGGGATGTTAATAAGTCTGCTGATCGTGGGAGCGCAGGTATGTGCGTGACCCATGTGATGTGACTGTGTTCACCTCCATTATTTGTGATGTTGGTATCTGAGAACGATTCCTGAGATATTCGGAATACGTGATCCTTATGTACGTGATGTACCGTGATGGATAGCAGAGTATGTGTGCATCGCAGCTAGTCTCGGAGTGCTTGTATTGTATATTTATGTCGTGAATAATATACACTTAATTAATGGGAACTTTCATGTTAATATTGTGAATATAATTATGGTAATCTTTTGAGAAAACCTAACGGGTTAATTGATAGTGAATTATATTACTAATTGAGAATCCGAGTGTATGTAAAGCCCTCTATTTAATTGATGACGTTAGAATGTAATATGGGAATCGAGTAGTAAGGGGCAGAACTTATTACAGTTTGGTTAGATATGGATGTCTTATAGATGGGTACGGTACGTTAGGAGTGCACATGTAGTCGAGAGGTGAGAATTCCATGTGAGTGTACGTCCTAACATGTATTTTGCATTTAATGTTTTAATGTTATTAAAACACTTGCTGTTTTTAAAATAATTTCCACTTTCGGCTCTGACCCATTTGCTTTCAAATCTATTTTTGTAAAAACCATTTAGGTGCCCAGCCACAAGGACACCATGCTTAGGATTCTCATTCAGGTGACGAGCTGTAGCTGTTTGTGGATGTTACAGGACTTTGCTTGTAGACGCTTCATCTATCTTGACTCGATATTCTTCAGTTATCAGTTGTAGGGCATGTCGCCCATTTCTTTTAGATACATTTCATTTATTTCACTTATTCAGACTTCTGGCATGTAATTATTCAGGATTCAGACTTGTCGTATTATTTTTTAGTTGTGGGATTGTTGTGAGGTGTTTTCCTCCGGATTTATATTTACTTGTTGATTACTTCATTACTTCGTTATGGTGAATGGATTTTGTTGTTCTTCCATTATTCTTTTATTGCATGTTAATCAGACTTAAATTAAAATTTGGCAACTTACTTTTTAAATACTAGGTGGTTAGTAATTATTAGAATGTTTTCGACAGTGATGCTATTAACTGAACCAACTTGGCATTTTGTATTGATTTAATAAAGGAGTAGCTACCCGGTATTTAATTAGTCGGGGTCTCACAAATGGGAGACTGGTCGTTCTGGAAGGGGAAGACTTATGATACGAGGTAATGACCTAGTCGCACGGCTCACGGTTCGCGGTACACCCTGGTGGGGATAAAATGTACAAGACATGAGACGACAGTACTCGTGGAGCGGGATGAAGAGAGATATCGCCGTGTTCGTTTCTAAATGCGCCACTGGTCAGCTAGTAAAGGTGGATCATCAGAGACCGGCAGTACTTCTACAGCCGTTAGAGGTTCCGATGTGGATATGGGAAAGCATATCCATGGACTCTATCACGGGGTTACCTACGTCATAGAAGGGTCACGAATCCATATGGGTAATTATGGATAGGTTGACCAAGGTTGCTCATTTTCTACCCCTGAGGACATACTACACTACGGGACAGTATGCCCAGATTTTCATTGCGAAAACAGTGAGACTTTACGGAGTGCCTCGAAATATCGTGTATAACCGAGACAAGATATTTGTTTCACGGTTTTGGGAGAGTTTCCAAGAGGCCATGGGTACGGAGTTGCGGCTGAGTACGGCTTATCACCCGCAGACTGATGGGAAAACAGAGTCGACAAATCAGATGTTGGAGGGCATGTTGTGTATGTGCATCCTAGATTTTGAAGGTGGTTAGGAGCAATATCTTCCACTGGTGGAGTTTGCTTATAATAACTCCTACCTGTTCACCATTGGCATGGCTCCATTTGAGGCATTGTATGGTAGACCTTGTCATTCCCCAGCATGTTGGTTAGAGGTGGGGGATAGCAAAATTTTTGGGCCAGAAGTGATTCAGGACACTTCGTCAAGGATAGAGATGATACGGAGACGTATTCCGGTAGTCAGGACCGGCAGAAGAGCTATGCTGATGCCAAGAGGTTCTTCAGAAAATTCAAGCTGGGGGACCAGGTGTTACTCAGAGTATCTCCTGTGAAGAGGATTATGTGATTTGGGAAGAAGGGGAAACTGGCACCAAGATACGTGGGGCCATTTCCTATCATCGAGAGGATTGGGCCAGTTGCGTATAGACTCGGGTTACCGGAGCACTTGCATAGGATTCATGATATGTTCCATATTTCCTCGCTAAGGAAATATCTTAGGGACGATTTGGCCCATACTCATATTTCTTTAGAGGACATCGATCTTCAGCTCGATAGTTCCAACGAGGAGGGGCCGATTGTTATTTTGGACCAAATCGAGCGGAAACTGAGGTCAAAGATAGTACCATTAGTACATGTTCAGTGGTGGCACCATAATGCCGAGGAGTCCACATAGGATTGTGAAGATGAGATGCGCGAACGTTATCCAGAGCTATTTTTACTAGGTATTCTTTAGTTCCAAATTTCAGGACGAAATTATGTTATTAGGGGGAAAGTGTGTAATACCCCGTAATTTTATTGATTTTTATTTAAGGGATTAATTAAATTAAATGAGAATTAATTGGGAATTAATCCGGATATAAATACTTGCGAGATGTGAGTTGGTATTTGATTATGATGTTAAAATTGAATATTTCATGAGTATTGAAAATATTTAAATTGTCACGAGGCAGAAATGCGACAATTTGGGAAATTTAGTTGGGACGCGCGTGTCAGTCGCGTCAGAAATAAAATTATTTAAATTAAAAAGGGAATTATATTTTTATCAACCAAATGGTTATTTTGAGTGTACCAACGTATCCGGAAGGGTCAAAATAGTGAGAAAACACTAGCCGGGGGTTTAGTTTGGGTCCCGGGGCATTTTTAGGCCAAACCGGCAATCTAGTAGGGTATTTTGGTAATTTTAAAAATAAGGGAATTAAAACCCACGAATTTTTGAGGAAAATTAAAGATTAATAAAATAACCACTAAGGCCATTATCAGCCAAAAGTGAGAGAGTGGGCTACAGAGGTTTGAGAGAAGTTTGAAGAAAGGCTAAAGGGTTTATACCAAACCATTTCCCCATCACCAAAAATTGGAGAGGATTTGTGACCGGAAAGAGGAGAGAATCAATATTGAATCATCGACAACAATCTAAAGGACGAATCTAAGGCAAGTGATTTGATATTTTTAAGTGCATTGAATATTTCTTCCATGTGTAGTGTAGAAAACTGTTTATGTCTTGGAATTTTTGATAAAGAACACCCAATGGAATTATTGTGAAAATTGTGGTTTTGGGTAGTAATTTTCATGTAGAATGATTATGGACGAATTCAATAGACAAAACATAACTTTTGATGATCTGAAAACGGATTAATAAGGAGTCTATTTATGAAATTAAATTATGGGTTCAAGTTCATAGGGTTTGGGACAAGAATTGGGGATTTATGACTTTGGCATGTTAATTTGTAAGATTTGACCCCAAAGGTATGTAAAGGAATGATTTAGCGTGACTAAAAGTAGTTTACAAACATTAAAATGTAACTTGGATAGTCTTAGGATGGATTTACAGAAGAGAAGAATGAAGAAAAACAAATTTGGAGATTTTTGGGTGAAGTTTGCCATCTCGTTAGAAGACCTGCCCAGGTCGTTCGAACGAGACTTCTAACGAGATGACAGTACCCCTTCTAACTAGTTGGTAGTTCGTTCAAAGCCATTCATTCGAATGACACTCATTCGAACGACCTCGTTCGAACGAGATTTGTAACGAGTTGACAGAATGGCCTTTTAGGCCCGATTTTATTTCGAACCCCCAGAAGACTTATATAATTGAGTGTAATCCCCCCCTTGTTGATTTGTGGATATAATTATGAGATTGGAAGTACGTCAAGGATTAAAACTTAGAATTTTGTAGTAAACCGGATGATATTTGTGGGTTAGGATATAAGTATCTAAAACTTCGACGTGAGGAGAGTTGATAACTTTAATGTATATAAATCGGGGACTTGTAAACGTGTAACATGAAATGACGGTATGAAGATGAGAAATATACCTCTATTAATATTATGGGATACCTAAGATGTGCGAATGCTTGGTATATGTAGTCATTTGTGTATAACATACCTACCATACTTGCTATCACGGGAGGTCGGCGTTCGATTAGGGCTATCTAATCTTTGTGTGCCTACGGGGGGGATTTAGATTGGTACCTCGAGGACATAGGTCAGAGAAGGACTTATTGAGAAGTTAATAAGTCTACTGATCATGGGAGCGTAGGTATTTGCGTGACCCGTTTGATGTGAACTATGTTCGCCTCCATTATATGTGATTGTTGTATATTGAAAACGATTCCTAAAAGATTCGGAATACGTGGTCCTTATGTACGTGATATACCGGGATTGGATAGCAAAGTATGTGTGCACCGCAGCTTAGTCTCGGGGTGCCAGTATTGTATGTTTATGATTAGAACAATATACTGCTAATTGAAATGAGCTGTCATGAATAAATGTAAGTGTGAAAAATAGCAACATTTTAGTAGAGTTAAAAATGGGAATCGCTCGTGATTAGCATTACTAATATTGGGAATTAAGAAGAAAAAAGTAAAACTCTCTGTTTAAATTAAGGTGCCGGATAATAAATCGTGAATCGTATAGTAATGTTAGATTGTGTATTGGACTAGTTAGATATGGGAATATCTAGAATGGGCACGGGTACGATAGGAGTACACCAATAGTTGAGAGGTGAGGAACTCATGTGAGTGCACGCACTATCATGTACTTTATATTCACTGTTTAATTATATTAAACACTTGCTGTATTTTAAAATATTTTTCACAATCGGGCTCTGACCCGCTTGATTTCAAATATATCTTTGTAAAAAATTTTTAGGTGCCCAGCCACAAGGACACCAAACATAGTAGTTCTATTCCCGCGACGTGCTGTAGCTGCCGTGGAAGTTACAGGAGCTCGATAGTAGACACCTCCACTCTCTACCTTGACTCTGTCTTACTTATCTGTAGGGCATGTCTCCCCTTTTCTTTCAGAGACATCTTATTTACTCAATTTTTATTGCATATTTTGGGTTGTAATTAAATTAAGGATTCAAACTTGTATTTGTTCATTTCAGTATTTGGATTGTCGTGAGGTGTATTCCTCCAGATTTAGCTTATTACATCGTTATTTATTTGCGATTGTGATGTGGTTGTGGTATCAGTATTTCATATATTAAATGGATTGTATGTTAACTAAATTTAATTAAAATTGACAACTCACTTTTTAAATATTAGGTGGCTAGTAATTATAAAAATGTTTTCGACAGTGATGCTATGAACTGAACCAACTTGGCATTTTGTATTAATTTGAATGAAGGAGTAGATACCCGATATTTAATTAGTTGGGGTGTCACAATAGTCATCTAAGGTCTATCATTGGAGGTTGTGCAAGTGAGTGAGCTTCCTTAGTTAGCCAATGTCAGGTTAGTATTATTCACAGGTCATAATCACCACACACGTGCCTATTAAGGTTGAGTCCGAGGTGAGGTAATTATGGGTATAGTTATTGCTCACAAATTGGGAAATTTATGACCGCCTTCAATGTTGTTGTTTGTTTTCTATCATAGTTTGGTGTGAGATCCCAATGCGGTAGTCAAGATGACATGAGTATTCCCTAGATTTTGATAGAATTAGAGACCTGGATCCAGTAAATTTTTATTATTAATGAGGATGGCGGTTATACATATATAGTGAGTGATATATACGTATAAATCATGTGATAATAAAATACGTATATATGTGAGTATGTGTGTGTGTGCAACAAAATATATACGGGCATATTGAATTAGAATATGAAAATTCATAACTAGGTAAAGTTATTGGAAATAATTCAATAAATTATAATTGAGAATTATAATAATAGCGAATGTGAAAGTTATATAAATAAATTACGCATGATGGGATAGTGTATAAAATGCCAGGATACTTGGGAACAAATTAGGAGGATAGCCTAACTAGGTGATTAAAATGCATATGTTAGGTGCGCACTTTAGATCAGAGGTGAGTAGTGTCTCATGAGAGAGTGTGGTACCAATTTAAATATGAGTAAATATATATACATTTATTTATACATTTTAATTATTTACAAAATATTTTCAATTGGATTTGTGCTCTGACCCATGTCAAATTATATTGTCAAAACCTTTTAGGTGTTCAGCCACAGGGACGCAAAGCGTGATCATCTTCCCCGGTACCGGAGTTGCGACAAATTGGAGATGTTGCAGGGTTTTGTTTAGACATTTCTATTATGATATTCTAGATATGATCCTTTTCATATTTTGGCATGTAGCCCATGTCAACCATATTTATATTATTTTATTTCATTATTGGGATTTGTTGTATGAATGTTATACCGATGGTTTATTCAGTTAAGTTGCATGTAATGGATTTCTATTTCAGACTTAATGTGTAAATATGGACTTTTGTTATTGTCTGAATAAATATAGGTTTGATTATAGAGTTGTTGTGTCACGTAAATCAAGATTAAAATTGACAAATGACTTAATTTAATAATAGGTGGTTATTAATTAATTGATTTCAACAATGATGCTATGAATAAGCTAATGAGATTCCTGTTTTATTTTAGTAGAGGGTTGGCCACCCGTTATTTTAATAAGTGAGGCGTCACAGACTGTGGGAAAGGTATTTTCTCTTAAAGGATGCAAAAAGTCGGGTTTAAAATTGCTATCCAGCACTACTTAAATAGATGGAAAAGGAAGTAGGGGGAATTATAGGAAGAACTGTCAGAAAAACTAAATGGTATGAAATGTGCGCTCGGTGGTTAGAATGAGGGACCATTATCATTTCAGTGAAATAACCTTTTTCATTAGAACGGGAATCTAAAGAGAATTTGAACGAGATTTTATGAGGTCAAGTTTTTTGAAAATTTTCCTTGTTAGAAGTTCATTCGATCGACGGTATGACCTTCAAACGAGTTATCTAACGAGATTCCAGAAAGATAAAAAAATGGTTTGTTAAAAGTTTGAAAAATCTCGTTCGAGTGAAGTACCCATTCTGGTTAGAACGTGGTACCCATTCTGTCTAGAACAACCTATCTAATTAGAAAATAACAAAGGCTAATATTGACTCGTTTGAAGATCCATTTGATCCGAGGTCTAACAAGACCCATAATGACTCTTAAAAAAGTCTAACAATACTTTATAATTATATTAAAAACATCTTAACAACCAATAATTTAATATCCAAGGCTCAACATAAAATATGCATTCATACCGTAGAGATCCTTGGAATGTTGATGACAAAAGATGGCTCGAAACTCGGCATGCTGATGCATTCTCTATATCTTGGCTGATACGTCTTCAAAAAATAGGTCATAGGATTGAAAGGTCATAAACATAACTTCTACCCTATTACAAAAAAGTGTTTTGTCCGGAATTAATCTAAAACTTAAAATTTGACTCAAATGGAAATTTGTCCTTACTAAAAATAGTATTCTCCATTGATATGTCAGAAGAAAAAAAAGAGTATTCATAGTTTTTAACACTCTCGTGATTAAGCGATCCATTATTTTTTTAATGCTCATACATTGCATGATTAAGACTTACTTGGAGTGCGAGTTTTTATACTGAAACAACCGTGATCTTCCTAAACTTAAGTGTGCATATTTCAGGGGACAAAAAACCATTAGCCCTCACCTCTCATCTCAATTCGTGGCTTCCCATACAAACCCACACCAAACGCTCGAATGCATATACCAAACCGAACTAGGCAGGCTTTAACGAAAAGTCTCTTTTGGTACATAGGTGCAATAACGAATAATTCTTGTGAGCACGAGCCTCGACAATGTATCTCTCGATGAGTTATCATAACAGAGATGCACCCATCTCTCATATTACCTTTCTATCTCTCCTTAAACCTCTAAAGAGATATCAAATTATCTCAAAGCTTATCACCCTCGCACATGTACATGCATACCAACAACCATATGTTATATAACCACAGAGTTATGAACAATAACCCTTGTGTACCTGAATAGGTTGAAGTGACGTTGTTACGCCTCCTACTCATACCATTTTCCTTACTTATGAACCTGTCTATGTTTAAGGTATTCTCAACCTAAGGTCTTTAAACATTTTCTGAAAGAAATAAAAATTAATCAATTAATGTTAAGAGAGATAATAAAATATAATTAAGGAAGAATAAAGAACAAACATGGTGCCTAATACTTTCCCCACTCGTAACCCAATTCCCGAACCCATATAACAAGAATCTTTGGACCAACCATAGTTTTAAACACGCCTCAAGATTAGCCACAAAGGTCTAACTCAAATATTTTTTTATTTTTATGTAAAATAAAATGGCGACTCTAAACGAACCAACCAAATGATTTATCACACGAAATACCTATAGTCCTAGGCCTAAAACTAGGGTCTGTGACGCAAACCGGACATATCGTAAAAAATATTCAAGGGGAAAGTCCTTCGACCCACGTCGAAGCGATAACCCAACCCCGATGGGATGCGATAAATAAGTAGATAAGTAGTCTCAAGAATCCACCGTCAATGAATGAAAGTTCCCCCCGAGTGTTGCTCAGGTCCCGCCACACTACACTTGTTCGCCATCAAGCATTACTAATGACTATTAGTACATCCTCCTTTAACTCCTCCAATTACATCGATTATAGAAATATTGAAAACCTTAGTTATTACAACCAAATTGAATCTTACAAAAGTAACTACAATAAACCATTCTAGGATATATATATATATATATATATATATATATATATACATACTAGCGGAATGCCCGTGCCTGAAGGCACGGGAAAAATTTCCAAAGTACGTAATCGTAAAACGGTTAAAATTTCCAAAGTAGAATATTGCAAAACAGTAAAAAATTCATTCCCCAATCTAATCATTTACTAATGCCGTCTATCAATATAAAGAAATAAACAGTATGATAAACTAAACATGCTTAGCGAACTTAACATTCAAACTGTGCAGAACTACCTTAACTAAGTAGAGAAACTAACAAAGAGCATTACATACATATGCACATAGTATAATATTAATCTAATAGATTATAGAAATTTATAGATTTAAATGATGCCTACTTTTGAATATAAGAACCTACTTGGCAATACATATAGAAACAATTGAAAGTGTTAGAAAATAAAACTTTAATATATCGCCAATGTATGAAATCTCTACAAAGATTTTTGGAACAATGTATTACCTAGTATAATGCCAACATGTTTACAATCTTATAATCCAAAAATTGAAGAAAGTATTCCTTATATCTTGTGCACTGATGTCGACTTCTTAAAATCAACTAAGCTTTTAAAATTACGCAAATAAATTAGTAAAACAACAAAGGTACTTCATCAACAACTGAAGGCTGAGAATCAAGTTATGGATAAGTTTCCATAATCGAATCAATTGATTCAGTTAATGCTGGAATTTCCCCATCTTCATGGGCCTTTCTTTCCTGGACAAATGGTAATAATTTTAAAATTGAACAACATATTTGTTAGTATACACACAAACAAATATACTTAAGATTTTAAATAGAGAGGGACATAAGAGAAAGAGTGGGTACCTTTGTGTTTTTAATGCTCATCATCAAAACAAAAAGTGGTCTTGTGTTGAAAACCTATTACTCATTCTTTGTAGGTACATCCTCATCCATTGGTTGAATTCTTCATCCATTGTAGAAGAATCCAAGATATGCCACAAATCCTAACTTAATGCATGTAGAAGAATCCACCATATGCCTTATCCATTGGGTGAATTCAGCTAAGTACATGCGGACATAACTGCAACTATGACATATACTACGCCCCGTGTATGGTGTAAATATAGTTACTAATCATACTCTATCCATTGTATAAACACAATAACAGTCACCGGACAATTGGGTGCGAAACTTAGCATCAAAATTTGATAAAAGAAAATAAAGAGCTGAAAATTAAAAGACATAAATTAAAGAAAATAAAAGGTTAGAAACAATTTATATATACACAAGAAAATAAAAGGTCACACAAAATTTTAAATATGAAATAGAAACAAAAAACCATTGACGGTGATGACCGCATTGTAGGGTAGGTACCTCATTGTGATTAGTGAGTTAGCATAGAGAGGTGAAAGAGTAGCTAGAAACCTACAATTCAGATTGACAGACCTGTTTCATGTGTGTGTATGTCCAAGCGTGTGTGTGCGTGACAAATCTCTGTGTGTGTTTATATGTGCACGTGTGTATGTGTGTGTATGTCCAAACTAAGCTTGATAGATCTACTTCATATTAAGCTACTACAGATTGTGTCCAAACTCAGATCCGATAAAGATTAATGTGCATCCTTCGATTTTAGCTTTTGATAGTACACCATCTGATAAAGATACAGACAAAGATAGTACACCATTCGACATTAATATCTTCTCTTTTGATAATACACCATACTCTTGTTGCATCAGCGGCTGCACTTACAGGTCCTGCTTCTTCGGATTATAGAAGCCCTAACGTAGCATAACCTGGTGCTGCTCATATGTTGGCTCCATCACCTATTTCTTCAACAAAGTGGGATAGGACTAAATTTAGAAGTATATCTGAACATATTACAATATCTGAAGATATTAATAGTGCGTAGGTTCTATCAATCTAGAGAAACGACATCAGTGTACATATGCACATACTATTACAATATTTGAATATATTAACTAAGTAGACAAATGAACAAATAGCATTACATACATATGCACATAGTATCAAGGCCAAAGGAAGAAAAGAACTCGCTTTTGGTCAGGTTCCTTGAGTAAGATATAAAAGCCCAACAACCTTTTACGTAGTATTTCAGGAGATAGTACAAATATATTACCAGTGTAATCATCATTTCTCCTAATACAATACTTTGGGAAGTGCACTAACGGAAGTCAAAATTCACCCAAAAAATTGAGGCAATGTCTTAAGGAATTGGAAGTATAAGATAATCTTTGAAAAAAATCTAATTCTTCAAATTGGTAGTATAAATTATGCACGAATATAATTGAATAAAAAAGCTTGCAGTCGTAATAAATATGGACCATAAAAATTATAGGTCGGCACTGAACTATAGAAGCTACTTCTACCAGAACATCTTAGCTAATTAAAAAAAACAGAAATAACAAACATTAAAGCGACATAAAATAGGTATTTAAAAATAAGATTTATTAAACCTATAAAATGCATGAATAAAATTAAACACATATTTCAAAACATCAAACAGGTATCCGGTATTTAGCCTAAACAACAAGCAGGTATTAAGCCTAAACATAAAATAGGTACAAAATCAGAAATAACAAACATTAAAGCGACATGATTAAATAATAATCATTTATTAGCCTAAACAGAGTGATCTTCGACTTTATTGAGCTAGCTTACAGATCACTCTAGCTATGAAAGTTATGTAATATTCAAGTGTCTATAACTAACTATAAGAAATCAAATCCAAACATATGATGACCTTAACAATTGAGAATAATGGTTACTTGGAGCCTGTATGTTGGATCTTAGAACTCTATTTGGACTTTGGATCAGTTTGAAGAGTTTTTTTTTCCTCCAAACCTCATTTTTGAACTCCCCAATCTCTGTCTGCATTACCCACTCAAAGATTGATGTCTTACAGGGGTTTTCTACAATCATGTGATAGGTTTCATCATTGTGGGTAATAGTTTGAAATCCATGCTCCTCAGTTTTCTTTCCTTTTCCATTAATTTCTGATTGAGGCTTTTCTACAAACTTCTAGTTGGCAAATTCAATTAATGTAACAATTTGATGTCCATTTCCTTATGTAGTCTTCTATTTATCCTCTAAAATTTTTGGTTTATTTCCCTGAGTATCTTTATTTTAGAATTTTGTTCGTACACATTACTTTTTTGCTTCCTTTCACTTTCAGGGCAAATCTCTTTTTTCACCCATTATATTTTTGTAGTCTACAAAAAGTATGTTTATGGTCCACCATTCCTATTTTGAAAGAAAATTTTAGATCAAAAGAAGAAATAACTCCATTAATCACATCTATAGATGGACAGCCATGAGAAAACTACCCAATGTGACACCCCGCCTAATTAAATACCGGGCGATCACTCCTTTATTAAATTAAAATCAAGGTGAACAGTTGGTTCATTTTTAGCATCACTGTCGTAAAAATACTTTTCCAATTTAAACACCCAAAATAATTAAGCTAAGTGTCAAAACCATTTAAAACCTTATTCTCATTTTATTAAATCCGGTTATAAAACCTTAAACCATTAACGTCTAAAGAGTCGTACAATAAGTAGAAGAATAAAAGGAACATTCAAGAGTTTACCCAACAATAGTAAATCTCAACATTAAAATACTAAGGAAAACATCCTGACCTTTATAATCCCGAAATAAAGATACTGAAATTAAAAGAATTACAATCTCTGACAATACCAACTAAATAATGGAAACGGGCGACACATGCTCCTGCTGGATAAAGCTGAACTAGAAGTAGAGTCAACAATGAGGTCGTCTAAGCAATGGCCTGCAACTCCCACAAAAGCTACTGCACGTTCCATCCAAAGAAACCTAAGCAAGACACCCCTGTGGCTGGGCACCTGTAATACATATATATATAGACACAAGAGAGAAGAAGTAACAGCAAACGGGCCAGAGCCCGAATGTAGAACCGTTTTAAAAAATAGTTTAGCAAGTATTTAAATTGATTACAGGCCAATGCAACAACATATTAATGCGACACTCTCTTGAGAAATTCTCACCTCTCTTCTAATGTGCACACCTATTGTACTAACCTTTCCAATGGTCTATCTCGTCATATACCACACTATCTTTCCCCAATGATTTACTTATCTTAGGTTATTCGCAGGATTTACAACGGAACAACACAAGTATTTAAAACGTAAGATTTCAATTTGTAACCAATGTTCTCCTTTTTACTTTATTAATCAATAAAGTTTTCCAGTGTCATATTATACTTTCTCAAACAAGTATTTATAATTTGAGTCATCAACCATGTCCTACATATCAAATCACAGTAGGCAGTTCCAAATTTCAGAATTTCATATATATATTAACTACTCGTATAATATATATATCAGAACGGCACCCCACATAAAACCTATGGTGCGGGCATACTTTGCTATCCAATCCCCGTATCAATCACACTAAAGGGAATACAAGTTCGGAATCACTCTCGAACTGTAAAAATACATACACAAATAATATTGAGGCGAAGCATAGTATCCAAGTCCAAGAGGTCAGTACATACCCTCACGTCTCTTAGGACCGTCCGACTATCGATCCGATAGTCCTTACCTAGGATTCCTATCTTCTAGGGTACGAGTCAATATCCCCCATAAGGCACACGAGATAAGATCGTCCCAGCGCGGTAACCTCCGGGATAGCAAGTAGCGCGGGCATGATCTTCACAAGTATATAATATATGCATACACAATTATATAAATATACTAATTTTATCATATCAATTTAGGTTTATCTCATAACCCATATTCACAACATTTATCCTTATTTTCCCACTATTAGTTATCATGTATAATGGTTCGTTTCTCACTTTAATTCGAAGGGTTTCTCCAACTTGCTACGTAGCCCTCATGGACTATATCCTTCCAAAGGTACAATTCAGTAGGTATTCATTTATGTTCCAACGTAACCCTCTTACGTGTCTCTCCCCTTTAACATATACTTACATTGTCCCTTATGTAAGATACCCCAAAATATAGAGTTCACCTTACATTTAAGGTCTCTTATTCATTAACGAATCTTACTGGTCATCATTATCTCCCAAATTATCTTAACAAGGATGTCTAAGGAGTTTTCTTCATTCGAATCAATTCAAAAATTTAAAAGGGGAAACTTAAGTCTGCCAGGAGGGGTCGATCGATCGAGATCTGGGTCTCGATTGATCGAACCTTCGATCGATCGAAGCTCTGGGTTCGATCGATCGATCAAACAAATATGGCGAATCCTGCAGTTTTGCAGTTACGGGTTTTCTCACAAAAATTCATCCAAATCCTAACTTTCCATACCCAAACGTCCAGAATATTATACTACTAACATTATATCATCATACCAGATATTTCCAACGTAAAGCATGTAGATTTCTATCACTAAACATGGATTAATCAGCCCAAAATTCATATAAATATCAAGAACCCTAGATTTCTCTTAAACATGGTTCTAACAAATCTTTTCCAGAATTTCCTTCTCATAAAACATCATAATTTCGTGGTTTAAATCTTCTACATGACAAAGGATTTACAGAATATCATATAAATCATCACTACATGAAATTTCCTATCTCAAATTGGTTTTTTCTTCCATACAACTCATCCTATTCATTCCTACACTAATATGAGTGATGCACCAAAGAAAATAAGCAAGATAAACACATGCCTAGGATTTTCGACGTTCTGGTTTGGTGCCGAATTTGGTGTGGTTGTGTTTCCCGTCTCGCGATCTACGCGTTGGCGGTGGCGGCGGCGCAAACGGATGGATTTCGGGCCTTGGATTGCTTTGGAAGCTCTCTCCTTCCCTCTCATATGGCCGTCATTTGTATTTGGTTGTTCTAACCCTAGAAGTCAACCTAGATATCTTATATAACCCTTTTAATTTTCTGTAATACCCTGTATTTTTATGATATTTATTTATGGGATTAATTGAATTAAATGTGTATTAATTGGAAATTAATCCGGATAAAAATACTAGCGAGAATGCGAGTTGGTATTTGATTTAATGAGTATATATGGCTATATATGAATATTGAATCATGAAATTTATCGTGAGATTGAAATACGGCAATTTGGAAATTTTGTTGGGACGCGTGTGACAGTCGCGTCAGGAACATAATTATTTTAATTAAATAAGTAAATTTTATTTATATTAACCGTATGGTCATTTTGAGTGCGCCAACGCGTCCGGAAGGGTCGAAATAGTCAGAAAACACTAGCCGGGAGTTTAGTTTGGGTCCCGAGGCATTTTTAGGCCATACCGGCAACTTAGAAGGGTATTTTGGTAATTTTGGAATTTTGGGAATTAAAACCCACGAAAATTAGAGTTAAAAATCTGACTTAGTCTTAACCCACTAATCCATTTCCAACCCCAATCTAGGTAGTGGGCTACAAGAGAAGTTTAGAAACCTTAAACTTGCCAAAAACCAACCTCCACCTCCATTGTGATCCTTAGAGAACAAATTTGTAGAGAGAGAAAGAGAAGATAATTCTGCAGAGAGAGAGAACAATTCATCATATTCGACATCAAAATCAGAGAAAGACATATGGCAAGTGGTTTAATTTCATTTTTGCAAAGAATGCTTCTTCCATGAGTAGGAAATTTATAGAATTGTATTGTTTTTGGGAGATTTATAAAAACCCATGAAATTGGAGTTATGAATTCAGATTTTAAGGTAGGATTGCATGTAGAATTGTTACTGGATGATTAAACTAAGAGAATTACTACTTTTTATATGACAAAAACGGATTTAATCATAACTATGGAAGACTTTAAATTTCTAGGGTTCATGTTCTTGAAAATTGGGGAAAATTGGGGAGATTTAATGATTAGATGTGGTTTGGGATGATTAAACCCCATATAAATGTTTTAATACGAATCTAATATGTTTAGGGATGATTAGAAACCTTGAAACCTTATTGGAATGACATTTAGATGAGTTTAGAGGTGAAGAAAAGTTGGAAAAATGTAATAGGAATTTTCTGGCCTCAAACTGTCACCTCGTTAGAAGGCCTGCCCAGGTCGTTCGAACGAGCTCGTTCGAACGAGCTTCTAACGAGTTGACAGTTTGCCTTCTAATGAGAGGGATGTTCGTTCGATGTCTTTCATTCGAACGAGATCTCGTTAGATGCCCAGTTCGTTCGAACGAACTCTCGTTCGAACAGCCTCGTTCGAACGAGACTTCTAACGAGCTGACAGTTTAGGCTTTTTGGCCTGTTTTGATTTCGCGTGTCCCGTAACCTTGTTTAATTGTAGAGATAACATTCCCTTGATGATAAATTGATATAGTTGGGATATTTGGGATATATTGAGGAGTAAAACATAGAAGTGTGATTTGAATTGAATGGAAATTGTGGAATAGGACGTGAGTGACTATTACGATACGAGAATTACTGACGGCTTAAATAATTGAATTAACCAGGAACTTATGAATTGTGCAAAATTATAAGTCGGTAAGAGAATGAGGAGTGTACCACAAATAAATTACGGTGATTACTAAGATGTGTGTATACTTAGTATATGTATATGATCTTATGTGTATGACATACCTACCATACTTGCTATCACGGGAGGTTTACGTTCGCTTAGGGCCCTCTAATCCTTGTGTTGCCCGGATTTAGATTGTTACCTCGAGAACATAGGTCAGAGAAGGACTTATTGGGGTGTTAATAAGTCTGCTGATCGTGGGAGCGTAGGTATGTGCGTGACCCATGTGATGTGACTATGTTCGCCTCCATTATTTGTGATTTGCTATTATCTGAGAACTATTCCTGAGAGATTCGAAATGCGTGATCCTTATGTACGTGATGTACCGGGATGGATAGCAGAGTATGTGTGCACCGCAACTTAGTCTCGGGTGCTTGTATTGTATGTTTATGGCGTGACTAATATACACTTAAATTAATGAGAACTTTCATGTTGGTATTGTGAGTATAAATACAAAAACGCTTTGAGTAACTATAAAGGGGTAACCTGTAATGAATTGTATTGCTAATAATCGAGAATCCGAGTTTAAGTAAAGCCCTCTATTTAGTTGATAATGCTAGAACGCATAATAAGAATCGAGTTGTAAGGGGTAGAACTTATTACGGTTTGGGTAGATATGTATGTTACTTAGATGGGTACGGTACGTTAGGAGTGCACAAATTAGTCGAGAGGTGAGTATTTCATGTGAGTGCATGTCCTGACATGTATTTTGCATTCATTGCTTTAATGTCATTAAAGCACTTGCTATTTTTAAAATACTCTCCACTTTCGGTCTCTGACCCGTTTGCTTTCAAATCTATTTTTTTATAAAAACCATTTTAGGTGCCCAGCCACAAGGACACCATGCTTAGGATCCTCATTCAGGTGACGAGCTGTAGCTGTTTGTGGAAGTTATAGGACTTTGCTAGTAGACGCTTCATCTATCTTGACTCTATATTCAGCTTTCATCAGTTGTAGGGCATGTCGCCCATTTCTATTAGAAACATTTCTTATTTCAGATTTTCAGACTTTTGGCATGTAATTAATTCAGGATACTTTGTGTTATTTAGTTCGGTTGTGGGATTGTTGTGAGGAGTTTTCCTCCGGACTTATTATTATTTTGTTGATTATTCTATTGCTTCGTTATGGTGAATGGTTGTTATTCTTTCATTTTCCTTTTACTGTATGATAATCAGAGTTAACTATAAATTTGGCAACTGACTTTTTAAATACTAGGTGGTTACTAATCATTAAAATGTTTTCGACAGTGATGCTATTAACTGGACCAACTTGGCATTTTGTATTAATTTAATAAAGGAGTAGCTACCCGGTATTTAATTAGTCGGGGTGTCACATTTTCGTGGGTTTAATTACCCAAAAATACAAAATGACTAAAATGCCCTCCCGGGGTACTAATTAGGCCTAAAAATTCCCCGAGACCCAAACTAAACCCCCGGGTACACTTTTCTGACTATCTCGACCCTTCCGGACACGTTGGCACACTCAAAATGACCATATGAACAACTTATGAAATATTCACTTTCATTAATCAATATTTAGTCCCGACATGAGACAGGCGCGTCCCGACTTAAATTTCCATAATTGTCATTTTATTCACACGTGACAATATTAAAAAAAATAATTCTCATATATTACTATACTCATTCAGTAATATTCAACAAATAACAAATTTCCAATAATTACTAACTCTCGTCACGCTAGTAAATATTTAAAACAACATTTCGGATTAAAATTAAATTAATTTATCTCAATGAAATTTAATAAATCCCATAATTTAAAAGCCATGAAAATACGGGGTATTACATACTTCCCCCCTAATAACGGAATTTCGTCCTGAAATTCAGAAAATAAGGCCTATCCGGTAGCACAATTCTGGATATCATTTTCCATACACAACTAACTACACATTACGGTGCTCAATCACTATAGCCCTTTCTTCACAGAAACTTTGTTTTACATTCTCTTTGGAGACACTTCACATTGTGCTCCCAACCGACAACATTCGCATAGGTCACGCCTATACATTATAATTTCATTATCTCACTATCGTTAGGAGTCCGTACCTCACTACATGACAAATACTCGGATTTATTCATATACAAAACTCCCATTCTGAGAAAATTATACGAACATTTGATCACTCTTGCTCGCCTAAAACAGTCGTGGAATTCCACCATAGTTATCAGATGTTCTCTCGACCGATCCAAAAACTCTGATTATCTACTCTCCTCTGAACATACGGGAGGAGAATAGTCGAGGTCCTTCCATAACAAAACCTTAATAGGTACCTCGTACGCGACAAACAGGTACGAGTGCTTCTACAGAGCATTCTTGAAATCATCGTACCAAGATTCCAAAATCTCCTTCACGTGTCTCCACTAATCTTTAATCACCATGCGCTTATTCCCTGGCTAAGGGTGATACATCCTACTCGAAACGAAATCTTATCTCCGCTGGTTTCTGAAATCCCACATCAAAGGTGGGATTCACCAATCTCATCCTGATTCAGAAATTTATACTGCGCCGGACCATGCACTGGCGCGATCCTTCCTTTCAAAGGAAGTCTAGGGCATACTAGTTAATATTGTAAGCCATCCCAAAGGAATATCAATCACTTCCTTCTCAGCGGCTTAATTCACATGTTCGGGATGAACCCTCGATCTTGTTTTGACTATGGCAACCCATCCAAGGACTATACCGACTTTACCGACCTCTTCCAATTTCAATAATTGTCGACAAACACAAAATTCTTTGGTTGATTCTTCTCTTTCAACCCAACCTTACCAATGGGCGGTGCATGTAGAGACTACTCACTATGTCCCGCTAAACATCGATTTTTCCTTGAAATGTCTCACATTAAGTGACACGTAATACTCCCCTTCCTTCCTTGGAGTATGCCGAAATTTCGACCCGTGCTCTTCTCTCCACGAAGCGCACTTCTGGAACTCCTATACCATACCAACATCATCACCCTTTGTATGTGCAAGTCGCTCTCATACTCCACTCCGAGTGTTTTTCATAATCATTTAATTCTGCTCCATTCAAGGAATACTCTTCTTAAATGACTTCCCACAGTCTTCCAATTCAAATTTGGGTGTGTTATTCTAATTACACACCTATGTATGGATTATCACCCCTCATGTGACGTTTAATCCACTATATCACTTCCACTTCGTTCTGTTAGCACCACAAACACATTTTCCACACGTCTATTGCCACGCCCCTTCATCTCGAACGAGTTTTAACATCAGTTAACCAGGATGTCTACACACCCTATAAACCGGGCATACTAGCGTAAGCATCAAATATGCTCCATACTAATAAACAAATTCTTTGTTTTTCCCTGGTGCTTGCAGCGTGATTACAACACTTTAATCACCCTAAAATCAAGATTTTAAATCTTCCTTATCATCGTTCCACCCCTCAACTCGTGGGGTAACTTTCAATGCTTTCTTACCACAAGATCTTGCTTCCAATAGATTTAAGACAAAATTCAACTTCCAACTTACATACATAATTACTTGATCCCATTTCGATCAGGGTACCAAACTCATGGAATAGTGACCAAACGTCTCCCTATTTCCAACCTTACGCTAAGTTTCATGCGTGGGATGTCTCGCAAAGCGAAATCCAAACAAGGAACCCCCCCGAGACAATACTACCTAGCATTGTTGGTTATCTAAATCCGTTAGGTCCTCCATCCATAGGATATACCCCTTTATTCCGTCCCTTGACAGAAAAGTTACAATTTCTCCCGTAATTATGCTTAACAAAGAACGTTTCACTAATTGCACTATTGTTCAGTATAGGTTGGTGGTAAAAGCATTCCATAAACCTCGAATACATAAAATCGGAATTCTCGAAATTCCTTTCCCTAATAATAGGGGTATAAATATTAACTCCCACTTATCTAAAGGATAAATATAACAATGCACTCTTCCTATCACTAAGTCCGGAGTGCTAAACATAATACTGAGTCAAACCTTTTCGCTCAACGGTAAATCCCGATACATACGGAATTATACTGACAAAGTCTATAAATACTTTGGCATCGAATATCTCGAGCCCAGTATCTCCTCCGAAGTCTCTAGGATAGATAATATAAGTGCAAGTCCAACCTTCTCACAGGTAAAGCCTCGCCAAAACAAACATAAAACATGTTGCGCTAATGCAACCACTCCGATAGTCTTGCAATAAATGCCCACTATCGTACTAACCATTTCTATAATGTTTTAACAAAGATAATATCATACTCGTGTATCGCATCACAACAACGAGTAACCTCAATAAAATACGTAACACTGTTAATATACACATTCATCCTTCGCGGATAGCACCAAAGAAAAATCCCGCTACACTAGGGAAAAATATTCACATTTTAATAACGTTTATAATGATATGCATTAAGCTCGTCTCACATGTTAATCTAGCAAGGAAAAAAATATAGTGACTCGCTCGTGTCACATAAACACGCCTCATCCTCTGAGGATACAACTTACACTTCTACCTTGTCAATCGTCTTGACTGTGCAAATGGTTTCCGGACGTAACACGTCTACACAAACCAAACAAAATTACTTTAATCGTTGCCTTTTACTAGGCACCGTATTCATGTCCTTTTTCTCACTTTAGAACATACTATCGCGAGCGATCTCACTCCGCACAAAATACCTCAACACATAATCCACTTATCTCCTGTCCTACTAACCAGGTTAGGATTGTCCTTCTCTCGGACTTTAGTAAACTCGATTCCTGTTAACCATCCCGGTTGTTCCCTTAGCTTTCTAGGCCATAAAGATCCTGTTACTATCTATAATAGTACTTACTGAATTTATCATCACTTGGTAAGAATTACCTTATCTGAATCATTTAAATGGGTCCCCTGATGTGTATCCACATCCCTTTGTGGTGCTACACTACCACCCTCGTATTCAGTCTTATTCTCGACTAGCTTTTTCGATTCCTTTAAGCTTCCCACACAAGGAGCATTATCATCTTTATTGACAAAATGCAACATTGTCAACCTCTTAATCAACCGTCCATCAGAATTTCCTCCTCGAGTATTATCAATTATTATTACGAGTTGGTCTCCCACTTGGATTCGTTTCCTCCACTCGTATCTACCTCTTTCGATACAAAATTTGCTAATGATTAGGATTCATATCCACAATTGGACTTCCGTCATGCCCTCCTGCGATGAGTTCAGAACCACGTTTGCTTCTCACCCTGAACAGTTGAGGAAGGAACATACGGTCAACACTGTACCTAAGGTTCTCCTATAGGCATAGCATTCCACTTCTAAAATTGGTGGTTGACCCCAACCATTATAACTTCGTCCCGAAAGCCAAGAAAATTTTCTCTAAATTTTCACTTTCAGTTTGCCACACTCCGTCCTATATCTAAACCTTTGGGTACATTACCTCCTTTGGTAAAGACACATACAATTTTCGCGTTTCTAAAATTTCTCATCGACAGTCTTTACACGTTTTTGTAATATGTTGGATAAGTTTACCCTCGCACCTCATTTGACTATAACAGCATTTGGAAATCATTTCTGCGCCTTAGTCACCTTTCTAGTCTTGGCTTCTCGTGCCATAATGGAGGTGACCTCTACTACGGTCATCATTCTCGGATATATTTTATAATCTCAACTGAGCCCTGCCTCCTGATGTTCGCTTAACAGTCCTCTTCTGACATCCGTCATCGCTCGGCACACGCACACATCCGAATGAAATTAGAATTCACTAATGTATACACATTATAACAGGAGGACGAAATCTCGTCAAAGGAATTGACAATCCTAAACATAGGGCTCCATAACAAACAAAGCAACGCTGAAAGCATAATAAGCCGTACAGATCCTAAGGACACTAGAACCTGATGCTCTGATACCACCTGTGACACCCCGCCTAATTAAATACCTGGCGATCACTCCTTTATTAAATTAAAATCAAGGTGAACAGTTGGTTCATTCTTAGCATCACTGTCGTAAAAATACTTTTCCAATTTAAACACCCTAAATAATTAAGCTAAGTGTCAAAACTATTTAAAAACTTATTCTCATTTTATTAAATCCGGTTATAAAACCTTAAACCATTAACGTCTAAAGAGTCGTACAATAAGTAGAAGAATAAAAGGAACATTCAAGAGTTTACCCAACAATAGTAAATCTCAACATTAAAATACTAAGGAAAACATCCTGACCTTTATAATCCCGAAATAAAGATATTGAAATTAAAAGAATTACAATCTCTGACAATACCAACTAAATAATGGAAACGGGCAACACATGCCCCTGCTGGATAAAGCTGAACTAGAAGTAGAGTCAACAATGAGGTCGTCTAAGAAATGGCCTGCAACTCCCACAAAAGCTACTGCGCGTTCCATCCAAAGAATCCTAACCAAGACACCCCTGTGGTTGGGAACCTGTAATACATATATATATAGACACAAGAGAGAAGAAGTAACAGCAAACGGGTCAGAGCCCGAATGTAGAACCGTTTTAAAAAATAGTTTAGCAAGTATTTAAATTGATTACAGGCCAATGAAACAACATATTAGTGCGACACTCTCTTGAGAAATTCTCACCTCTCTTCTAATGTGCACACCAATCGTACTAACCTTTCCAATGGTCTATCTCGTCATATACCACACTATATTTCCCCAATGATTTACTTATCTTAGGTTATTCGCCGGATTTACAACTGAACAACACAAGTATTTAAAACGTAAGATTTCAATTTGTAACCAAAGTTCTCCTTTTTACATTATTACTCAATAAAGTTTTCCAGTGTCATATTATACTTTCTCAAACAAGTATTTATAATTTGAGTCATCAACCATTTCCAACATATCAAATCACAGTAGGCAGTTCCAGATTTAAGAATTTCATATATATATTAACTACGCGTATAATATATATATCATAACGGCACCCCACATAAAAAGTATGGTGCGGGCATACTTTGCTATCCAATCCCCGTATCAATCACACTAAAGGGAATACAAGTTCGGAATCACTCTCGAACTGTAAAAATACATACACAAATAATATTGAGGCGAAGCATAGTATCCAAGTCCAAGAGGTCAGTACATACCCTCACGTCTCTTAGGACCGTCCGACTATCGATCCGATAGTCCTTACCGAGGATTCCTATCTTCTAGGGTACGAGTCAATATCCCCCATAAGGCACACGAGATAAGATCGTCCCAGCGCGGTAACCTCCGGGATAGCAAGTAGCGCGGGCATGATTTTCACAAGTATATAATATATGCATACACAATTATATAAATATACTAATTTTATCATATCAATTTAGGTTTATCTCATAACCCATATTCACAACATTTATCCTTATTTTCCCACTATTAGTTATCATGTATAATGGTTCGTTTCTCACTTTAATTCGAAGGGTTTCTCCAACTTGCTACGTAGCCCTCATGGACTATATCCTTCCAAAGGTACAATTCAGTAGGTATTCATTTATGTTCCAACGTAACCCTCTTACGTGTCTCTCCCCTTTAACATATACTTACATTGTCCCTTATGTAAGATACCCCAAAATATAGAGTTCACCTTACATTAAAGGTCTCTTATTCATTAACGAATCTTACTGGTCATCATTATCTCCCAATTATCTTAACAAGGATGTCTAAGGAGTTTTCTTCATTTCGAATCAATTCAACAATTTAAAAGGGGAAACTTAAGTCTGCCAGGAGGGGTCTATCGATCGAGGTCTGGGGCTCGATCGATCGAACCTTCGATCGATCGAAGCTCTGGGTTCGATCGATCGATCAAACATATATGGCGAATCCTGAAGTTTTTCAGTTATGGGTTTTCTCACAAAAATTCATCCAAATCCTAACTTTCCATACCCAAACGTCCAGAATATTATACTACTAACATTATATCATCATACCAAATATTTCCAACGTAAAGCACGTAGATTTCTATCACTAAACATGGATTATCATCCCACAATTCATATAAATATCAAGAACCTTAGATTTCTCTTAAACATGGTTCTAACAAATCTTTTCCAGAATTTCCTTCTCATAAAACATCATAATTTCGTGGTTTAAATCCTCTACATGACAAAGGGTTTCCAGAATATCATATAAATCTTCACTACATGCAATTTCCTATCTCAAATTGGGTTTTTCTTCCATACAACTCATTCTAATCATTACTACACTAATATGAGTGATGCACCAAAGAAAATAAGTAAGATAAACACTTGCCTGGGATTTTTGACGTTCTGGTTTGGTGCCGAATTTGGTTTGGTTGCGTTTCCCGTCTCGCGATCTACGCGTTGGCGGTGGCGACGTCGCAAACAGATGGATTTCGTGCCTTGGATTGCTTTGGAAGCTCTCTCCTTCCCTCTCCTATGGCCGTCATTTGTCTTTGGTTGTTCTAACCCTATATGACAACCTAGATATCTTATATAAACCTTTTGATTTTCGTGGGTTTAATTACCCAAAAATACAAAATGATTAAAATGCCCCCCCGGGGTACTAATTAGGCCTAAAAATGCTCCGAGACCCAAGCTAAACCCCCGGGTACACTTTTCTGACTATCTCGACCCTTTCGGACACGTTAGCGCACTCAAAACGACCATACGAACAACTTATGAAATATTCACTTTCATTAATCAATATTTAGTCCCGACACGGCACAGGCGCGTCCCGACTTAAATTTCCATAATTGTCATTTTATTCACACGTGACAATATTATAAAAATAGTTCTCATATATTACTATACTCATCGAGTAATATTCAACAAATAAAAAATTTCCAATAATTACTAACTCTCGTCACGCTAGTAAATATTTAAAACAACATTCCGGATTAAAATTTAATTAATTTATCTCAATTAAATTTAATAAATCCCATAATTTAAAAGCCATGAAAATACGGGGTACTACACCCAACTAATGTGTATTTGAAAGGTTTAACCAACTTTTTGATACTGTCTTCAGAGAAAATTATTGTCGGTTACCCTCAATATTGAGTAATCACTATTACGGGAATAAAGGAAGAAAAAACATTACCTCTAACCACAACGTCAAAATATTTGGAGTTGGATTGAGATTGGTGAATCGGTCCATGATCAAAGGTTGGATTTGGATTAATCAGCGTGGTTAACCTCTCCAAGAGGGGCGGGCGGAGAATTCATATTCTTTTTTATATCACCTGAAACATACCACCAAATCATCAATATGGATTCAACATAGTGAAACAAAGTCAAGTGAGAAATATTATGTAAAAAAAATCATGGGAATGCAAAGAATGCAAATACAAAGTAAAAATGTTTACTTAGTGGCCTTCAAATCTCATTATCATCGCAGTGAAATTGGTCCTTGTCAATCTACAATCTCCGGCTCAAGTCGCACCAAAGATAAATTACATGAAGTCGCACCAATTGGAAACATAAACTATCTTCTTCTATCCTCTCTTATTTGCTAAAACAAATATTAACGAAAATGTGGAGAAACACAAAAAATAGATACACAACTCGTATGTTAAATAATGCACTATATGTGCTAAGTTTGCAGCGTCCACATTAATGAGAGTCGTATAATTACCAAACCTAAAGATTAGGCATTGAAATAAGAACTAAAGTATACAAAATTTGGATCACCGAATGAACAATTAAAAGTAGAATTATACATCAAATATTAGATGTATTGAAATAGCGATCAAAATGGATGTACTGAAGTAGTTACCTCCTGTGTTTCAGCACGATATAAACCAAATTAACCCTTAAATTCTAGTTGAAGGAAAAACATAAAAAATTCAAGCCCAAAAATATAAAAAAAATATAATCCCAAACAAAACAGTGAAACCACAAATACCTCCAAAAATTCCTGATTTAAAAATGTATGATAGTTGAAACTAATATGATATCTGACACTACATTGAAGAACTGTAGTAAAAACTAAATACTTAATTCTTTTATGCTCTCTTGAATTCACCATCATCAAAAACCTATTACTGAATATGCGGTCTTGAAGGATGTCAGTGTTATTTAACTCCTTCATTACATTTCAGAATGACTTAAAGACAGTGAGTTGTACTTAGGTACCTCATCAGGCGCCAATCCTTGAAGGCGAGGGCCCATCCGGTTATGAATAGTGCCAATGTTTTTGCATCAGATCTCTTCTCATTAAAGTTTAGCAGACTACTATACTCTGGTTTGATCTCTGCAGAAGTCCTGTATACAAAAAAAATGTTAGTAAATCTTCCATGGGCCATGCTCGACTTTAAAACATTCAAACAATAACACCCACAATTGACGAACCAGACTTGAAATAACCACATAGTTTGCCTACTGGTAGCTTAACATGAACTTATTTATATATCATCCAATCTAGAAATTACGTATAATATACTAATCATTGTGAATTTTTGGTAGATAAGTTACTATTTCCATTAGCATTTAATCTGGAAATTTTCTTTAAAAGATTGTCTTCTTGTCTTGAGCTTTTTTTTCAATCTTGATGTTCCCCTTACATGGATTCTTCATCCAATTCAACATAAGTAATTTATTCAGCAGCAGACTAATGACACTGTAAATTTCTTAATTTAGAAGCAGACTAATTTGGCTAATTCAACAGACTATTTCGGCTAATTCAGTTGAAATGTAAGACAATTGATATACGGTTAATTGAAATATAATGTCTAAAATAGTAGTACAAAGTTAATTGATTATACCTGGATCTTATACCGATCCTGCTCACATTTTCGTAATGTAAATGAAATTAAACAACATAGAGGTAATTGATTGTACCTGCTCCCATTTTCAAAATGTAAATGAGCTCTATATAAATTTATGGACTAACTTATAATTGAGAGGACCTTTATAAATATAACATATTGAAAAAACATATTAGGCCAAGACATATATATTGTACCTTAGTAGAAGATACATATATGATAGGCCAAGACAAACTAAACCTCACCTAAACTAAACCTCACCAAATCCTCTTCGCGCTCAAGTCTTGAGAAGCCCAAAACTAAAAATGAACTCAATCAACTGCAGAATAAAATCACGTGTAAACAATATAAAATAGAAAGAAACTTTGAGCCAAGACACATAAAGAAGTGGCTAGGAATTCTAGGCAGGTTAAAGAAAACAGAAATCAGAGGCTACAAACACTCCAACAACGACAATAACACATATTCAACTACAATAAAGTAAAATTAGACTGAAATAAACTATAATATCAGGGTGTGGTCAACTATAATAAACTAAAATTAAAAACTATAATAAACTGAATCTAGTTATAGTTGATTTCAATTATAAACTCAAGTTTTTGAAACATTTTACAAAGCATATTGTATAACCAATATTCACATATAAAATCATATCCATGAAATAGATTTCAAAATGCGACCCAAAATTAAAAGACCATGCTTGGCATACTACTTAAGCCCCAAACATTTAACCACAATTATTTATACAGATACTTATACAACAAATAAAACAACCATTAATCCACACCATTCGTCATTAAACCAACCATTAATCCACAATTTCATATATGTGTGCAACTTGTATTGATCTGGAGTTTCAAGAACTATACCTACTTTATTTGAACATTTTTAACTACTAAATGTATAATGGGCCATCACTGAATAGAGGAACTAATGAATAGATCATCCTTCACAACTACTAAACGTATCATTGAATAGAGTAAATAGAGAAATAATATAATGAGCCATCACTGAATAGAGGAAACAATGAAATAATATAATCTTGCCTTCAAAGCATGGAGCTGAATTAGACCAATAATAATAATTTATTGTTTGAAAAAAGTAAATTAACTATGAAGAACACATGAGACAAACATTAATACACATCCCTCAATGGTATTCAGAAGGAAAAAACTATATAAACAATGTCTAAAGGCATTCTAAGTAGATACATTAATGTGAGTGGTCTCAATGTAAGTAGAAATGTTTTGAAAATGTGGTATAATGCCTTGTTCAAAGTGAAATATGTTTAAATCTTAAGGGATATGTGGATGCAGGTGAATTAAGTCTCAATAGACAGCAATACATATCTTTGACAATAACAGAAAATTCCTGTTCAATTTAATCAGCAATAGTCAGTTTGAAGAGTATTTTGGTCTTAATACTTCACATGCTTTTAATTCGGATTAACCCCTCCATCAATCAGTTTAAATACTTTTATAGACAGTCGAACATGAGTTTCCAACTCGACTTGCACACATCAATCACTTGAAAGAATGGGAATGCACACTCCTTACATTCAAATCTGGTTTACATTCAGATCTAGTTTGACGTCCTCACTAGAATAATGCACTCACAATCACTACAAATGCAAAAATAATACACAATGTGTGAGAGAAAAATGGAGCACGAGAGAGAAGGTAGAGCGAGAATACCTTAGACATTCGAATGCAAAGTCAGTAATCAACTTTAGCTAAGCTCTTTCACTACACATCTAGTATCTATAATTTCAGTATACACATTTAGAAAATAAGTAATGATTCATAAACAACCAAAATGAAATATTAACATACAGAGTATTCATCAATTATAATATTCACAGTAATTGAACTTCAACAATATTCACAGTAATTGAACTTTAACAACTAAATAATTAAATTTGTACCAAATCTGAATAAAATAAATAAAATAATTAAAACTCTTAGAATCATAACAAATTCAACTAACTTACAATTGCACAACGCTGAAAAAACTGGCATAATGTAAATACATCTAACTACCATGATGCTGAAAAAAGTAATAGTAATCTCTCAGCAACATCACAACTAAATTACATAGAAGGGAAACAAAATAGATGTTAGAATAGCCTATTTAATAGCTCACAAAACAGGGCACAAATGTGTCATTAACAATGTATAAACAATAGTATGATCAAAGTATAAAGTATAAAATCAACATTATTGAAAAATTGAAATGACAATATTTAAGCAAGAAAATTATCTATTTGGTTCAAGAAAAATACAAATCAACCCAATCATTTATCAAGCACCAGAGAGGCGGGCATCCATTATTCATTCATCACATCCTTGTCATTGGCCTGACAATCTGCAAGAGGTGCACAAGTGGAAGTGGATGTAATTCCAGTAGAATAATGTGAAATAGAAAAAATAAAATGAATCTTCACCTACAAAAACACAATTGCAACTAAGCAAGAGAAGAAAAGATGTACTTTAAATTGAAAACACAAATGAATCATTTGTGAATACACAAACGATGGATACATGGGGTTTACTATATTTAAAAGAGTTATTCAAGAACAGTTACAGTTAAATGGGAAGCACTATAAACATTAGAGCAGACATTAAAATAAGAAATGGAAAACCAAAGTTGCAAAAATATAATCAAGGTATTCATAACCCTAAAATTCAAAGCTTAAACTTATCCTAAATTCTAGCATTCTATAAACCTGTGAATAAGAGAGTAATATGAGAGAAAAATTCAAACCCAAGAAAAACATAAACAAATTAAGTAAGAAAACAAAAGGGAAAAAGAGATATATACTGAGTGATTTTGGGGATTCTCCGAGGTGGTTCAATGGATCTTGCTTGGTATGTGCTGAATGAAACAAACAAGAATCAGACATTAGAGACAAAACCGTGTGGATCTAAACCCAAATGGGAATTAAAAATAAATAAATAACATTAAACCAGAAATCAGGTGAAATCAAAACTCCCGAAATGTGAAATCAAAACATAAATGTGTCATTAAAGTAATATACAATTTGGAGTTTAACACAAAGCCGGTTGGTGCAAAGAAGGGGTCTCCATATGCATGTGTGTGTAGAAAGGCTTGATATTAGTTCTGAGAGAGAGTGATGAGGTAGGTATCTTGAAAAATGAGTGAGTGTGACATTAAGAAATGACGGGAGAGAGAAAGTCATTTTGTGTGTGAACATCAAATTAATTTTTCGGGTGTTACCAAAATGTCCTCTTGTTTGAATCAAAACTAAAAATTTAGGAAGAAAATGAGGGGGAAAGTATGTTTTAGTGGGTCAAAAATGTAAATACAATATATAGTATATAATGAAGTGTGGTGAGATGTAGTACTTATGGTGTGAATTGTGATCTCATCCTCCATTTTTAGCATTGTTGGTTTAA
Organism: Sambucus nigra; assembly: GCA_949130495.1. Lineage (NCBI taxonomy): Eukaryota > Viridiplantae > Streptophyta > Magnoliopsida > Dipsacales > Adoxaceae > Sambucus > Sambucus nigra. The sequence goes on from OX422214.1 coordinate 353,752,411, forward strand.
TCCTAGCCTCTACTTAACTTATCAACTTATGGAATAGTAAAACTATTATACTCCTTATTATATATATATATATATATATATTTGTGTGTGTGTGTGTGTGTGTGTGTGTGTAATTAAACATTCATGTGGTGATAATGGATGGACTAAAACCCATGAAAAACTATGATAACTCCTATTCTAACATTCGTTTAACTTGAATCAGAAATTTTCAAGTTGACCAAGTTAAAGGTCTGATTTTAGATAACATGGAACCCAAGTATATTCGAATCATAACCATGCTTTAATACCAAATTTTGAAAGAAGAAAAAAGTTTCAAAAAATATTTTTGAACAATTTTGAAAGATTAAAATGGGGTGGATCTTATATTTATACAAATCAGGGTTTCCGAGAGCATACTTCTCAATGGTATCTACCCAAATAGAAATTAATTCTCCTAATTAAGGAAAAATATTTATTAATACAAACAGTTTTACAATACAAAAGTCTACGTGACAAAATATTTTACTAAGTTTTGGAATCTTCAAGCTTTATCTTCATTATTAAGATAATGATTCTAAAAGATGCGAAAAGAGTACGATAATCACAAGACCGAATGAACGAGGGAAAATCCACTAACGAAAAAAACCTCGGGTCTTTAAGAATGACAAATGTATTATGGCAGAGTTTTATAACTAGAAGAAATAGGCTTACAACCTCAAGACGCTACAACCAACTAGACACTTTTTCCCACGATATTCTCCGTAGAGAGCCCTATGATGTACAATCGCAACTAGTTTTGGTTCGCAACCAATGCCTTTGAATCCTTTAGCAGAAAATTTTCTTCTTCAAAGTATAAGAAATGATATTATTTCGAGATGGAACCTTCAACCAACAGAAATGCTACACCTAGGATCTTTGAGGTAATCTTATATATATATGAGTGTTGGGTGTTTACAAAGATTCATTGCTTGAAATCTCAAAATGATTTTTTTTCAATCCAAGGAAGAAAAAATATTTACTCACTAATGAAGATTAGATTTTTTAAAGAAGGTCAGTTAATATACCTCTATTGGAAGGACTAGCTTGGAAGAGCTCAAAGAAAAGGAGTGAAAAAATATTCTCTCAAATATATGAAATATTTTGATCAGTAAAAATAATTTTACAAAGCTCTCACTCTTAATTTGAAAGAGTAGACAACACACTAACTTATAGACTTTTGATTCGAAAATATTTAAATACTTGAATTTCACGCTTTTAAGATGTCAAATACTCACATCAGGGTCTAAGTTACCCAAGAAGTTGTACTTGATATACTTACGAAGATGATCTTAAAGAAATATCTCATTCAAAAGTGACTTTCAGTTCTGTCAGATGCGTGCCACCGTAGGGTTACTGCAGCAAGCCTGAAATGATCCAGGTCGAACAATAATCAAGAACTTTTGCATGTGGATATAAGAAACCAATGAGACAGTGTCGATGTAGCGAGGAGGATCATTATTGTGGAAAAACTACTGCGAAGATAATCACGCTTTTGTCTAGAAATTTTTTGTCCAAGAAAATTCCAGGGACAAGTTTCGCTAGAGCGAGGCAAGCCATCGCTATGATGAAGCTGAGGCGAGGGTCACACATGTGTCTCAGATTTTGTCCAGTTTACCTTCAGAAGATTTTTCAAGGTATTTTTTTAGGCAAACTCCAAGTATGTTTATTTCTCGCATAAATACCCAGACTTAAAATACACAAAAAGCTGAAATTCTTTATAAAAATAGATTTTTCTATATGAAAAGTATATTTGCTTGTTTGTTTCATATAATTACAAAATTGAGGTTAATTTAAAAATATTTTCAAATTATAAAAACATATTATGCAAGGTGAATCTAAGTCCTCTTAGTCTTATGCATTTTTCAAGTGGTGTGCTTGAGGTTTGGTATTGAGCGAATCTGATTTGTTGATGAATATTTCTAATGACATCATGGAGAAAGACTCAAACATGTTTTAGGCAAGGAATTCAGAAAATCAATTGTATGGAGAACATCGAGTATACTATACTCTTACAATCTCCCCTTTAACTAATTCTGAGACAAAACATAAATGGAAAAATTATAAGAAAAAGAAGAAAATAGAGCATTTTACAATTCTCCTGGCCAAGGGAAAATATAAAAATAGAAAATAAATTTGTTGTAAGTAACTAATCACTGCAAGAGACTAAATCATAATCATAAATAAAATACAATCTCTTGTTCAAAACTTTCTTATGAAACACTAGAAAACTCATCAAGGTAACAATGTGAAGAAATATGACATGGAAATATGATAAATATGAACATGTGAATATGAACATGTGAATATGAACATGTGAACATGAACATCATATGTATCTAATATAACTACCCATAAAATATACAATTCCTCTGAACAAACATGATATAGTAATAAATTACTAAGCAACCTAATATCTTGGATAACTATACTCCGCTTATTTACAAAATTCTTGCCCTTTTTCATACAAAGAGACAAGGGAAATAACTAAGAAAATAAAGGGATAAAGTTCACAAAACATTTTGAAAGAGTATAACAATATAATCAAACCAACAAACAGAGAATAATTATATAAAAATTCAATGACTTGTAACACCCCGCCTGCCCGGGGAGAGCGGAGCGGAGTGATACTATCGATAAAATAAATCCAAATCCACAAGTAACAAGGTATAGAGCATATAAAAATCTCACAATATAAGAAAAACCACTAATCTCAATTTCTTCAAATTAAATACAACCAAAAGTCTCTCCAAATAATACAACTATCTATCTCGAAAGAATATAAATCGCCAATGCTCTATACATCAAAATAAATACGAATTTTCTCATCTAATATTCTCCAATATTCATCCTAAAAATAACCACGCTTAAATCATCCCATTTAGTCCATAGCGCTCAGATCGACGCTAACCTGCCAACTAAAACAAAATACGGGGAAGTACACAATGTGATAGGAAAGATGCTTAACAAATATATTAGCAGTGAATAAAATGTAACAACACGAGTACGAATATTAAAATCAAATGGAAATTTCAAAGCATTTATCAATAAATTTCTCAACAACACATCAATGGGTCACCAGGCCTCACGCCATCCGCATAACATTTATCAAGCCATAACCCGAGAAGCAGGAATTTTGGCGGGTGCCCAACATCCGTGCCATATTAAAATCTCATGATAATGTCCTCAACAACAATATAATGATTCCACATGAATCAAAATAATTCAATAATTATTTCTCGAGATTTCAAAGAATTTAACAATTCAAATATGAGTTCAATTAAACATGAAATCAACGAAATAAACTCTAGAGAGATTTAAAAGAGAATATTGTGTAAAACCCCATACCTAAAAATCATTGAATGAATTACTACATAAATTCATCCTCAAAATCTGATCGAACTATCATGTTCCTCTCGAAAAAATAATCAAATCATGTTCTAGCCCCAACATGAGATAACCTCAAATAGTCCTATTTTAAAAACCTAGAAAAATCATATCCAAAAATTATTCGAATCACTGATCCGACTTCAGATTTAGATTCTACACAAAAAATTGAGCCAGGTATGTTTTTGAGTTTTTCTCAAATCTCATCCAAATGCACTCAAAAAGAAGATCTAAACATTCCAAATTGGCTCTTCTCATTCCAGTCATTTTTGCCTCTTTGGATTTCGTTTTTAACCTCTCTTTTTCATCTCCCTTTCCTTATAATCACCCATAATATTCCTTATATAGTCTCTCTCTCAAACTCAAGCTTGGAGCCTAAGCTAACACATATTACTATATTGCCCATTAATTCAAAATCATCAACTTTATATATTTAACCCGTTACAAAATGTCCAAAAGCTAATTAAATTTGAATTTAAATATTCGATTCATTTAAAAGAAAAATATATATAATATTAATATCTCGATTAATAAAATAATAATATTATCAAAATCTTATAAAATATTCATAAATAAATCCTTCAAAATTACGGGATATTACATACTTCCCCCATGAAAAGGAATTTCGTCCTCGAAATTCAACGAAACCAAACACACTAAATAAAATGCTACTCGATTCTATTTCCCAAAATAACAACTTTAAAGTACTCGATCCATTCTAAACATCCTCACCACGATGCCTAACACATCCTCAAAAATTTTCTATCTCCGAAAAAAACAAATTTAACTCGCGTGCTAGACCCAATACCCAAAATTCGAGGGTTGTCGTATAACATGACTCTGATCAAAATAATGTACCTGGGGGTTTAGTTTGGGTCTCGGGGCATTTTTAGACCTAATTAGAATCCCGGGAGGGTATTATAGAGATTTTATATTTTTGGGTAATTAAACCCACGAATTTTCTAAGGATAAATCAGCCTTTAGGAGTTGCCTTCTAGGGTTAGCAATCAGAAAATCAAAGAACGACCATTAGAGAAGAGGTTGAAGAGCTTTCCAAGCAACTCAAGGCCAAGGACTCAACCGTTTACACTTCCACCACCACCAAAGCATAGATCGCGCAACAAGGAACGCGACCATACCACTTTTGTCCACAAATCAGAAACCCAAAGTCCAGGAAATTATCTATCTTGCTTCTCGTTTAAGTTAATTGTCACACCATGTTAGATTAGGATGATTGAACTTATGTTTCTTGGAAGAACTCAAGGATTTAGAGGACCTAATCACATGTTGTAGGGAAAATAAATAAACTCTAGACATCCCAATCATATGTAGAGGGTTACCTACGAAATTTGATAAATATAGGAGTGATAAATCTGAAAAAAGACACAGAATAATGGAAGTTTAGAGGAAAGTTAGGGTTCTTGATAATTAAAATAAATTGACCCATTAATTCAATTCCGTTGTTAAATTTATGCATGTTTCACGTAAGAAATCTTGCATATATGTATATAGAACTTATCGTAATGTTATTTGAGAATTTGGGAGTTATTAATGATGTTTTTGGAGAAATTGTAAGATGAAACCCGTAGGTTTTAATGGAAGTTTCGGGGCAAGAACTACTTGATTTATCGATCGACTCAAAAACATCGATCGATCGACGATCGATCGATCGACCCCCTTTCCTCGATCGATCGACCCCTCCTGGAAAACTGCATATTTCTCATCCGTTGGTTTGATCTGGTTAAAATTCATAGGAACCCTTGATTGTTATTGTTGGAGTATGATGGGATATAGAGAAGAACAGTAGGGCTTAGGTATACCCGTTGAATGAAATTTAGTGTAGGATGAGATTTTGGGTTAACGAGGAATTATTCATGTGTATAAGAAATCATGCGTGTATTTAATTTGAAGATTGAGGTTTGTGGCTTATCTTGTTTTGTGGGATTTTATTTAGATGCTCCATACCTTGTTATATTGTGGATTTAGTTAGTTTTATCGATAGTAGCGCTCCATTCGCTCTCCCCGGGCGGGTGGGATGTTACATAACTAACATGTTAGTCTTGGCAAGATAAAATCATAAAAGTAACAGGCCTAATATCAATAATTTAAACCACACATGGGAAGATGACATATATCAATTAAAGATAAAAGTAATGCTAAAAATGATAATCATTATAGAAACAAGAGTTTACAAGCATTACAATGAGTACGATCAATATAAACCAAACCTCAAATAACTCTAAACAAAATCCAAAACAATCAAAATTTACATCACCCGCTTCTTCTTAAACATCCCAAAGACACAAATAAATAATCTCACCATTAGATTCATACAAGGCATCCCTCATATTCTAGCATGCATATTAAAGTAGAGTTGAAGGTCATCGTAGAAAGAAGAGTTCATCGGACCAAAAGCTAATAGAAAACTACAACCCAGTTGAGTACATATCTTAGACATGGTAAGATCCAACTCATTTTTAGTTATAGGGCATGAACTAGATGCTATTGATGTAGGGGTAGGACTAGGAGGCAGTGGAGGAATGTCATGCAATGGTATAGTGGGGTTATCAAGGTCACTAAGTTAAGAAATTAACATAAAATATGAATGATTAGTTAATACAAACATTGTCTTTTCCTCAACTTCCCTTGGAATAAAAGGAACTCCATAATCTAAATCCTAACGCATGATTAAATGATTGTTGGTTAATGCGTGAGCTTTAAAACATTCCTCTATGAGATAAAAAATTCCAATCCAAGATGATGTCACATAAACACATACCAATATTCGAAATAATGGCACACAACAATTAGAACGTTTGGAAGTTACATTGTGCTGGTGGTATGTGGGAAAAATACAAGAACAAATAACCATACTTAGTATATAGAATTCCTTAGTAAGATAAACATGCCTAAAGTTCCTACTGTTCCATTCCTGATAATAATTGTCGCTTTAAAGAGTGATAGCACCCGGGTTGTTAGGTCCAATCAAATACTTCTCTTAAGGATATTTGGGATATTTTTCTTCAAAACATTAAGGTGGTTGCTTATCCACCTAGAAGAAAGTCTCACTTGAATTCCCCTCACTTTGGCAATAGAACTCGGATGCCTTCGTGTTCCTTACCATCCACAAGTGTAAAATAAAATTCTCTCACCATATTGGGGTAACACGGTCCGATTTGAGAGCGAATGACAAAAAAATATCTTTTATCCAAAAACTTGTTTAAGCATCTGTCAAAAAAATATTCCAAATAAATTGACCTCTCCCAATACACAGAATGTGTGGCAAAGAGTCATCAACTTTGGAGTTCTTGGTGGAAGTCGAGGCACCTTAGCTTTATTTTGGAGCTATTTGATAGCGTGAATCACATATATAGATACAAGAACATAAATCATATGATATATGGAAATGAAATCCAAAGATCTTATACTAAAACTATGAGTAGACTAACCATAAAAATGTAAAGTAAAAGCTATATACACTAAAAATAGTCAAGGGTTTCAATTTAAAATCAAGATAAGTAGACACTCATCAATTATAGAGAAGATATCAACAAAATCTATCAAAACTACTATCATCAATCCCTAACTTAAAAAATTAAGTCATAAAATATGTGGAACCAAAAATTACAAAGGTGATTACTTAATCCATAAGAGTGAAGTTAAGATAACCTAAAAGACTTCCAAGATCTAAAATGGGAGGAAGGATAGAGGTATATCGAAAGGTGAAAGTGGTTTTGAGAGAGGAAATGGGTAAAAAACTAAAAATAATCCTGATTTGGACGTTTTAAAACTCCTAGATATTGTCGTCGTAGCGAGAGAGTTATTATAGGCCGTGCCAGAATCGTTGTAGTGAAGCTCCAACGATAGAGCTCGTGCCAGCTTCAACCGATAAAAAACCATGTAAAAACATCATAAATTAAAAGGAGATGTACATATATATTCTTATCTAGAGAGCACGTACATGAAGGTACATTTTAATCCCTGAAATACCATTTTGAATGACTAAAGAAGCTATAAAAGATCATACAATGGTTCTTGGTTACGAAAAATACTCTACAAAAAAAGGTTTAACATTCAATTGCGAAAAGTTAAATTAAAGACATATAAAAGATAAAGTGATTGAAAGACATAACGCATGATAGAAAAAGAATAAAATGAATATTAACCCTTAAAATCAAAGAATTAAGATCAATATTTGAACTCACTATTGAAATTTTTTGACTTTATGCAATAAAGAGAGAGCCTAATTTTTCCTTGAAAGGAAATAAAATTTTCAAATATCATCTTACTCCCTTAAATGGTGATGTATGAATAAAATATTTTAAGTCTCATATCCTTGATGTTACTCATTTTTTTATGGATAAAAATCATTAAGACATTGTTTTTGATAAAAATTTTCATGCGACGGATTTTGCTCATTCATTACAAAAGGTGGGGAACTATTTTTAATTTTTCATAGGTAGTTCTCATGACCAAAAGTTGCAACCCTTACCATATAATCACTAATGATTTTAAAATTTTTTATTTTCAACTCCAACCATAATGATAAAAAATGTACTAAAGGATTAGTAATGACACCCTTTTATTAAAACATCGTATAAAACTTCTAATTTTTGATAGAAGTGAAAAACAAATCCCTTCATTATATTTTTCATGAAAATGATCAAATTTACTATACAGTGTAAAAGTACATGAGTTATGTCAAATACTCTAAAATTGAAAGATCAACTTACCAAGGCAATTCAAACTATAAAGTTTGAGCATGGAGTATTAGACCATAAATACAACCATCAGTACAATAACTAAGCATGTAGGTATTCATTTAAGTTTACATAATAAATTAATACCTAATAAGCGTAGAAGATTAAGAGTTTGTGCGTGTAAAGGGGGACTGCCTAAGTTAAAAATTATTACAAAAATGAAGGTAATGTTTGCTTTAAATTCAAATTCGGGCAAAAAAAATTCGTAGTGTCTAAGTGATAAAATAATGATTTATAAGTTGATTTAACTTAACAATATATGTTCACTAAGCACATAGGATAAATCAAAATATAGAATATTAAATCATGCACTTCATATGAGAATTTATATGAGGAATAAAACCTTGTGGGACAAACCTCGGATGAAACCAACACCTTCCACTAAATGGTTAATGATTTGCGAAAAGGAGAAAGGACTTACAAACTTAAACCTCTCCTAGACTCTCCACCAGACACCTTTTCCACCTCCTAACTGGAAGAGCAAGCACGAATTGTTGTTCGGTCACTCTCCATGTCACTGGTGTCAACATTCGTTAATAATGTTGCATTTACACCAAACCAAGTTTTTTCGTTTAAAGTTAAATAGATAATTTTTTTCTTTTTTAAACTTTTGAAGAAAAAATTATATGTTCCAAAATTGAACAGGTGAAAAGCCACTAAGAATATTGAACTTCCTATGATGTGAGGGCCTTAAAGGTTGAGGGAAGTTTAATAGTGTTTGATTAATCAAAACTCACAAAGAATTTTTGAGACATGAAAAATTATTCAAAATTTCTTAAGAACAAATCTTGAATTTTTTTTATTCAAGAATATCAATAAGTAATTAAACTTCACAAACTTTAAACTATAATGATAATGATGGATATCTCAAAAATACTAAGAAGGTTTTTTCTCTTAAAAAATCTAATTTCTTTTAGCTTGATAAACAATGAAAATATTTCAAAAAGTCTTAACCTCATTTTATGAAACAGAAGAAAGTGAGCTAAATATGAGTTTCTTTCCAAATATGTGGACACAAACTTCCAAACCTTCTAACTTATTCTCAACAATATAAAATAGATTGCTTCCTCATGGAAACAAAAAATATGGTAGAAAAAGAGAATATCAAATTTTATGATGCAATATTTTGGTCAAATTCTCTTTGTATGCCAGATCTAACGCTTGTCGCAACTGTGCGCTGTGACGAGATAATGCATCGCTGCAGCGAATCTATGGTGATCTAGGTGACACCAAGATTATGAGAAAATTTAGATATGGAAAAAGATACCGATGACAGACTCTCACTGCAGCGAGACAACTCACTGTGGCGAGATTGAGGCGAGTAAAGTCGCACTTTGTTCAAATATTTCTTGTCTTTGGACAAAAGGCAACAGTGATGAGCTTTTATTTCATTAAGACATAATGTCTCTATGGCTAAACTACAGTGAGGAATGTCGCTTCCTTCTCCAAAAAATCTTAACCAGTGTCTCACTTTGTTTGTTCTCAACCAAGAACACGCATACTTAAAATACACACATAAGAATGCAATTTTATTGAACATATTTTCCTATAATAAAAGTGTATTGCATAATGTATTTGTTCCAATATCCCAAATAACTCACACACAAGTTTTAACACATTTTCCAATTTAAGAAAATATTAATTTATGTTATGTTAAAACATGAGTGGGAAATATGAGTCATTCTAATTCATTTACCTTGTCTAAAGAGACAATTTCATTGGCCATGGCATGAGGTAGATTTTTTTAATGAATATGAAGAAGTCCGATCTTGAGATCTTGGTCATGAAGCTTTTTCGAGAAAACTTAGACAACGACTCAAATATATTTTGGAAGGAGATAAGACTATGTAATCATATTGAAGATTTTGAACATACATATGCTCTTACAATCTCCTCCTTTGTATATTCCGTGACAAAATATATAAACAAAACACTACAAATAAATGGATCAAATATATTACCTACGATATGTATCGCCTCACCAAAGGCATTATAAGCATTTGTAACTATTGCAACTTATTTTCCTGTTAAGACACTAGCAAAGATATTAAGATACCAATGCACAAATATTGATAAGATAACAAGAGTAATAATATGAATTTAAGATATAATTAATGTAAGCATAGTTTATCTAATTGTTAAGGACCATATACTAAGTTTAGATAATATCTCAATAAAATTCAACATATAAATTTTATTCTATAATCTATTTATTACGATTTCAATTCATTATAGACTAAGTCATAACATTGTAATGATACTAATCTTGATTATACTATCCCTCCCTGTACATAATCTCATAAACATGAGATTAAGTCTCTATTTTCAAGAAAATATTTAAATGAAACATTTCCCATAAGAAGGAGTCTTATAGTAAACATTCGTTTCAAGGGAAGGAGAATTATTCTCCCCCGTTTTGTCACAGAATAGATAAAGGAAAATATAATGTAATCAAGATCTAGAATAATTAATAGACATAATGAATAAGTCTTGAGAGAAATGAATTTAGTAGAGATAATCTATGGATTAAGACTAATATATCGCATTATGTGATTGAGATGGAATTGAAGCTAGGATATGATTAAACATATTTGTGGTAACAATATATATAACTTATCAAAGATAACTTACTCAAAATCATGCCCAAATATATATGTCTCCACTATTCCATTAATTTTTTTTTTGCATAAATACTCGTTCTAATATAGCTCTTAGCATTTATCCAATATGACAAATGTTCCATCTTATTTCCTTACAACCAATTTCATTTTATTTTTTCTTATATTTCATAACCACTTGTTTTGCAGTGTGATGTGGTAAATAAATGCAAGAACACAAAATAAAAAAAAAGGAAACATAGTTATATGAAATGACTAGAGAATACAAGTACTATGAAATGAAGGACGTGCTACGTGAGAATAATAAGTGCATTGAGTAAAATGAGATATGAATCATATGATATAAATATTATCGAGATGTCATATGGGATCTATGAGTATAGGAATCACAAGAAGTTGGTAGCAATGTATTCGCATGGCAATCCTAAAACTCATTTTATGTAAACATTATTTCTATATGCATAAAGATATTACAAGGTAAGTATGTAAGAATTATGTTCACAAGATCCAATGTCAAAGAATGTATAATAACATGGGTAGCAATCACTAAGGATACATGGTATAGTGAGAGATGTGTAATTCAAATCTATCATCCTATCAAATAAGATCAACACACGTGAGGATATAAAGCATTTGGATAAAGAATCATGTTTATCTAATGAAATAACTAAGATATTAACATATATGGAAATTTTTATTCAAATATCAAAGTCAAAGTTAGTACAATATACCACAGAACATGAATAATAAACATCAAGTCCAAAATCAACCAATCACTTTATATGTGTAATGCATCAAGAAAATTTTACCACTCAACAAAGGTGATATCTACAATCATGCATTTTCAAATAAATATTCTTAAGGACTTTTCAAGATATATTATATAAAGAAGGAGAATAAGACGCTAGGAAAATAATGAAAATAGAGTTTCTAGCATCTTATCTCTAATAAAAGGTTTTAAATGCTACAATAAATATTTATCCAATAAGGGAACAACATCAAGACCCATTTTTCATAAGTATTATGATATAAACATTTATTATCCCACTTACCAAAGTTTGAGAGCTATGCCTAATGTTTATAATCAAGAATATTATCCATAAACCACTAATGACATGATGAGAATTTTAAGCAGGAACATAAGATCATATCTCGAAAGTGTAACGCAAAAATAAAATAAACGCCATTGAGAGAGAGGTACAATCTCATGTTCAATTAAGATAATGAATAATAAAATAAAGAGAACAAAGCTTATACTCAAGTGAAATCTCTAACATCCTATTTAGGATCATTTTTAATTACCATTTTCCCCCCAAAATTAGCAATTTTAGTAAAAACCTTTTTGTCTCATATCATTGGTGTTACCCAATTTTATATTGATGGAAATGTTTGATACATTTCTATGTTCAAATAGTTTTTGCATATGGTTACTTTCACTTATTCATTACTAATATGGGATACTATTTTTAATTTTCAAAGGTAGCACATTCATTCAAATTTGTAGCCTTAGCCATATCATCACTCATTATATTTTTAAGATATATCATAATATTTTCTCCAAATCATGGTAAAAAGTCATCGCATACACATTCAGGAGTTAGGGACTTTTTCACCAGTCTTAGAGCTTTAAATGTTTTGTAAATGATTCTAAAATCTATGGAATTCCTCACAAAGTGTCATCAACTCAATGTGTAGTGCAATATAAAGTGCAATAAGATATTATAATGTATTCTCAAGGTATAAGATTTCTCACAGTTTATAAGACTTAAAAGAAAATCGAATTCATCTCATGAAGCACATGTCATATTCCCAAAAAATAGAAACATAATCAAAATAGATATTTTGATATATGAAAATATATATTGGAGTATATCATATACAAGGCAAAAATATGATTGTACCAAAAAAAACTTTTTTAAAAGAGCATGTAAAAGCTAAGTACAAGACTAGGTAAAATTCTTAGGATTATAAACAAGGGCCACGATGATACCTCCAAGGTAATGTGGTAATACTTTTAACATACATAAGAGAATAACATATATGGATCAAATAAACGATCAACTATATTTGGCAATCTTAAGCATGTCTTTGGAAATCTAAAGAAAGGTATCCTAAAAACAAAGCCTTTCCAATTTTTCTAGAAATAAATCAAGATTAAATTAAATCACTCATATATTAGTTATCAATAATGATAGGAATGGAATACAAACTCATATGTGAAACAAAATTACATGCCTAGCATAAGATATATAAAGTGAAATACAAATAAGGCTATGTCCAAAAACAAACCACCTCTAGCATTTAGAGATAGAAGGAACTATTTTTAGAATCTTTTTAGTTCCAACTTTAGATTCATCCAAAATATGCTTCCTAACAAATAATTGATTTATATGAGAATCCTTGGTTACAAATGGGGTATTAGGCACAGTTTTCCGTTCTTTGCCTTTCTTTCCTTTACCCACATGACAAAAGAAAATTACTCTTTTGAGGCCAAGTTTTTATTTTAACAGGTTTACATGAAAATTTTCTAAAATCATAGACTTTTTTACCCTTATCATTCCCTAAAAATTTCTTAAAATTATTAACATAGTTCAAAGGTAATATTGTCTTGAGTAAGTAGTAAAATTCTCTCAAATGACTGACTTTGTGATAATGATCACATTTAAATAGTTTTTGTTTAGTCATTTAGTTTTTAGGCTTGGAAACAACCTCTTTAAAATGTTGACCTTTCATCAAATTGTAATAAATACCTTTTGTGTGGCCTTTTCTGTGACAATGAGAACAAAACAAGTTCTTTTTAGGTAATTTATGAAGAGTATCATGGTTTTTATTATCAAACATGATATGGGCACATAAATCTTTCTTTTCAAAATTATTAACAATATTTTCCTTTTTATCTTGAGTTTTTGAGGGATTTTTTTTCAATGTTTTTTGTTTCATTTTAAGAAGATTTAAAAAAAATTATTTCACTAGTGGAAGACGAAACATTGGACTTATCAAATCCTAAGCCTCTTTTATCATATCCTTTTTGGGTTGACACCAACATAACTTTCCCAAGATTTTATAAACCTCTCACAAGCTTTATTTTCACTTTTTTACAAGTTCACATCGTTTTGAAGACTTTCAATTCTATTTTCAAAAACTACTTTGGAGTCTTCTCTCAAGAGAACACCCATTTTTAATTTTTAAGAGATGTAGAAAAATGTTTTCCCTCTTTTTCAAAATTGATTAAATTTTCATCCTCTTGTTTTCAATTAATGTGCTTTTCTTTTAACTCGTCCAAAAAAGTCTAAAAGAAAAAAAAACATTAATAATTTTAAGTTTTTCAAAGAGGATAGTTCCATGAACTTCCAAAGCACATAAAAATTCATTTTCATTGTTCACAAGTTATAGTTAATTAAAAAATCTATTTTTTCTTATATAACAATTTTGACCTTTTTCTAAAGAGCTTCATTTTCTTCTTTTAAAAAATTTATCGACCCAAAATAAAAAATTAGAGACTCTTCCTTTAATAACTTGATCCTCTCCCTTTAATGAGCATGGTAAACTTGAAGTTGATCGACCATAGATGCCTTAAGTTGAAACTTATTGTTCTCTATTTTCATATTAAGTGAGATTGGAGGACGATAAGATATTGTCTTTAAAAAGTTTCAAAGTCTGTTCATATAACTTATCATATTTAACCTTAATAATTAAGAAACCAAAATCTTCACTGTCACCGTCACTTGATTAATATTCATTTACAAGTGAGGGATGACAAGTAAAGTTGGGCAGAGAATAAAACTCAAATAGTAACATATTGGACGTGCTATATCCTCAAATATATTAAACAAATAATCCATTTATACACATATGATCTACATTAGGTGATTAAACCTAACAAAGATAAGGTCTAGATTTGATACGAATTAATAGTTTGTGTGTCTAGAGACGGACTACCCAAATTAAAAATTATTAACAAAATGAAGGTAATGTTTTCTTTGAATTTGAATTTGAATTTAGGCAAAAATTGATCCTAGCGTAAAAGTGACAAAATAGTGATTTATATGTCCATCAAACTTAACAATATATGTTCATTAAGCATATAGGATATATCAATATGCAAAATAGTAAATCTTGCACTTAAGACGAGGATTTATACGAGGGAAAAACTCTTGCAAGAGAAATATCGGGTCAAGCAGAAACCTTCCACTAAATATTTAAAAATTTTAAAAAGGGAGAAACGACTTAGAAACTTGAACCACTTCTAGACTCAATAACATACAACCTCAACAAGACATTTTTTTCACCTCCTAGCTAGAAGAGAAAACACGGATCGCTCTTCAACCACTCGCCACATCACATGTGTCAACTTCTATTGATAATATCGCATTTTTATAAAGCAAAATTTCTTCATTTAATGTTCGAATAGATAACTTTCTTCTTTTTATAAAGTTTAATGAAGTAATTTTGTGTTTCAAAATGTATTAAGTGAAAAGCCTTTAAGAATATCGAACTTCCTAGGATGTGAGAATCGTAAAGGTTACGGGAAGTTTAAGAGTGACTCGTTAATCAAAACTCATAAAGTATTTTTGACATATCAAAAATTCTTTTTTTACAAGAACAAGTTTTGCAAATTTTTTGTTGAATACATGAGAGAATTAATCAAACGTCAAAAACATTAAACTAGAATGTTAATGATGGATATCTCAAAAATACAAAGAAGTTTTTCCCCTTAAAAAAATCTAATTGCTTTTAGCTTGATAAACAATGAAAACCTTTCTAAAATTCTTAACCTTTTTTTGTGGTTGAGAAGAGAGTGAGTTAAATATGATTTTTTTTTTTAATTTTTTGAATATGGGAACATAAACTTTCTAAACTTCTAACCCATTCTCAACCAGACAATAATAGGTTGCTTCTACAAAGAAACAAAAGATATAGTAGGAAAAGTGAATCTCACATTTTATAATGTAATATTTTGGTCAGATTCACTTTCTATAGTAAATTTGAAACTTGTCCCAACGGTGTCGCTACAACATGACAATGCGTCATTATAAAGAACTTTAAACGATCTAAGTGGCACTAAGATGCCTAGAAAATTTATAGATGGAAAAATATACCAGTGATGGACTTTAGCACTAGTGAGACAATTCGATGCGGCGAGATAGAGATGGGTTGCACCTTTGTTAAGATAAATGATGAGCTTTTGTTGTAATAAGAAATAACATTGATATGGAAAAATTGTGGCGAGGCAAGTCACTCCCTTCTCTAGAAAATCTAAACCATAATTGTTCTTTAAAAGGTTTTGAAAATATTTTGGCCAAACACTCTAAATAAGTTTCTAATCAACCAAGAACACTCATACTTAAAAGACACACATAAGAACACAATTTTAATGAACATAGTTTTTTTATAAGAAAAGTATATTGCATTACTTATTTGTTTTAATTTTCCAAACAACTCACACGCAAGTTTCGACACATTTTCCAATTTAATACAATCTTAACTTAAATTATGTGAAAAAAATTGTGGGAAATTTGAGTCATTACAAGTCATTTACCTTGTACTAAAGAAAAAATCCCATTGGTAATGGAATGAGGTATCTTTTTGGATGAAGTGAGGAAGCCCAACTCTGAGATCCCAATCTTGATACTTTCTAGGATAAATTAGACAATGAATTAAATATGGTTATGAGCAGGATAAGACCACTGTACATCAAATTAGGTAAATGGTCATGGACTAGGGTCGTGACCAGGCTTATTGGTCGTGGACCTAAGTCATGACCATATGGGGCGTGACCAAATTCATGGGTCATGGACCAAATCCCTAACCGAAGTAAGTGGTCACAGACCTTGTCATGATGAAGCATGGTAACGAATAATGGTCGTGATGAGCTAAGGACCAAATTCATGACCCATGTGTGACTAGGCTTGTAGAATCGTAAAGGACCATAGCCGTGACTTAGGCCACTATAATCATGAAGTGGTCATGGCCCCAAGACATAACTCAATACTACACTGTCACGAAAATGGTCATGCAGGTGATCACGGGCTTAGGCCATGACAAATATTTTTGAGAATGTGCTTGCGATGCTAATGGATAATATGTATAATTAAGTGTCCAGTACACACATGTCAAAATTTTATCTTATTATCCTAAAAAAGAATCTAAGTGATAAGCAAAGAAAATAAAGCATGAAAAAATGACAAGGCAATATGAAGAAGAAAAAACCTTGTGGGTAAAACCTTTTGAATCAGCATTATAGAGTTTTTACAAGACACAACTTACAAAACCTCAATAGAATACGGCTCAGTCCAGAGTTGTCCATACGTGGCGGTTCACCCGATCAACATTTGTCTTCCGCCAGCATCGATCCCCTCGAGAACCACAATGGTCAGTAATGAAGAGAATCTCTCCAAAAGAATAACTGAGATATAGAACTATCTAGGATTTTAAATGGATTTACACAAATATATGGCAGTGAAGAATTGTGAATCAAAAGGTTTTTTCGGCCTACACAAAGTGGGAACTTTTTGGGCAGGTTTTCAAAAATTATTTTGAAAAAGTCTCATTATTCTATATGAAACATGTATTTATAATTTGGCACAAAATTCAAGGCAATGACATTCATTTGAAGAAAATAATAGGCTTGTTCAATCAAGAAAAATATCTCGTTAGAACGACAACAAGGTCATTAGAACAAAAGACTAATCTCGTTTGAATAAGATTTAAATGAGCTTTGAATGATGCAAAATTGTATGCCCTCGTTAGATGTTCGATATAAGTAAACTTCAAATGACATATCAAATGAAAACGCACACTAGTTTGAACGAGATGCGCGTATTTTGAAAAATTTTAAATCCAAAATAATTCTTCGATTTTAAATAAATCAACTCCTAAATATAAACATAAATAAATTCAAAATACCAAATTATCTTATACCTTCATATTGTGAAGATTTTCTTAAAATTGGAGATTATGGAAATTCGGTTCTTCGGGACGGCTCAAATCGAACAATAGAAGGATATGCCAAAAACAATACTTCGCCTGTGCTATGAACAAATGATAAAAATTATGCTCTTGCAAGTCTCCCCCTTTGGGGCTATTTCAGTACAAACATAAAATCGAAATTAAAGTTACAAAAAACTCCTAAGACAAGTGTTGATGTCTAAAACTGGTAATGATTATATGATGCCAATTTTATAATCACAGATAAAATAATGAGAAGAAAATAAACGAGATACGAGAATATCTAAGTGGTTCAACTATAAGAAAAGCCTACGTCCACTGTGATTGTTTTTCTGTTGATGATTATAGAAAACTAGGTATTCTTGTTAAAAAATGGCCTTGTACTTTTTTCTTTCTCCATTTTATGAAAGGAATACATTGTATTTATAGTGACACAGAGATCAAGGGTTGAAATGCCTTTATACATTTAAGTATTTACACTTATACATGATGAATGTGATTGTTGAGGGTATTGAGCACGTGTAGAACGACTCTTGGTTGCTTTCCATGCGATTACTATGTATTTACCATGATGGCTTGTATTCTTAAGGTTGGTTGGCCGGTTGGACGACCAACTCTCTTCTAAGATGACCAAATGATTGATGACTGAAACAGTTTCCACATAATGGGATAGGTGTCCAATTCTAGTTGATCCATGTAAATGGATAATTTTTTGCATCTACAAAAGCCCCTAACGCTTCATTCTTGATATGATATTGAAAAGATGAAGTATGAGCTATGAAGAGTTGCTCGATAGTATTTCATGGTTTTAGTCGGCTGTCGACTTATAGGATTTGTAAAAAAATTTCATCATTTGATCATATAATGGAAATTTTGTGAATAATTTGAAATTTAACGAACCGCCAAAGGGCACATCAGTAATTTTTTTGTCCTTCGAGTTGCGCAGCCGTCAGAATGTCAATCGTCTATACTGTTAATCATTACCTACAGTGTTTTCTAGGCAAGCTATAAGAGACGATATTTTTTCAAGTTTTTGTACCATAATTTTTCAAAATTTTAGAGCTATGTTTCGTCTCCAAGATTTTCATATTCAAGATTTCTTTTTGCGTCCATTTCTACTCTTACTTCTAACGTTGCTTTCTGTGTAAGCTTTCTTATTACCTTGCTTTTATTTCTTTATTTTCTCTAATCATGGTGTACATTGTTCATGGGGATTCTTTAGATGAATTAAGGTGGGAAAGAAATATCCCTGATTGGGTAGAATTAAAAATGCCTGTTCCTCCAGTTGACGTTTTATCATTGCTAGATGGTCATTGGATCCCTTCGTTTTTTATAGTTGAATGTCCTATTACCTTTCCCCCAATCGTTTCTTTATAGAGTTTTGTCAATATTTTGGCATTGTCCCTACTAGGGTATCCCCCAATACATGGAGAATAATAGATAGGATTCATAGGCTTTACCATATATATAGAAACCATATTGGTATTCTTGAGTGGATGTTCTATTACAAGTGGGTTACTAGTACCAACACCTATTACTTGAAAACTAGGTTTGCCATTAGAGGTTTAGTAGTCAACTTACCATATTCCAATAGGGACTACTCTGATTATGGTGTAATAGTGAAGAACTTGCAACATGTTCCTCTTCAAAGAGGAGAAGTTTATGAGGGGACCAGGTGTTATTAGGAATGACATGGCATAGGTTGCAGATTGACACGACTCAGAATGTGTCTCTAAAGTGTGTGCTCTCTAGGCTCAAGTGCAAGCCTATCGTTCAAGTAATAATCCGACAAGTCGGGTATCGATCCTCAGGGAAAAAGGACAACGGAGTTGTGACGACGGGATAAGATTGAGGAATCCTAGCGATGACTCTAAGAAGAAAAGAAAAAGATTGATTTGGCTTTTTGGGATTGGTTAAACTAAATGCAATTATGGAATTATGATGAAATATGCAACTAACTAAATTATCTAGATTAAGAATGAAGGATTAAATTGAAACTTTTAACTAGATGATGAGAAAACAGGATGGGAACACAATCCCCCAACCCTAGTGTAATGTAGTGACAACGTCAATCATAAATTTATCCGATTAATTCAAACCCGGAATTTAGTACTCCCAAGCATTATGTATACGAGGTTCAAGCCCGCGTCATACCTAATCTGAGGATGAGTAAATCGGCATCGCGGTAATTACACTCAAATTGTACTCTAAATCATCACGAGTACCCATGGGCAAACGAGATATAAAGATCTACAATTCTTATGAAATTACGCGATACGATTTAAATTAATCATTAAATTCAGCGGATCGACGTTATACGCATGCACTAACACATCAGGTTGGGTTCATGCATCCCAACCTTGAAAAACCTACCCGGACATGTTAAATTGACTAATGCATGAAATAATGACGTTGCATGTGTAGGAATTCATGATGAAACTGACTAGAAACATGTAACTACGTATTATGAATGCGAAAACAAGTTGAATCTAATGGGAAAACAAAGCATGCAAGAACAAGAATAAAGAACAAGAATTTTGAATTAAAACTTGCAAAAACAAACCCGAAACAATGAATTCTTGAAGTAATTTGTGCCCTTGATGTTCCTAGATATTTCTCCCCTTTTGTTCTCTCAAAAACTCTCTAAAAATAGCCCTAAAAGCTGCTCCTAGGTTAATCCCCTCGTTCCCCACAAGTTTTGGAGTCTTTTAAACCTATTAGGAGACTTGGAGACCAATCAAAATGAAAGACAAAATTCGCGTGTCAGGTACATGCGAACCGGTTCGGAGGTACAGCGAACCGGTTCGCCCCTCCGAACCTGTTCGGGGTGGGGTTCGCATGTACCAGCCTGGTCTTGCTCTCAACACTTAGAGTTTTTTCTGGTTTTTCTCTTCTTTTCTTGGATTTTTCTTCAACTTCAACTGAGCATAACTTTTCAACCATAGCTCGGATTTGGGTGTTGTTTCTTCCAGTGTTCTCGTTGTTCCGAGCTCTTCAACTTCCCAGTTGACTTCTTCTTCCGGATCGGGCTGCAAAATTACCGACATGCCCTTGAACTTGCCTTCTTAGCTTTTCTTGCACAGTCTTGTTTCCTCCTTTGCACTGCTTGCATAATTAACCTGTAAAACCAATAGGAGAAGCACGAAACACGCAATACTCGCCAAGAAGGTTAGAAGCATAAAAGTGAATCAAATCCATATATGTTACATCATTCGAGTTCACAAAAGTACTGAAATTAGGGGGATAAATATACAATATTTATGCCCAATCAAACCCCCCTAACTTAGAACTTTGCGAGTCCCGAGCAATGTAAAAGAATGAGAGTAAGAGTTAAGGACACTTCAAGGACTTTATTGGGATAGAATACCACTTTCGCGGGCAAGCGACTGCATTTAGCGTATGCAACAAGCCTTTAAACCTCTAGGTTACCCTAGTAGGACGAGTTGTGTCTCGTGAGGGTTTGCAGTGAATATACCCACAAAATTCGACTCAAAGAAAATTCAAAATATGCAAAAATTGTACAATTCAAACTTTTCCATAAAATAGTCATCATCAAGTCATATTTACAAGTCTCAAACCGTAGTGTGTGTGTGCGAAGCCGAAAATATAACCGCCAATTTCCATCGATTGATCATTACGTTACTTATCCGAAAATTCGTTTTGATTTCAATTTCTCACGGAATGCACTTACAAACGAATCTCTCGGATTATGGCTATTCTCTCGGCATGCGTGATATAAGGAGTAAATGTAATGGAAGCAAATACACACATGCAATTAGAAAGACGGAAATTTTATGGTGAAGGGATCTCTTCAACAGATTACGGTTTTAAAAACGGGAACATCGCCTCTATTTCGCGCATTTAACCTCTTATATTATCTTTTGGTGTATTAACTCTCCACGCGGTACTCAATTTATGCAATTTGGACTCGGTTAGGACTTTTTCGGGTTATAGGGTGTATAGGGTAAAATGAAGGAGGTATGGAAGGTTGGAATTGGAAAATTCATTCGTGATGTCCGTTTGTGCATTTTTCGGGCTATTGCTCATTTTTTCTTTTTCTTTTTCTATTATTATTTTTTTTTCTTGCCCCTTTCTGTTGCACTTTTTGGACTTAAATTTAGAATTTTTGTCATTTTTCACAATTCCGGGCTATTTTGGGTTTTTCGGGTTGTCAAACGAAAGGAAAAATTATTCGGCTCAATTTGGGTTGCAAAGGGTAATTTTTCGCTACTTTTTTTTTCTGGCCAATATTTTTGGGTGACAAACGAGGGCCTACTTCATTGTCCACAATACCAATTGCGTTACCATATGCGTTTTGAGATGAATTTAAGTTTAGAGACTAATTTGGCACGATTTTCAAGGCAACATTGCACACATTTTTCAAAACCGATCAAATGAAAAAAATTTGAGATCCTTGACAACTTATTAAGCGCTAAAAAGAACTTTGAGTTAACAATTAACTCGGATTGATTTAAAATCTCGCAAAACGTGATAGGCTCGAATCTCACCGGGTTTGTTAATCTCCACATTTATTCGTTAAGTCGTCAATTTTCGCACAATTTCCATCTTTGGTCAATTTCGGCTTTGTGTATGTTGGGTATTTACAATTTGAGACTCCAATTTGACTTTTAATGATATTTTTGAAAAATTTGAATTCCAATTTTTTTATTTATTTTGAACAAAAATATTTTTGGATTTTTCAAAATTTTATGATTTTTTTGGAAATTTTGGGCATTTTTGAAAATTTGTGAAGTTTTAGAAATACGCACTTGTGACCCCCCCTAACTTAGACTTTTGCATTGTCCTCAAGCAAAAAGGACTAAAATCTAACTTAAGGCGAATAAAAAGTGCGGAAAAATAAAACAAACAAATATGAAAAAATGCAAGATTGTATAATAACAAATAGAAGCCTGTGTTACATAAAAAAAAGGAAAAAAACAACTGTGAACAATGTGAAAGCCCTACCACCACTAACAATTAAACCAAAAGATAAAGACAATAAAAGCTCATGGGGGAGATGGGTGGGAGGAGCTCGGTGCATTCGGGTCATAAAAGAAGGGGGGAGGAGGACCGCCAAAGTTGAGCTGGTGAAGGTGGACTTGGAGTTGATACATCATCCGGGTGTCCCTCCGGTAAGCCGCTTGATCTTGATTGTATTGGTTGATGAACCCGTCGAGATGGGACTCAACCGCTGAAAGGCGCCTATCGAAGTTTCCCCCGGGAGCTCGAAATCGGAATCCTCCTCATCATCCTCAATTTCTTCCTCGTCTACATCCATCATCGGGTCATTGGGAGCTTCCTCGGCCACGTCCTCCTCGTGAATAGGACGGTCGGGGTGAGCCACGCGCATTTGGCGCTCACTTCGAGTTGTGGACGTGCCGCCTACGGGGAGAGGAAGCCGAATTTGGTTTCCGAGTTCATCCACTCCTGCATCCATCAAGAGCTCCGTAATGAAACGGGCGTATGGGAGTGCCACCTTGCCAGTTTCGTCATAGGCGGCATTGAGGATATCCGCGTAGAAGACTTGGGCAAGGTTGATGGTGCTCTCGGGGTCCAAAAAATAATAGAGGAAATTGGCGTGACGGGACCGGATCACCGAGTCATTGGTGGTTTGGTGGATGGCACCATAAACAATGATGTGAGTGAAGCGGACCGTGGCGGCCAATCCACCAATGGGGAAGGTTTCGCGTGTCCATTCCGCCCCGGGTGCCATGCGGGCAACGCATTCGTCTTTTGTGTGTGGGGCACCATTGTTGGGGTATTGGAAGGGCACGAGGAGGATCACCCCTTTGGCAAGTATTTTGCGTGCAATAAGAGCTGCCGAGAAGGGAATAGTGATACCGTCGAGATAAGCCTCGTGAAGTGTGGAAGATTTGCGAACCAAGGTCGCATAGAATTGACGAATGGCGGTATCAAAAATGTTATTGCACGTAGGGGCGAGGAAAGAAGACCACCCACGGCGGTCAAAAAGGGCGGTGACTTCGCCCGGAAGGGTGTTCCAATCCACGAAGCGCTCGATGTGAATGGCGCGTGTGGAGGAGAAGTAGATCTCGGACCAATGGCGTTCTTGGACGCATCGGAATAACCCCCTGCCCGGGTCATCAAGTATGGTGGTCTCATCATATTTCTTTGGGCGGGGAGCGGGGCGGCGCGGCATTTTGATGGAAAAGAGGGAGAGAGAGGGAGAAATTATGGGAGAAAATATGGGAGAGAAGAGAGTGGGGGAGAATGTTTTGGTGTGAAAAATGGAGGAGGGGTGGGATGTATTTATAGGTGTGAAGGGGTGTGTTTTTGGTGGGAAATATGAAAGGTTGGGAAGGAGAGGGTGGAGGGAATGAATTGGGATGAATTTGGGAAGGAGGGAAGGATTTGGAGAGAAGAAAAATGAAGGAGGAAGAAGGGGAAAAGAATGGAGGGCAAGGGAATGAACTTGGAGAAAAGGGGAGAAGAACCTGACAGGTACATGCGAACCGGTTTGGGGGTACAGCGATCCGGTTCGCCCCTCCGAACCGATTCGGAGGTACAGCGAACCGGTTCTGGCGGACCAGGCTGGTCCAATCGCTGAAATTCACTATTCTCTCCATTTCTAAGTGCTCTCTCATCCCCTAACATGTGCATAATGCCCCTAAAAACCTTCTACACCCTCGGGCTCTCAAAAACTTCCTCGAATATGACCTCGAAAAGCGTACTAGCACCCTCGAAAAACGTGCTAACCTATCTCTCATGCAACGCAGGTTCCGGACTCCTAACTAACCTATTTACACACGACTATTTTACACACAAAATCACCCCATACGCGTCGGGGGTGCGACGACCTCACTCGCTTAGCTCAATTGACCCCGTAAACAGGGTCCGACAACCAAATCGTGTCGACCTCATCCACAAACGCCTCTAGGTATGGCTTTAGGCGTTGTCCATTTACCTTGAACGTGTTTTCCCCTTTTAAATCATTTAGTTCAACAGCTCCATGGGGAAAAACGTTCTTTACGACGAACGGGCCAGACCATTGTGACCGCAGCTTGCCTGGGAAGAGGTGGAGCCGAGAGTTGTATAGAAGAACTTTTTGCCCGGGATGAAACTCTTTTCGTCGAAAGATGCTATCATGAGCAAGTTTCATCCTCTCCTTTGAAATTTTGGCATTCTCATATGCATCATTGCGTAGTTCTTCTAACTCAATCAATTGTAGCTTACGGGCTTCACCGGCCTTGTCCAAGGCATAGTTCAATTGCTTAATTGCCCAATACGCTTTGTGTTCGAGTTCAACAGGGAGATGACAAGGTTTGCCATACACAAAACGGAAAGGGGACATTCCAAGTTGATTTTTAAACGCGGTACGATAGGCCCAAAGTGCATCGGTCAATCTAAGGGACCAATCTTTTCGGGTAGGATTGACGGTCTTTTCAAGAATGTTCTTGATCTCCCGATTCGCTAGCTCGGCCTGCCCATTCGTTTGTGGGTGATATGTCGTCCCAACCTTGTGGACGACCCCATACTTTCTCACGAGCTTCTCAAATGGCCTATTGCAAAAGTGCGTGCCATTATCGCTAATTATCGCTTTCGGTGCTCCGAAGCGAGAAAGTATGTGTTCCTGTAGAAACTTTATCACCACTTTATTGTCATTAGTCCTAGTAGCTATAGCTTCTACCCATTTAGAAACGTAGTCTACCACGACTAGGATGTATAGGAAACCAAAGGATGGGGGGAAGGGACCCATGAAGTCAATACCCCAACAATCGAATACCTCAATGATGAGTATGGGGGTAAGGGGCATCATGTCGCGTCGAGAAATGGCTCCCATTCGTTGGCACCTATTACATGACTTGCAAGCGTCATTTGCATCCCAGAAGATTGTGGGCCAATAGAGGCCGCATTGTAGAATTTTAGCGGCCGTCTTTTTCGCCGAGAAGTGGCCTCCACATGCTTCCGAATGACAAAACTGGATGACCTTTGGAATCTCGTCATCCGGTACACATCGTCGGATGATTTGGTTGGCGCAATATTTAAAAAGGAAGGGATCATCGTAAAAGAACATGCGCGACCAATTAAGGAACCTCTTCTTATCTTGCGGTGTCCAATCGGGAGGGACGACTCCCGTGACTAGATAGTTTACTATGTCCGCAAACCAGGGATAGGAAGAGGTGGAAAATAGTTGCTCATCCGGAAAGTGCTCGTCTATAGGTATGGGATCACTAGGTACGTCGGACGAGAGCCGAGATAAGTGGTCGGCCACGACGTTTTCTACTCCTTTCTTGTCTTTGATGGAGAGATTAAACTCTTGTAGGAGTAGGATCCACCTTATGAGGCGCGGCTTGGCGTCTTTCTTCGCAAGTAGATATTTTAAAGCCGCGTGGTCGGTGAAGACAGTGATAGGAGAACTAATAAGATACGATCTGAACTTATCAAGGGCAAAGACTACCGCTAGCAACTCCTTCTCCGTGGTAGAGTAGTTGAGTTGAGGTCCGGCAAGGGTCCGGCTAGCGTAGTAGATGACATGAGCTTGCTTATCTTTACGTTGGCCCAAAACGGCCCCAATCGCGTAATCGCTTGCATCACACATAAGTTCGAACGGTAGGGACCAATCCGGAACTTGCATGATGGGAGCGGACACGAGTATGTTCTTTAATTTATCAAAGGAGCTCTGGCATGCCTCGGTCCACTCAAACGGGTTATCTTTCATGAGAAGGTTGCTTAAGGGTCTAGCGATAGCGCTAAAGTCCTTAATGAACCTTCGATAAAACCCGGCGTGACCCAATAATGAGCGCACGTCTTTAAGCGATCTCGGTGGGGGAAGGTCAGCTATGACATCTATCTTAGCCCTATCAACCTCTATGCCCTTGGATGATACTATGTGACCAATAACTATTCCCTCAATGACCATGAAATGGCACTTCTCCCAATTCAGCACTAAGTTCTTGTCCACACACCGGGTAAGTACTTTTTCCAATTTTTCTAAACAATGATCGAAAGAGGTACCAAAAACGCTGAAATCGTCCATGAACACCTCGAGTCCTCTCTCGACCATGTCGCTAAATAAGCTCAACATGCACCTTTGAAAGGTCGCGGGTGCATTACACAAGCCAAATGGCATACGTTTGTAGGCAAACATACCAAAAGGGCAAGTGAAAGTCGTCTTCTCTTGGTCAAGTACGTCTACCTCAATTTGGTTATATCCGGAATAACCATCAAGGAAGAAATAATAAGGGTGGCCCGCAACTCTCTCAAGCATTTGATCAATGAATGGCAAGGGGAAATGGTCTTTTCTTGTTCCCGCATTGAGTTTCCGCTAATCAATGCAAACACGCCAACCGGTGGTGGTGCATTGGGGAACAAGCTCTCCCTTGGTATTCTCAATCACAGTTATACCCGACTTCTTCGGGACGACTTGAATAGGGCTCACCCATTTGCTATCCGAGATTGGGTAGATAATCCCGACATCCAATAGTTTGATGATCTCGGTTCTCACAACTTCTTTCATATTGGGATTCAGTCTTCTTTGCATTTCTCTAGAGGGCTTGACATCCTCTTCGAGATGAATCTTGTGGGTGCAAATCAAAGGACTGATCCCCTTCAAATCAGCTATACACCAACCAAAAGCACCCTGGTGCTTCCTCAGAATTCTCATCAATTTGGCCTCCTGCCCTTCGTCTAGGCTAGAGGAGATAACAACAGGAAATGTCTCATCCTCTCCTAGGTATGCATATTTGATATGGGAGGGGAGTTTCTTTAATTCGAGGGTTGGAAATTTTTCACTGGAAGGAGCTATATGTGTATCCCTCGGAGGTACTTCCTCGAATCTCGAAACCCAATCAATCTCTCTCACGTCCTCGTCCGACGCACTCTCATCGAGTAATTCTCTCAACCTTCCCACATCCCTCTCGAAGTGGGTAGACGTCCCCTCACACTCATAGCTCGTCGCTAAACATGACTCTAAGGCGTCGCCACAAAAAGTTTCTTCGAAGTACTCTTCTACTACCTCATATATGAGGCTCACCGCGTGAAGATCATCTTCCTCCCCTGCATTTTGGGCTACGTGGAAGATGTTGGTTTCCAAGGTCATGTTCCCAAAAGTGAGCTGCATTCGCCAATTTCTTGTGTTGATGCTTGCATTAGCAGTAGCTAAGAAAGGGCGACCAAGGATGATGGGAACATGATTGCTTGAGTTAAAGGAGGGCTCCGTGTCCCAAATGACAAAGTCTACCGGGAAGTAGAAAGTGTCCACTTGGACGATCACGTCCTCGACTATGCCTCATGGAATCTTCACTGATCGATCCGCCAATTAGAGAGTGACCTTTGTGGGCTTGAGGTCTCCAAAGTCAAGTTGCCTATAAATGGAGTAAGGAAGTATGTTTACACTTGCTCCCAAGTCAAGTAAGGCTTTCTCAATTTTATTATCTCCAATGATGAATGATATGGTGGGTGCACCGGGATCTTTAAATTTAGGCGGGAGATCATTTAGCAGAATGGAACTCACGTTCTGAGCTAGAAAGACGTTCTTTTTAACTTTCATCCTCCTTTTTACCGTCAACAAGTCTTTGATAACTTTGTCGTAGGCTGTAATTTGTTTGATGGCATCAAGGAAGGGTAGATTCAGCTTTACTTGCTTTAGTACTTCTAGCACTTCATCACGTGGAGTCCCTTTTTGAGTAGGAATCAATCTTCGAGGAAATGGTGCTGCGGAGGGTGGTTTCACTACCACCTCAGGCTCACTAGTGTCTTCCTTATCACTCTCATCCAAGGGGACATCTTCGGCCTCTTTCGTGCCGGGTGAAATCTCCTTGTCTTTTGTTGTGTCGTGTGGAGGAGGTGATAAATCAACGACTCTTCCACTACGAAGGGTGGTCACTGCTTGACATTGCTCCTGATGTTCAGTGGATGTGGAGCTAACACTAGTTTGACCTTGGGGAGGTCGTTGGCCTTGGGCAGGGAATTTTCCCTTCTCTTGAACACTCAACGAGGATTGTATCTTAGACAGATTTTCATTTAGGTCGCCAATGAGACGATCATACTTGGCATTGGTTGTGGCCTGGCTTGCGATGAATTGATTCACAGTATCCTCGAGAGTTCTCCGCTGTGGCGGGATATAATTTCCGTGAGGTGGTGGTGCTTGCACATGTCTTTGCATGTGTGGAGCTTGTTGAAATTGTTGTGGAGGAGGAGGGGCAACATGCGAAGGAGGGTTCATTGCAGCATGTTGTTGCCCGTAGCTAAATCCGGGATGATTTTTCCACGAAGGGTTGTATGAATTCCCGTGCGGGGCACCGAAATTTCCCTTAAATCCTCCTATACCACTAACTTGCTCTTGTAATATTACTTTGCAGGCGGGTATCGTCGGGCATTCCTCAGTTGAATGTCCCGCCTCACAAATCGCACACACCTTTCCGACGGGATTCTTGATGGATCCTACTACCTCGCATAAATCTCGAAATCCTTTCTCAAGGGAGTCCAACCGACAGTCCGACATAGAGGTCTTATCTATTTGGTGTAGGCCGGACGCCGATGGAGTGGTGGTCGCTTGACGATTTCGATTCTGAGCATTAGGATCAGAAATATCCCAGGATTGGGTAGTCTCGGCGACATACCTCAGGTGAAGCTCAGCATCGTGGCAATCTAGCTCGATAAACGGACCACTACCCATGGTTTCAATGAGTTGCTTGGAGTTAAGGTTCAACCCATTATAGAGGAAGGAAATGATTTGGGTTGTATCAAATCCATGATGGGGGAATGAAGCAGTTAACTCATTGAAATGCTCATAACATCGATGGAATGGCTCATTATCCAATTGCCTGAACGATTGAATCTGAGCCTTTATGGAGATTGTTCGATGTGGTGGAAAGAACTTCTTGAGAAATCTGGATTGTAACTCGTTCCAGGATGGAATCGAGCTCGGAGGTAAAGACCAAAGCCAGGTCTTAGCTTTATCTTTTAACGAGAACGGGAAGAGTTTGAGGCGAATCACCTCCTGTGTGCAAGTTTGATCTTTGAGGGTATCACACACGTCCTCAAATTCCCGTATATGCAGGTATGCCTTCTTTGAATCCATACCGTGATAGTGTGGTAGCATCTGGATCATCCCATTTTTGAATCGGAACTGCCCGGCATTATACGGGAGTATAATGCATCCCAGAGTGACAGTGCGCTCGGGATATAAGAATTCTCTCAACGGGCGGTACTGAGGCTCTTCCTCACCGGTAGTTGCATTACTGTGCTGCGACATCTCTCTCTCACTCGACGATTCGGCGTTCTCACTAGGTGTGCACGACGTGTGTCCTTCGAAGGAGAAGGGAGTGTTGCTAGAGATTGAGTGTGATGGTGTGGGAGGTGGGATCCAGAATTGTGGGGCTTGTGGAGTGTGGGGACTATCAGGATTATACTCAACAAGTGGATTTTCGTGAATGCTGGTTGGAGTAGTATGGGGTGTGGGAGTGGTTTCAGAATTTTGCATTAAGTTTGTGAGAGATGGTGGTGAATCTTTTTGTGCTTTTTATTATTTTTTGATTTTTTTTTTTTTTTTGGATTTTTGAATTTTTGGTCAAAGCTTTGGATTAACTCGATCTAATCCTAAGTCTACCTAATTCCCCGGCAACGGCGCCAAAAACTTGACACGACTCAGAATGTGTCTCTAAAGTGTGTGCTCTCTAGGATCAAGTGCAAGCCTATCGTTCAAGTAATAATCCGACAAGTCGGGTATCGATCCTCAGGGAAAAAGGACAACGGAGTTGTGACGACGGGATAAGATTGAGGAATCCTAGCGATGACTCTAAGAAGAAAAGAAAAAGATTGATTTGGCTTTTTGGGATTGGTTAAACTAAATGCAATTATGGAATTATGATGAAATATGCAACTAACTAAATTATCTAGATTAAGAATGAAGGATTAAATTGAAACTTTTAACTAGATGATGAGAAAACAGGATGGGAACACAATCCCCCAACCCTAGTGTAATGCAGTGACAACGTCAATCATAAATTTATCCGATTAATTCAAACCCAGAATTTAGTACTCCCAAGCATTATGTATACGAGGTTCAAGCCCGCGTCATACCTAATCTGAGGATGAGTAAATCGGCATCGCGGTAATTACACTCAAATTGTACTCTAAATCATCACGAGTACCCATGGGCAAACGAGATATAAAGATCTACAATTCTTATGAAATTACGCGATACGATTTAAATTAATCATTAAATTCAGCGGATCGACGTTATACGCATGCACTAACACATCAGGTTGGGTTCATGCATCCCAACCTTGAAAAACCTACCCGGACATGTTAAATTGACTAATGCATGAAATAATGACGTTGCATGTGTAGGAATTCATGATGAAACTGACTAGAAACATGTAACTACGTATTATGAATGCGAAAACAAGTTGAATCTAATGGGAAAACAAAGCATGCAAGAACAATAATAAAGAACAAGAATTTTGAATTAAAACTTGCAAAAACAAACCCGAAACAATGAATTCTTGAAGTAATTTGTGCCCTTGATGTTCCTAGATATTTATCCCCTTTTGTTCTCTCAAAATCTCTCTAAAAATAGCCCTAAAAGCCGCTCCTAGGTTAATCCCCTCGTTCCCCACAAGTTTTGGAGTCTTTTAAACCTATTAGGAGACTTGGAGACCAATCAAAATGAAAGACAAAATTCGCGTGTCAGGTACATGCGAACCGGTTCGGAGGTACAGTGAACCGGTTCGCCCCTCTGAACCGGTTCGGGGTGGGGTTCGCATGTACCAGCCTGGTCTTGCTCTCAACACTTAGAGTTTTTTTCTAGTTTTTCTCTTCTTTTCTTGGATTTTTCTTCAACTTCAACTGAGTATAACTTTTCAACCGTAGCTCGGATTTGGGTGTCATTTCTTCCAGTGTTCTCGTTGTTCTGAGCTCTTCAACTTCCCAGTTGACTTCTTCTTCCGGATCGGGCTGCAAAATTACCGACATGCCCTTGAACTTGCCTTCTTAGCTTTTCTTGCACGGTCTTGTTTCCTCCTTTGCACTGCTTGCATAATTAACCTGTAAAACCAATAGGAGAAGTACGAAACACGCAATACTCGCCAAGAAGGTTAGAAGCATAAAAGTGAATCAAATCCATATATGTTACATCATTCGGGTTCACAAAAGTACTGAAATTAGGGGGATAAATATACAATATTTATGCCCAATCACAGATCTTTTTATTTTTCAGTTTTTGCTGACTAACTGTTTGATGATATGTCAACTAACTTTTTTGTCCACTTTTTATGTAGTGGAGAGAAAGAAAAAGTGTCCAAAGTAAGGGGACATCAATCTTCAAGATCTTAATTATTTGTGGAGCATTTATCATAGAATTGGTGAGGAGTACCCTAGAACAGCCTCCTATTTGTTACGTTATAGAAGCTCTATTACTTCTTTTGTTACCCGTCCTATTTCCATTAATCTTGAAGAAGATCTCGTGTCTACTTCATCTTTATTTGAGTCTTTATACATTTCTAAAATTACAGTTTCTCCCCCTTCTGCTGTTATAGAGATGACAAAAAGTAAAATACTCAACTTGATAGGTAGTCCCCTATCCCCAATTCCCAAGTCTGTGGTTGGCAATAAAAAATCCATGGCTAGTGACAAGAGGCCTAATGGTACTAATGAGGCTTATAGCGAGGAGCATTGACTTAAGATAATTAAGAGAGGTTTACCTGATCCTTCAAAACAAGTTAAGAAAACACAAGTTGAGTAGAAAAATTTAGCAACCCGAAAAACTACTGGCTAATAAGAGTTGGTGAAGAAAATACAGGATAACCTAAACATTGGGTCATCCTCAGTTGTTGTTAACCCTAGTTTGGCTAGGGGTTTAATTAAATTAGGGACTCTTCCTACTAATTGAGCTGCATCATCCCCCTTGCCGAGGTCCTATCTAACTAAGAGGGTTTTTCCACAGTTTGGCATTGGTAAATTCTCACTACTTGTTAGTTTGTATACTTATTATAATAAGACATTAATGATTTCAGCTAATTTTTTTACCTTCATGTTCAATTTTTGGTTGATTTCAACCAAATGATGGAGAACGATGAACAGCTATGTTCTTTTGGAGAAGTTGAAGAGGCCTTTTTTAGGACTGAGAAACTCCTTAGAGGAATCTCACCGAGCTATGGAGGCAAAGCAAAAATCTTGGGAAGAGGAGATGAAGAAACCTAGTGACATGGCTTGCAATGATGAGGGACTATTAAAAACTATAGAAGATAAGGTTACAGCTATTGAAACTAGGGGCAAGGCAGCTGAAGACAAGCTTGTCGATGTCTTTACCCAAGCTTAAATTATAGAGGCTAAGGTGACTACCTTATCTGCTGATGTGATTGCCCTGAAGGCCAAGGGCAAAACTACTTTTGACAAAGGCTGGGAGAAAGACATTTTTGCTGCATCTACTCAAATTGAGTATGCCAAAAAATTATCCTTCAAGGAAGGATGGACTAGAGCTTTGAAGGAGGTCAACACAGAGGAAAAATATGAATTTTTTTCTAGACATGATCCTGGAAATCCCCCAAACTTGCACGAGGAGTTTGACGATGGAGAAGGATCAAAAAAGTCTTCTTCCATGCCTTCTGAACCTGCAATGGTGTCATCCAACCTACCAGTTGATGGTCAAGAACAGGCTAAGGAAATGGAAAAAGGTCTAACCAATCTTCTTTTGTGCATTTTTATTTATTTTTCTTGCCTTTGGTGTAACAGCTTTTGTAATCATGAATTTCTTATCAATTAAAGAACAAGATTTTGTCTTTATTCTGTGATGTTTTTAATTTCTAGATGAAAAACATTTTAAGTTCTTGATTGTTGTATGGTGTCTTGGATTATTATAAAAACTCATGTCCTTCTTTATGATTTTTCAGTTTGATGCAACGAAGAAAATATAGTAGCTACTGAATCCGATTTGCTCAGAATAAGTAAGAATCTCGTGAAAGTTGGTAACATTCCTTTGAATGAAGAAGATTTGAATGGGTTTCTCCTTGGCCCTGATGCGTTCGACCAAGTCAAGGAGTCCTACATTCATCTTCATTATTTATGGGACAGGGAGGTAGGGAATAATACTGCTTATTACAAAATAATAGAGCAACTTCAGGACCATCACAATCAGTACAAAGCTTTATTGCAGGTTGATTATGAAGATAAGTATAAAGATTTAAGAAAAGGCTGGGGTTTTGAGAAAAATCTACAATATATTAGTTCTTCTTTGAACAAAAAAATTATCTCTAAAGAAAGACATGGAGAATACCCAAGGAATTGGTCCTATGCTAGAGAAGGAGAATAATACTTTGAGAAATTATCTTGACAACCTGAATAAATCATTTATCATTAGTCCTGATGAAGGTGATTCCTTCCTAGAAACTAAGAATGCAAGGTTGGTTGAAGAACTTGAAGCATTGTAAAAAACTACCCATGGGCAAGTTTTCAAACAAAGGGTGGTTGTCCAACCAACAGTTGATGAAGAAAGAACTCGAAAAACTCTAGCTAAACAAGATGCTCAGTTAAAAGAAAAAAATTAGGCCATTGCCAACTTGTCTATCCAACTGGAAACTAAGGATAAAGCTATTGTTGGCCAATATGCCGTATTGAAGTCAAGAATGTTGTTTAGAAGAAACTCCAACATCAAGTAGACAAACTGACCCTTTAATTTCAATAGCAGCTCAGGGAGATTTGGATGGAAGGTTACAATTATTCCCTAAGCCATATGGATGATGATTGTGTACAAAGTCATCATGAGGGTTGTAGATAAGGATTGGCAAACTTGCTTACCTTACTGAAATATGACCAAAACAGTGAGTTATGGTATTTGAATGATCTACTCTTATTGGGATTGTGACAAGACTCCATTTAAGTTGGACATAACATGGATCCCTCCTGATGTCATTTCACAATGTTTAATCACCAAATATCTGGGAGATTATGGCCTTCATGATGGACATCAGATAATTTGTCCTCCTCACTTGATCAATAGACCGAGCAGTA
The DNA here is from genome assembly GCA_949130495.1 of Sambucus nigra. NCBI lineage: Eukaryota > Viridiplantae > Streptophyta > Magnoliopsida > Dipsacales > Adoxaceae > Sambucus > Sambucus nigra. Next base: position 353,787,107 of record OX422214.1, read on the forward strand.
GCAATAGGCAATTGCTGACAAATTTTAATTACATAAATCCTCCTATACCTTAGATGATCCTCCTGGTGGGATGGAGAGAGTACAACAGAGATCTTCTGAAATGACCAAAGCATAAGGGAAACATCCAGGTAAATAATTCTTCAGTTCTTTATGCTTGTTTGATCTTGAATGTAATACTTTTAGTATTTGAATAAAATTATGTGTACTTGTTGTCAACTTATGATTAGTTACTCAGTTGATAGACTAAGTAATTTTCTTGATGATGAGTTATTAAGTTGTTACTGTAGGGCCTTAGATTCTACTAATTCACTTAGATAAAACTTTAAATAGTTTTATTAATCGAAGTTGTAGAATTAGTTATTAGTGGCAACCAAGTTTATTAGGAATATACATATGTATCCTTGCGTTTAGGAACATGTGCATTTATTCTTGCATTTTACCCAGTCGGGTAAAACTTCATATGTGTATGCATGAAATTTTATAGGCTTCTTATTCTTGACTTCTCAAACACGAAGTCATACATGAAGTAATATCATTGGTGACCAAGTAACTTATATATATATATATATATATATATATATATATGTATGCATCCTTTATTTAACTTGGTCGGGTAATGCATCTTATGTTGATATATGAAGCTTTACTAACTTCTTATTCGTGACTTATTGATACAAAGTCATACATGAAGTAATAACTTGGTCGGGTAAAACTCGACTGCTTGTTAAGTTGTTGGTGCATCTCGAATTTGATAAGTTCAACCTGATTAAGTAGTTAATTCGTGTAGTTATTTCCTCCTGTTGATCAATAAGGGCTGAAGACCAAGCGATATTACTTGAGTATTGTTTCTTGGGGATGTATATCGTCGTACTCTGAAAAGAAATCGAAAAAAATTAAAGTGTTAAAAAACTAAAATCAGGATATTTTATTGAACTTGAAATAAAGAATTATTGAACAAGAAGAAAAAAGAAATACAAAATTCCTTTATTCACTAATCGTATTTTCGGAGGTGCTCGGCGTTCCAAGGGTTCTTAAATTTTCCCCCATCAAGTGTTTCTAGTAAAAAAGTTCTTGGTCTAACTACAACTGAAATGCGATATGGATGCTAGTTTGCCTCAACATGTTGCCTTTATGAATGACTTTTTTGAGGATGTAGTCCCCTTATTTTAAGTTGGTCAGCTAGACCCTTTTATTGTAAAAGCAAGTAGTCCTCTAGTGATATGCAGTAGTTTTGAGGACGACATCTTCTCAAACTTCTTCTGCCATGTCCAAGTCCAATCATCTCATTTGATCACTCTTGGGAGAATCAAAGTTTAATACTTTATGAGTTGGTAGACCTATCTCGGCTAGTACCACGACCTTTGTCCCAAATGCAAGCATATAAGGAGTTTTTCCATTGGATGTTCTTGGTGTGGTTCTAGAAGCCCAAAGAATAGAGTGTAATTCATTAATACAGTTACCCTTGCTAGCATCAAGTCTCTTTATCAGTCCATTAAGCAAGTTTCTATCTGTCACTTCTGTTTGACTGTTGCTTTGTGGATGCCTTAGGGATAAGTGAAGTTTTTGGATCTTGGATTGAACACAATATGCCTTAAATTCATCAATCTCGAACTAGGTGCCATGGTCACTAATGAAGCAATAAGGCATACCATACCTGCATATAATGTTCTTCCATATGAACTTATATACTTTCTCGTAGGGAATCTCTATTAATGTCTATGCTTCCACCCATTTCATAAAATAATCGATGGCTACCATCAAGTATATGAGCATGCCTTTGGTGGTTGACAATGGACCGATCAAGTCAATTTCCCAAATGGTAAATGGCCAGGGAGAAATGATCGATGTTAAAGTAGTGTCTGGTGCTTTGTGGAGTGCAGAAAATATCTAAAACTTATCGAAAGGACCTACAATTTGCTTTCATAGTTGGCCAATAATACCCTTGTGTGGTAAGTATTTAGACTAATGACCAACCAGCTAAATGAGCTCCACAAGAATCTTCATGTACCTCCTTGATTATATCGGCCACTTCCAATGGATGGACACATCATAGTAAGGAAACAGTGTATCCCCTTTAGTATAGGACTCCCCTCTAGAACACCTATCTAGTTGCTTTGTACTGAAGCTTGTTTATTTTTTTTAGATCAGTTAGCAAGGTTTCTTCTTCCATGTAAGCTCTAATTGGATGCATCTAGGATGGCCCCAAATCTACAGTAATAAAATTAATCATTGGATCCTTATTTATGCTCTTGGCTGCCAATATTTCTACTGGAATGCACCTTTTGAGTTCTATTCTTGATATTGAAGCCAACCGATCAAGTGCATCAGATCTGGCATTTTTATCCTTAGTATTCTACTTATCTGTACAGTCAGAATTTTGGAAATGAATTCCATTATCTTAGCTAAATATCTCACCATTAAATCCCCTTTGACTATATATATGTGATATACTTGGTTGACAATCAATTGGGAATCACTATGTGACACTACTTGCTCGGTGCCTAATGATTGGGCGAAGTCAAGTCCAGTTATTAAATCCTCGTACTCGACTTCATTATTTAAAGTTTGAAATTTAAACTGAGGTCATATTTCACATCAATATAGTTAGAAGTGTTAAGTATGATACCATCGCCACTACCAATTGCACATGAAGATCCATCCACATATAAGTTCCATAATGTAATTTTACTGCTAAAACTTCTTGTAGATAGAATTCCATGGAAGAATATCTTTTTACTTTATCCTGAATACTTTTGGGCCACTTCTTGGGAAATGGATGATTCTGATTGATTGGCTACGACTTTGGCTTGCTTTTGAGCTAAGCATTCTTTCAAAAATGTCTGCTCGACAGGGAAGTTCGGTTGGTCGATAACCTTTGTCTATGTAAATTTTGTAATAAAACATGCTAAATATTTCCCTTTGAATGAGGATTTTGGCTCCTAGATGATGTCATATTCTCCTAGCTCTACAACCCAATACATCAACCTAACTGACTTTTCAAGTTTGTAATGTGATTGTTGAAGAGGTAAATCAATGTATACAATTATGGTATGTGCTTAAAAGTAAGGCTTCATTCGTCGGGAGGCTTCAATGAGGGCTAATGATAACTTTTCTAGTCATGGATATCTAACATCTTCACCTCTCAATGCTTTACTGGTGTAGTACACTGGTTTTTGGATCCCATTCTGGAGTCGAACTAATGTCGAGGCAACTTCGAATTCAAAAATAGCTAAATACAAGTATGATTTTTCACCCAATATTGGTTGAGACAACAATGGCGAAGACCCTAGATACTTCTTCAACTCTTGATATTTTTCTTTGCAATCCTTATTCCACTCGAAGGTCTTTCTGATCAGCTTAAAGAATGGTAGACACCTGTATGTTTCTCGAGAAATAAACCGGTTTAGGGTTGCCACTCTACGAGTAAGTTTTTTAACATCGTTTTTGCAAGTTGGCGATTTCATTTTAATCGAAGTTTCAATTTTGGTAGGATTAGCTTCAATTCCTCTTTAGTTTACTACAAAGTCAAGGAGCACTCCTACTTACACACTCAATATGCACTTGGTCGAATTCAATTTCATATGATTCTTTTTTAGTTGGTCGAAAGTTTTACTGAGGTCTTTGATATCATCTGAAGCTTTTCCGCTTTTGGTCTGCATGTTATCTACGTACACCTCTATAATCCTCCCAAACTGTTCTTCGACCACCTTGTTGACGAATCTCCAGTACATTGCTTTAGCATTTTTTAGCCCAAAATGCATAACATTGTAATAATAGGTACCTCGGTTGGTAATGAAAGAATTTATTTCTTTATCCTCTAGTTTCATTTTTATCTGGTTACATCCAGAATAGGCATCCATGAAACTCAACAACTTATGTCATGTTATGGCATTAACTAATTGATCAATTTTAGACAAAGGAAAATAGTCTTTTGGGCAACCTTTGTTAAGATCAGTGAAATATATACACATGTGCCACTTATCATTTTTCTTCTTGACCATCAAAACTTTTCCCAACCATGATGGATATTTGATACCTTCAATGAATTTGGCTTTTTTTAGTTTCCTACTTGCTCTTGAATGGACTGGTTCTTCTCTGGACTGAACCCTGAACCTTTATTTGATCGTCTTGGCGTCCATGTTAATGTTGAGCTCATGGAAAACAAAGGTGGGATCAATCCCATGCATCTTCATGAATCCAAGAGATTACATTCGTTTGCTCTCTTATGAATGCAACAAGTTACTATTTGAGAAGTGGCGCTAATGTGGAGCCAATTTCGGTGGTTCTTTTTGGTTTTTCATCATCCAAGATTATGTTTTCAGTAGCTTCTGCTATCTACCCTTTGACTAGCTCTGTTTCATCTCGAGGATCTAACGTATCAATTTTTGACTCGTTATTGGGCTCTAGAGTGTAACTTGTTAAGTCGTGGTCTTTTTCTTCAAATCAACCAAATCTTCTTGCTCGTCTAAAGAGTAATATCATTCTTTGGCCACCTTCTGATCCCCCTTTACTATGCCGACCCCTAAATGAGTAGGGAACTTTAAATATTGGTGGACAGTGGATGGTAAAACTTTAAATTTCTCTAATCCTAACATGCCGAGGATCACATTGTAAGATGACTAAATATTTTTATCCATAACAAAGAAGCGTATCTTCTCAGTACGGCTTGCTAGCCATGTGCGGAATAACACTTCCAATTTGACTGTTCCTATGGGGTAAACTTTTTCTCCTGAAAAACCAATCAAGGATGTGTGGTACGATTCCAATTGACTAAGCATAAATCCCAAGCTATGAAAACAGGGAAAAACATAATATCAATTGAACTTCCATTGTTTATTAGAAACTTGGCAATGATAGCTTCTTGGATTTTAAACTTGACTAACTGTGGGTCATCATGAGGATACAATACTCTGGAGATATCATTTTTTGAAAAGTCGATGACAACTTTATCTTTTTTTACTTTCCTTAGACGATCATCATCATTCAAATTGATACGTTTTATGTAGGAGCAGGCTCGTGCTTCATTCGGAAAGATTTCATCTCAGTAGTCTAATCTCCTCCTCATGCATCTCCACCTGTGATGACGTGGCAATTAAAAGAACTAAAACTTATCATAGCTACCTCAATTTCTTGTTACTAGGGATTTTTTACCGGTCTAGATCATCTTTATAGACATCCTCATGGCCTCGCTTCTTGTCATCTTTAGGTTTATAGGGATAATTTAACTTTTCTCATGTTTTTCGGCTTTCATGCCGATCAACAAATTTTCTTAGCGTTCCTTGGTGAATGAGGAATTCAATCTCATTCTTTAAAGCAACACAATTATCGTTCGTGTTTCTATGATCCTTGTGGAATTCACAATATTTTGATTTATCTCTCCTGTTGGGGGGGGGGGGGGGGGGGGAGTTCCCTCATCTTCTCAGGCCACTTTAAATCTTTATTGTGCCTAATTTCTTCCAGGATATGGTGGAAACTGACCATCAATGGAGTGTATGATTTATAGTTTTGGGGCTTATCTTCTTTCTTCTAGTTATGCTTCTTCTTTTCAAGCTTGATGGAAGGGTTTTTCTTTGCATCCATTACTTCCTCAGCATTCATGATTTTTCCAGTCTTAGCCATGAGCTCTGTCATAGTTTTGGGAAGATATTTTGCAAATGTGTAATACATCTTTTCTAGAAGTAACCCACTCATGAAGTCAGTGATGGATATTTTTTCTTCATAATCAACCACTTATAGTTTCTCATTATTAAAATGAGTGTTGTATTCTCTATTGCTCTCTCTTGCTCTCCACCTAACACTTAAAAGATGAGTTACTCTCTTAACTGGCTTGGCCCTAAAATGGAATTTGTTGATGAACAGCTCAGCCAGATGATTAAAACTAGAAATTTGTCATCGGGGCAAGTTATTGTATCATATCTGGGTTGAACTAGTGATGGTGCTTAAAAAAGCTTTACATCTCATTTCATCAAGAACAAAATATATATCAGCAGCTGCCTGATATTGCTCAATGTGCAAAACAGGATCATTTTTACCATCATATTTAGGGGTAACCACTAGTGTCTTAAACTTAGTTGGGGTTAGAACATCAACAATCGTTTAGATGAAAGGGGACCTTTTGACAAAATTGCATTGTAATGGATTCTATGTAATACCCCGTATTTTTGGCTATATTTATTTTTGGGATTAATTAATTAAATGAGAATTAATTGGAAATTAATTCGAATAAAATACTAGCGAGATGTGAGTTAGTATTTGACTATACTGAGTATATATGATGATATATGAATATTGAATTATGAAATTTGTCGTGAGATTGATATACGACAATTTTGTCATTTTATTGGGACGCGTGTGACAGTCGCGTCAGGATATAATTATTTTAATTATAAAAGTGAATTTAAATTCTATTAACCGTATGGTCGTTTTGAGTGCGCCAACGCATCCGGAAGGGTCGAGATAGTCAGAAAACACTAGCCGGGGGTGTAGTTTGGGTCCCGGGGTATTTTTAGGCCATACCGACAATATAAAGGGTATTTTGGTAATTTCGTATTTTTGGGAATTTAAAGTGACGAAAATTAGGAGTCTTTATCTGATTGGAAATTGACCCACTAAACCCACTAACCAACCCTTAATGACCCAATAAGCTACGGGGGTTATCAAATTAGGTTTCCAAAACTTTCCCAAAGAAAACCCTAGCCACCATTGGAGATAAGCGTGGAGAGAGAGAGATAGAAGGGAATTCTGCAGAAAGAGAGAGAGAACTTCAAAAAATCGTCATCAAAATCAGAGATTGAATCAAGGCAAGTGGTTTAATTTCAATTATTATAGAGAGTGCATCTTCCATGTGAAGGAATTTACATAAATCAAATTGTTCTTGAGAGTTTAATAAAAACCCATGTATTTTGGAACTTAGAACTCGAAATCTTGAAGAGAAATTGCATGTAGAATGGTAGGTAGATGATTATTCTGATGATATTAGATATTGGATGAAATTAAAACGAATTTAATTGGGTAAAATCCTGATTATAAATTCTAGGGTTTATATTCTTGAAAATTTGGGGAAAAGTGTAGAGACTTGAGGATTTAATGATGTTTAGGATGGATTGATTCCTTGTAACACGTTAGTATGTGACCTTGATATGTTTAGGGATGATTAGTGACCATAAAACATTGCTGGGATGAATTTTGGTTGAGATTAGAAGTGTATAAATTGGTGAAAAATGAATATAGAATTTCTGGGCTTAAATCTGGTCACTCGTTAGAAGACCTACCCAGGTCGTCCGAACAAACTCGTTCGAACGAGCTTCTAACGAGTTGAAAGTTTGAGGTTCTAACGAGAGGGATGTTCATTCGATATTCTCGTTCGAATGAGATCTCATTAGATATCCAGTTCGTTCGAACGAAATCTCGTTCGAACAGCCTCGTTCGAACGAGACTTCTAACGAGCTGGCAGTTTAGGCCTTTTGGCCTATTTTGATTTTGGGAGTCCCGTAAACTTGTTCGAGGTTAGAGATAACATTCCTTTGATGGTGTATTAGTATACTTGGGACATTTGGGATATAATGAGGAGTAAATTATATAAGTGTGGATCAAATCAAATAGACATTTGAGTTGAGACGTGCGTGCCTACTACGACGTGAGAATAAATTATGGCGCGTATAAATATGGACCGGGATTATATAAGTTGTATATATATTAAGTTGGTACGAGAATGAGATAAGTACTACAATTAAACTACGGTGATTACTAAGATGTGTGCTTACTTAGTATTGGTATATGATTTGTGTGTATGACATACCTACCATACTTGCTATCACGGGAGGTTTACGTTCTCTTAGGGCCCTCTAATCCTTGTGTTGCCCGGATTTAGACTGGTTACCTGGATGAACATAGGTCAGAGAAGGACTTATTGGGATGTTAATAAGTCTGCTGATCGTGGGAGCGCAGGTATGTGCGTGACCCATGTGATGTGACTGTGTTCGCCTCCATTATTTATGATGTTGTTATCTGTGAACTATTCCTGAGAGATTTAGAATATGTAATCCTTATGTACGTGATGTACCGGGATGGATAGCAGAGTATGTGTGCACCGCAGCTTAGTCTCGGAGTGCTTATATTGTATATTTGTGTTGTGGAAAATATACACTTAGTAATATGAGAACTTTCATATGGTATTTTGTGTATAATATGGAAATTTTGCGAGTTTATATAAAGGGATAACCTAAAACGAATGGTGTTGCTTAATTGAGAATCGGAATTTACGTTAAGCCCCTATTTAATTGAGATCATTATAATGTTAATGGGAACCGAGTAATAAGGGTAGAGCCCGTGACAGTCTAGCTAAATATGATGTCACTTAGCTAGTGGTTTGTGTCATTTTAGATGGGTACTTACGTTAGGAGTGCACAATTAGACGAGAGGTGAGAATTTCATGTGAGTGCACGTCCTAACATGTACTTTGCATTTAATGTTTTAAATGTTTTTAAAGCACTTGCAGGTTTTTAAAATATCTCCACATTCGGGCTCTGACCCCTTTTCTTTCAAATCTATTTTCTTGTAAAACCATTTTAGGTGCCCAGCCACAAGGACACCATGCATAGGATACTTATTCAGGTGACGAGCTGTAGCTGCTTGTGGAAGCTACATGGATTTTCTTTTAGACGCCTATATCATTTGGATTCCATATTCAGTATTCTTCAGTTGTAGGGCATGTTGCCCAAATTCTATTAGAGACATTTCCATTTCAGTTTTCAGACTTTGGCATGTATTGATTCAGTATTCAGTTTAATTATTTCAGTTTGTGGATTTGTAGTGAGGAGTTTCCTCCAGACTTTATTTACATTATGTGATGGTTATTCTATTTACTTCGGTATGGTGAATGGTTTTATTATTCTTCATTACACTTGTTGCATGTTAATCAGACTTTAATTAAAATTTGGCAACTTACTTTTTAAATTCTAGGTGGTTAGTAGTAATAAAAATGTTTTCGACAGTGATGCTATTAGCTGAGCCCACTTGGCATTTTGAATTAATTTAATAAAGGAGTAGCTACCCGATATTTAATTAGTCGGGGTGTCACAGGTGGTATCAGAGCATCAGGTTTTAGTGTCCTTTAGGATTTGTACGGTTATTATGTTTTCGCTAAGTTTTCTTTTATATAGAGCCCTATATTTTAGGATTGTTGTACTCTTTTTGTGTATGCTTCATTCTTCAGCTATTTTAAGTTTATAATACGTGAACTTATGAACTTTATTCTTATTTCTGATGCCTCCACGACGTGAACGACGAGTTCCCAGGGATGCAACGCCCGAACCCCAGCCTGTTCCAGTTCAGGGCATGATGAACGCCGCTGAGGTTGCAACTATTGTAGCCCAAGCGGTAAATGTCGCAATTGCCGTAATTCAGCAGGCACCACCTCAGGCACCGGTTGCCGCGCCAGTACAGGCAAATGCATTCCCGTCTGCTTGGGAACGTGTACGTGACGCTTTTCAGAAAGCGCATCCGCCAGAGTTTGCAGGTAGCTCAGATGTGGTAGCCTTGAGCCAGTGGAGGAAAGATATGCAGAGGCACTTGAGGATGTATGAGTGCACGGACGTTCAGAAGCAGGTGCTAGCTACTTTCAAGCTAGTTGGATCTGCACTGCAGTGGTGGGAGTCTATTACCACCGTGGAGGAGAGGGATACTCTCACTATTCAGGACTTTTGGGTGCGGTTTGACCGTAAGTACTTTCCGTCCGCTGTTCATACGAAAATGAGGAGGAAATTGATGAGTCTGAAGCAAGAGGGTAAGACCGTGGATGAGTATGAGGCCGAGTTCACAAATCTGTTGAATATCGTTCCGGATGAGATACCGACAGAAAATAAGAAGATTGAGAAATTCACCGACGGGTTGACATGGAGGATCCGTCAGCATCTGTTAGGGAACCTTTCGTTGGCCACTTATTCTGATGTGGTTAACACTGCTTTGTTACACTGCCAGGATCAACGCTTTCATATGGCTGAGGGCAAGAGATCGGGAGAGTCTATCCATCAGGGCAGGATTGGAGGACATGGTGCCGGTGGGGCACAATCTGTTCAGGGGCAGAGACAGGGTGAGCAGGGTTCTCAGCAGGGGGATCAGAAGTGGTTTAGATCAGGGAATTACAGGCACGGACAGGGAGGTTTCCGTCAGGGCCATCAGCGTCCAAATGGCGAACAGGGGCAGAATGGGCAGCAGTTTCAGCAGGGCCAGTAGGGCCAAGGGAGGAACGGTAACGGCCACCAAGGTCGGGGACCGCAGGGGTAGAGAGGAGGGAACTTCCCAGGGAAGTGTTTTGTTTGTGGCAAGACTGGCCATAAACGATAGGATTGTCCTGATAGGGGCAGGGCCCCACAGCAGCAGGGTGCTCGCCAGGAGCCGCAGAGGGCTATGTTTCCCGCCGCTCTCCCCGCACCGCCTCAGATGGAAGCATTGCCACCCATTCCAGTAGTCCCAGTTCAGCAGGGGCAGCTATAGTATGGACGTGTCTACAACGTCTACCAGGCAGCAGTTCCACAGGCACCGCCCGCGATTGAGGGTACGTTTCCTATCCATGGCACTATGGGTCGGGTATTGTTTGATACGGGTGCTACACATTGTTTTATAGCTACACATTTTGCGAAAGCTTTAGGATTGTTAGCTACGGCAGAGAGCACAGTGACGTGTGTTGACTCACCATTGGGGAGTGGGTCACTTATATTCTTTATATGCCGGGGAGTGGGGGTAGAGATTGGTAGTCTGGTATTACCTGCAGACATGTTGGTATTATATATGCATGTGCACGATGTGATTATCGGTATGGATTGGCTCGTAGCTTATAGGGCCATGATTGATTGCTTCAGCGGGAGCATTGTTTTTGCCATTCCGGGGCAAGAGATGTTTGTAGTGGCGATGCCTCGCCCAGAGGGAGGATCGATCGCTCATCTGTATTACATAGAGGAGGATACCTCTAAGGAGGTTGTGATTCCTTTAGATTCTATCCCAGTTGTCAAGGAGTATTCGGATGTGTTTCAAGAGATACCAGGCCTACCCCCCAGTCGAGAAATAGACTTTGTTATAGACCTATTGCCAGATACGAGGCCTATAGCACGCGCACCGTACCGTATGGCTCCGGTAGAGATGCGAGAGCTACGAGATCAGATAGAGCAGCTTTTAGGTCAGGGCTTTATTCGCAGGAGTACCTCACCTTGGGGCGCTCCAGTTTTGTTTGTGAAGAAGAGGGACGGTTCACTGAGGTTGTGTGTGGACTACCGAGAGTTGAATAAGGTCACGATACGGAATAAGTATCCATTACCTCGAATCGATGATTTATTCGACCAGTTGAGAAGAGCTTCTTTCTTCTCTAAGATTGATTTGAGATCGGGATACCATAAGTTGCGTATCAGGGAGGAGGATGTCTCGAAGACTGCGTTCTTGTCGAGATATGGTTCTTACGAGTTTCGGGTTATGCCTTTTGGTTTGACCAACGCTCCAGCAGTGTTTATGGACGTGATGAATAGAGTGTTTAGGGATTTCCTAGATCAGTTTTTCATTGTCTTCATTGATGATATTCTGGTTTACTCCCATACATAGGAGGAGCACGCCGAGCATTTGAGGCAAGTTTTACAGACACTTCGTCAGAACGAGTTGTATGCAAAATATGAGAAATGCGGGTTTTGGATGAAGGAGGTCCAGTTTTTAGGACACATTATTTTCGACCGGGGGATATCTTTTGATCCGGGGAAGGTATCCGCGGTGAGGGAATGGGGACAGCCCACGACACCGACTGAAATTCGTAGTTTCTTGGGCCTAGCAGGATACTACAAGAGGTTCATTCGGGGATTTTTGAAAATAGCGGGTCCTTTGACGCATCTGACTCGTAAGGGTGTGCCATTCATCTGGAGTGATGCCTGTCAGTTGGCATTTGATGAGTTAACGGATAAATTGACCTCAGCACCTGTGTTAGCATTATCGAGACCGGGAGTTGAGTATTTGGTTTACACCGATGCGTCTTTGCAAGGACTTGGAGGTGTATTGCAGCAGGAGAGACAGGCCATAGCTTATGCTTCCCGTAAGCTTAAGACTCATGAGAAGAATTACCCCACGCATGATTTGGAGTTGGCGGCAGTGGTATTTGCCCTACGGATTTAGAGGCACTATCTTTTGGGGGAGAAGTTCCAACTGTTCACGAATCATAAGTCCCTGCAATACCTGTTCACGCAGAAAGAGTTGAATATGTGGCAGCGTAAGTGGCTTGAGTTTGTGAAAGACTACCAGTTCGATATACAGTATCACCCACGTAAGGCTAACGTGGTAGCAGACGCGTTGAGCCGTAGGCCAGCAGATGAGGTGTCAGAGGTGTGGAAGGCAAAGTGGAAGGAGTTGGGACACCAGGATGCAGTGGCCCGATCTTTCATGTCTGTAATGACCGTTACACCGCAGATTGTCACGAAGATAGTACGGGCACAGGCTAATGACTCCTTCTGTCAGGAGCAGATAGTTCGATTACTAGCAGAGGGAGCCGATTCCTATACCGTTAGCTCAGACGGGGGATTATGCTTCAATGGGAGATTAGTGGTTCCGGAAGGGGAGGAATTACGACACGAGGTGATGACAGAATTGCACGAATCACGGTTCGTGGTACATCCCGGTGGGGACAAAATGTACCAAGACATGAGACGTCAGTATTGGTGGAGCGGAATGAAGAGAGATATTGCCGAGTTTGTTTCAAAATGCGCCACTTGTCAGCTAGTAAAAGTGGATCATCAGAGACCGACAGGACTACTACAGCCGTTGGAGGTCCCGGTGTGGATGTGGGAGAGCATATCCCTGGACTTTATCACGGGGTTGCCTACGTCGCAGAGGGGTCACGACTCCGTTTGGGTAATTGGGGACAGGTTATCCAAAGTCGCTCACTTTTTACCCGTAAGGACTGACTACACTACGGGACAGTATGCCCATCTCTTCATTTCAGAGGTTGTGAGACTTCACGGGATGCCCCTAAATATCGTGTCTGACAGAGACAAGATATTTGTTTCGCGGTTTTGGGAGAGTTTCCAGGAGGTCATGGGCACGGAATTGCGGTTGAGTACGGCTTATCATCCGCAGACCGATGGGCAGACAGAGCGCACAAATCAGATGTTGGAGGACATGCTACGCATGTGCATTATTGACTTTGGGGGTGGATGGGAGCAGTACCTTCCACTGGTGGAGTTTGCTTACAACAACTCCTATCAGTTCACTATTGGCATGGCTCCGTTTGAGGCGTTGTACGGTAGGCCTTGTCATTCCCCATCATGTTTGTTAGAGGTGGGGGACAACAAACTACTTGGGCTGGAAGTGTTTCAGGATACTTCGGCAAGGATTGAGTTGATTCGGAGTCGCATTCGAGTAGCTCAAGACAGGCAGAAAAGTTATGCTGATGCGAAAAGATTTTTCAGGGAGTTCCAAGTGGGGGACCAGGTTTTTCTCAGAGTATCTCCTATGAAGGGGATTATGCGTTTCGGGAAGAAGGGGAAGTTGGCACCGAGGTATGTGGGGCCATTTCCTATTATTGAGCGGATTGGACCAGTTGCGTATAGACTCGGGTTACCGGAGCATTTACACCGGATTCACGATGTGTTTCATATTTCCTCGCTAAGGAAATACCTTAGAGATAATTTGTTTCATTCTCACATTGCTGTGGAGGACATCGATCTCCAGCCGGATAGCTCCTACGAGGAGGGGTCAATTGCTATTTTGGACCGAAGTGAGAGGAAGCTGCGGTCAAAGATAGTTCTGTTAGTGCGTGTTCAGTGGCGACATCACAATGTCGAGGAGTCTACATGGGATCACGAGGATGAGATGCGCGAACGTTATCCAGTGTTGTTCTTATCAGGTACTTTCTAGTTTCGAATTTCGGGACGAAATTCAGTTATTAGGGGGGAAGTATGTAATACCCCGTATTTTTGGCTAAATTTATTTTTGGGATTAATTAATTAAATGAGAATTAATTGGAAATTAATCCGGATAAAATACTAGCGAGATGTGAGTTAGTATTTGACTATACTGAGTATATATGATGATATATGAATATTGAATTATGAAATTTGTCGTGAGATTGATATACGACAATTTGGTCATTTTATTGGGACGCGTGTGACAATCACGTCAGGATATAATTATTTTAATTATAAAAGTGAATTTAAATTCTATTAACCGTATGGTCGTTTTGAGTGCGCCAACGCATCCGGAAGGGTCGAGATAGTCAGAAAACACTAGCCGGGGGTGTAGTTTGGGTCCCGGGGTATTTTTAGGCCATACCGACAATATAAAGGGTATTTTGGTAATTTCGTATTTTTGGGAATTTAAAGTGACGAAAATTAGGAGTCTTTATCTGATTGGGAATTGACCCACTAAACCCACTAACCAACCCTTAATGACCCAATAAGCTACGGGGGTTATCAAATTAGGTTTCCAAAACTTTCCCAAAGAAAATCCTAGCCACCATTGGAGATAAGCTTGGAGAGAGAGAGATAGAAGGGAATTCTGCAGAAAGAGAGAGAGAACTTCAACAAATCATCATCAAAATCAGAGATTGAATCAAGGCAAGTGGTTTAATTTCAATTATTATAGAGAATGCATCTTCCATGTGTAGGAATTTACATAAATCAAATTGTTCTTGAGAGTTTAATAAAAACCCATGTATTTTAGAACTTAAAACTTGAAATCTTGAAGAGAAATTGCATGTAGAATGGTAGGTAGATGATTATTCTGATGATATTAGATATTGGATGAAATTAAAACGGATTTAATTGGGTAAAATCATGATTATAAATTCTAGGGTTTATATTCTTGAAAATTTGGGGAAAGTGTAGAGACTTAAGGATTTAATGATGTTTAGGATGGATTGATTCCTTGAAAGACGTTAGTATGTGACCTTGATATGTTTAGGGATGATTAGTGACCATAAAACATTGTTTTGATGAATTTTGGTTGAGATTATAAGTGTATAAATTGGTGAAAAACGAATATAGAATTTCTGGGCTTGAATCTGGTCACTCGTTAGAAGACCTACCCAGGTCGTTCGAACGAACTCGTTCGAACGAGCTTCTAACGAGTTGACAGTTTGGGGTTCTAACGAGAGGGATGTTCATTCGATAATCTCATTCGAACGAGATCTCGTTAGATAGCCAGTTCGTTCGAACGAAATCTCGTTCGAACAGCCTCGTTCGAACGAGACTTCTAACGAGCTGGCAGTTTAGGCCTTTTGGCCTGTTTTGATTTTGGGAGTCCCGTAAACTTGTTCGAGGTTAGAGATAACATTACTTTGATGGTCTATTAGTATACTTGGGACATTTGGGATATAATGAGGAGTAAATTATATAAGTTTGGATCAAATCAAATAGACATTTGAGTTGAGACGTGAGTGCCTACTACGACGTGAGAATAAATTATGGCGCGTATAAATATGGACCGGGATTATATAAGTTGTATATATATTAAGTTGGTACGAGAATGCGATAAGTACTACAATTAAACTACGATGATTACTAAGATGTGTGCTAACTTAGTATTGGTATATGATTTGTGTGTATGACATACCTACCATACTTGCTATCACGGGAGGTTTACGTTCGCTTAGGGCCCTCTAATCCTTGTGTTTCCCGGATTTAGACTGGTTACCTCGATGAACATATGTCAGAGAAGGACTTATTGGGATGTTAATAAGTCTGCTGATCGTGGGAGCGCAGGTATGTGCGTGACCCATGTGATGTGACTGTGTTCGCCTCCATTATTTGTGATGTTGTTATCTGTGAACTATTCCTGAGAGATTCGGAATATGTGATCCTTATGTACGTGATGTACCGGGATGGATAGCAGAGTATGTGTGCACCGCAGCTTAGTCTCGGGGTGCTTATATTGTATATTTGTGTTGTGGAAAATATACACTTAGTAAGATGAGAACTTTCATATGGTATTTTGTGTATAATATGGAAATGTTGCGAGTTTATATAAAGGGATAACCTAAAACGAATGGTGTTGCTTAATTGAGAATCGGAATTTACGTTAAGCCCCTATTTAATTGAGATCGTTATAATGTTAATGGGAACCGAGTAATAAGGGTAGAACCTGTGACAGTCTATCTAGATATGATGTCACTTAGCTAGTGGTTTGTTTCATTTTAGATGGGTACTTACGTTAGGAGTGCACAGTTAGACGAGAGGTGAGAATTTCATGTGAGTGCACGTCCTAACATGTACTTTGCATTTAATGTTTTAAATGTTTTTAAAGCACTTGTAGGTTTTTAAAATATCTCCACATTCGGGCTCTGACACGTTTGCTTTCAAATCTATTTTCTTGTAAAACCATTTTAGGTGCCCAGCCACAAGGACACCATGCATAGGATACTCATTCAGGTGACGAGTTGTAGCTGTTTGTGGAAGCTACATGGATTTTCTTTTAGACGCTTCTATCATTTGGATTCCATATTCCGTATTCTTCAGTTGTAGGTCATGTTGCCCAAATTCTATTAGAGACATTTCCATTTCAGTTTTCAGACTTTGGCATGTATTGATTCAGTATTCAGTTTAATTATTTCAGTTTGTGGATTTGTAGTGAGGAGTTTCCTCCAGACTTTATTTACATTATGTGATGGTTATTCTATTTACTTCGGTATGGTGAATGGTGTTATTATTCTTCATTACACTTGTTGCATGTTAATCAAACTTTAATTAAAATTTGGCAACTTACTTTTTAAATACTAGGTGGTTAGTAATAATAAAAATGTTTTCGACAGTGATGCTATTAGCTGAGCCAACTTGGCATTTTGAATTAATTTAATAAAGGAGTAGCTACCCGGTATTTAATTAGTCGAGGTGTCACATTCTATTCTTTGGCTGTCTCCCCTAGCCGATCTTCTAATCGTTGAATTAACCCCTTCTATTAAGGATTTTCATCTCTAGACCTATTAGAAGAAACTCGGTCATCCTTTCCACACGTTTGTGCTGAGCTCCCTTCTTGAGGATTCTGCTCGACACGCATGAATCCTTGGGCACTTGTTATAGATCTAACTAATCTTTCATGATGTTCGGTATGACATTCTCTTGATCGGTATGGTTCATGATGATGTCCTCTATTTTCTCAAAGAAACCATACAATCAAAGGTTGATGCCGAGCTTAATCGCTCCAAGGCGCTTGAACGTTCAGGAGTAAGAGATAAACCATCATAGTAATCCGTTGATTTGATTGAAGAACTATCCCCTGGTCGATAAGACCTATCATGTCAGGACCTAGAATAACTATTTTGATTCCTATTAGGATGAGGATGGGGAATTTCCATTTTGAAATATGGAGCACTAGTATACCAAGATGGTGCAGTTGGTCGAGCTTGCATGGATTGAGTAAACTGTATCATAGTTTCCTTCATTGCCTCTTACCCTTTAGAAAGGTTGTTTAGGACTCTATTTAGATCTATCGTGCTACGAGGGGAATTGCTTTCAGCAGCGTGACTATTTTCAGCGATGTCATTCATCATGTGGAATCTTTCAAAAATCAAATGAATGTTTGTTGGTAGAGAACGATGATAGACAAAACGCTCCCACATACGACGCCAATTTGTTGATGTCTAAAATTGGTAATGATTTATATGATGCCAATTTTATAATCATAGATAAAATAATGAGAGAAAAATAAATGAAACACAAGAATTTTTAAGTGGTTCATCTATAAGAAAAGCCTATGTCCACTGTGATTTTTTTGCTACTGATGATTACAGAAAACTCGGAATTTTTTTTAGAAGAATGACCTTGTACTTTTTTCTCTCTACCTTTTATGAAAGGAATGCATTGTATTTATAGTGACACAAAGATCAAGGATTTGAATTCCTTTACATATTTAAGCATTTAAACCCATAGATAATGAATATGATTGTTAAGAGTATTGAGCACGTGTTGAACGACTCTTGGTGTCCTTCCATGGGATGACTATTTATCTACTATGGTGGTTTGTATTCTTCAGGTTAGTGAGCCTACTGGGCAACCAACTTTCTTCTGAGCCGACCAAATGATTGATGACTATAACAGTTGCCACGTAAGGGGAAAAGTGTCCATTTCTAACTGGTCCATGTAGACGGATAATTTTTGGCATCAACAACAAGTAAAATATATTAATACCCTCCAAAACCCTAAAATGGGTAAGTACAAGGTAGAGTTGTCTTTAAAATAAAGTCTTGAATTAGTCACTTGTTCTTTGTTTTCTCTTGGGAACCTTGTCTTCATCAAGTAATCCAAATATCATCTTCCAAAAGTACCAACACACATGAAACAAAGAAAATACCCCTGTGATGCATCGATTTTGACATATCAAATAAAATTAATAAAGATAAAATTACATATCAAATCAAATGCATAATGATAAAATCTCCCTCATAAATAAAACTCCCCGTTAATTTGTTCTTTCCCTTTTATGTTGTCCAAAATAGACAAGGATTATAAACTAATCATGAATTTTAAAGCATCACAAATAAGAATAAGATATCATTACAAAACAATATGAATAAATAATTTGGCAATGATAATCTCAAAGGCTCCAACTATTTTTCAAAATTATCAAGTTTAATTATTTTTTGAAATGCAACACACCACGGAAAAACACAAAAATAACTGAACCATGAAAATGGAATGTAGGGTTTGAACACAATCTATAGGTTAATACACATAGACAAACATAACATATGTGAACGAGGGAATGAGACACTACCAATGCAAGATTTCAAAGTCTGCCTTAGGTGTAAAAATGTGAACTTAAGTGAAATTGACTTAACCTATTAAACTAATCAAGATCGTGAGTAGTTTTCACACCAATAACGCCCATAACTATGTAATGCTTTACGAGATTTTTTCAGGACGTGCAAACCCATTGATATTCCCGTAAAACTCACATATTGATTTTTTTCTTCTCAATACTTTTTGAAGAAATCAATTCTCACATGTAGCAAAGCATCAATATTATTTGAAATTTGCATGGCACTTCCTTTTTGTTTATATGTGCCTTTAATCTTTTAGTCTCTTTTCTTTTTGTAAATGGTGTCTATTCACACAAAGTCAACCTGTCTTTCACAACCCTATTCCTTTGCTTTAAATATACCAAATGTACCGGATGAATGATTTTTTTCAATTCGGGTAACGGTTCTTACAAGCACTACCTTTATTATCTCGTTTTTCACATTTGGTTCATTTTAAAAGTGGGATTGATATTAATACATTACAATCGACACGTGAAAGGTAAGTGCAATAATAAAAAAAAGTTTGTGCTTGTGTGCATGAAAGGTGACAAGGAGTTAAACATGTAGCAAGTAGTCATCATTCACATCTTAATGACTCCACACATTATAAAGCACAAAAATGAAGTGATGTCATGTCTCAAAACACTACAAAA
Organism: Sambucus nigra; assembly: GCA_949130495.1. Classification (NCBI taxonomy): domain Eukaryota; kingdom Viridiplantae; phylum Streptophyta; class Magnoliopsida; order Dipsacales; family Adoxaceae; genus Sambucus; species Sambucus nigra. The sequence goes on from OX422214.1 coordinate 353,806,520, forward strand.
TAGTCACGTGGATATGGATTAAATGACTTGGACATCTTTAATGTTCATCCACATATTGTGTACAAAAATACAAAACTCTTTTTAAATTTTTCAAAAAATTTATCAAAAATAAAATCTTTTTGTCTTTTTCACTTTTTCTTAAAAAGAAACTAATTTTTTGTTTAATTTTTCCAAAATTTTTCAAGAAAAACACAAACGTTTTTTATTTTTTCAAAAAATATATCAAAATGGAAAAAAGACAAATACAATAGTAGAACAATCTAACAATAGGAATAAATATGAATAAGCATGAAAATCATCCTATACTAGATAACATATTCAATCTTAGTCAACGGTGCAAATACTTAAAGACTTCCTAAGATCTTTGAATCGAAGTACATCTCAAGGTTTCGTGAAAATTTTGGCTAACTGATAATCGGTGTTCACAAAGCTTAAGGACACGACCTTCTCCTCAATTAGTTCTCGAATAAAGTGGTCATTTATTCTAATGTGCTTTGTGCATGAATGATGGAAGGGACTATATGAAATGTTAATGTCACTCGTATTATCATAGAAAATAGTCATTGTGCCATGTGAAATGTTGTAATCCTCTAACATTTGCTTTATTCACAAGAGTTGCGGGCAAAGACTCCCAATGGCTACGTACTCAGCCTTCACCTTGGATAAAGATATGGAGTTCTTCTTCTCGCTCATACAAGAGACAAGAGCCCTCCCAAAGTAGAAACACCCACCTGAAGTGGTCATACACCCATCGACATCCCCGACCTAATCGGCATCCGAATAGTTAAACAAATGTTCATTGGTATCAAAGTAATACCAAACACCATATGATATATTCCCACTCATGTATTTTATAATACATTTAAGAGCGTTCAACTGTGACTCTTTTTGGGGATGCCTAGTATCATGCACAGAATCCAACACTAAAGGCAATATCAAGTCGACTAGTGATAAGGTAAAGACATCTAGCTATCGTGCTGCAATATAAAGTCTTGTCTAGGTCGTTGCCTAAAGTGACTTTGTTAAGCTTTGTTGATGAACTCATAGGGGTTCGAGCGTGCTTAGAAGAGCCTAGACAAAATTTCTTCACAAGGTCTCTTACATATTTTGATTGAGATATGAACATCCCATCCTCAAGTTGACGCACCTAGAGACCTAGAAATAATGTAATCTCAACCACCATGCTCATATTAAACTCACTCTTCATCTCCTCCTCAAAAGTGTAATCATGGAAGGAGTATGTTGATTTAAATACTATGTCATTCACATAGACCCAAGAAACAGAAATAGAACTACTGTTTCCTCACAAACAGCGCCTTATCAACTCCCCCTCTCTTAAAATTTCAAGCTAAGAGATATCAAGTAAGCCTCTCATACATAGCATGGGGTACTTTCTTCAAAATATACAAGGACTTCCTAAGATAGTAGATGTGTTTTAGTTGCTTAAGGTCTCTGAACCCTTTCGGTTGTTCCACGTAAACCTCCTTCTATACAATGAAACTCAAAAAAGCACTCTTGACATCCATATGATATAACTTGAAGCACAGATGACATGCTATGGAGACTAGTAAGCGGATGGACTTAAGCCTAGCAACAATAGCAAATGTCTCCTAAAAGTATACACTCTTGATATGCGTATATCCTTGAGAGATTAACCTAGCCTTATTGTGAACTATAGTACCATTTTCATCCACCTTATTATTGAAAATCCAATTTTTACCTATTGTGTTAGTATCGCTTGGTCGGGGGACCAATTCCAAGACATCGTTCTTTCTAAACTGAAGCAATTCGTCTTGCATGGACAATATCCAATGCTCATCCTTAAGGGCTTATTTCACATTCTTGGGCTTGACTATGGATCTGTAGCACAAACAATTAACAATATTTTTGAGTTGAGCTCGAGTATTGACAACTAGTGTAGGCTCACTAAGTATAACGGAAGGATCATAACTCTTTCGAACCCAAGACGGTGTCTCCCCAAAAATTGGAACGGGGTCCACCGTGGTACGATGAGGAAGAATAGGATTGACCCCAAGGGGTGAATCATCCTTACACTGTGAGCTAAGAGTAACAAATTTTGGTGTCTCATCATCTCTTATCATGATGTTTATTGACTCGATAACCTTAGAGATAGCCATATTTTATACCCAGTAAGCTACTCATCGATGAATATCCTAAAAATATCCCCTCGTCGCTCCGAGAGTCAAACTTTCCTAAGGGATCTCTATCTCACATTATGTAGCATGTACACCCAAAGACATGGAAATATGATAGGTTGGGCTTCTTCCCTATCCATAACTCATAAGGCATGTGAGTGGGTGCGGATAAAGATATACCCTTTTCATCATATGGCATGTGGTGCTCACCGCCTCTGCCCAAAAATATCTAGACACATTTCTCCCTACAAGCATGGATCTAGACATCTCTTGTATCATCGGGTTATTCCTCTCAAAAATCCTATTTTACTGAGGAGTACGAACTACCGAAAACTCATCCTTTATGCCCACTTCATTGCAATAGCTATCCAATTTTACCACTTTAAATTCAGGGTTGTTATTACTATGCATCTGATTAATAGTGACACCATGTTAGTTTTGTAGGAGATGACACATGGTTGTAAGGAACTTAACCGTATCAGACTTTTCTCAAAGTAATCATACAATTAAGTATCTAAAAAAGTCATTGACCATCACGAAAATGTATCTCCTACCACCTAAGCTCTTCGAGCGAGTAGGATCCATAAGATAGATGTTAATCAACTCTAAAACACGGGTGGTGGTAATGGTATTTAACTTTTGATGGGGCCTTTGAACTTGTTTACCTTGTTGGAAAGGTTCACAAATCATTAGATTTGGTTTCCCAAGTGATAGTAAGCCACAAACTAGGTCCTTTTTAACGAATCTCTCAATTTCTCTAAAGTTCACGTGACCTAGCGGTTGAGGCCAAACGCCCATTGTAGAGACAATCACATTGTTTCACACAAAGAGGACCTAGGTAAAATCACATAACAATTATCTTCCATCATCAAACATGTATTAAAAGTTTAGCAGATGGATTATAAACATTACATTCGGATCGACCAAACTTTACTGCAAATTTTACGTCGCACAGTTGTCTTGCGCTAATCAAGTGCACATCATCTAGCTTAGGAAAATTGGGTATCTCAACACTACCACATCCTAAAATGCTAGATCTACTATGATCTCTAAAGGTGACTTTACCATCCTTAGAATCCTCAAGGTTGGTAAAAAATGAGATGTAACATGTCATGCGCTTAGAACATCCACTATCAAAATACCATTGGGAAGTATTTGGATACTTGAGAGAAACATGAGAAACAAGGGATTTCTCAACTCGCTTAGGTACCCAATTGGTGATAACCTTCTGTTTTCCCTTATCGTTGTTGACTCTAATCAAAATGTTGGAAGGGCTTTCAAATGGCATAGACATCCGTTGAAATTATTCGATTAAACTACGGGAAGTCATTACTAGAAATTCAACTTGCTCCCTAAGACTATCAAAGTCACAAAAGTGGTGTACAGGAGTGTGTATACGACTAGTTCTACCTAATTTATAGAAACACTCTCTAAGGTGACCTCTCCTTTTACAATAGATGTTGTATGAAAGGCTTAATGATAAGCCTCTCATTTAATTATTAAATGACAGTAAAGATGATTAATATTGATAAAATCCCATGTGTTTATGTGATTGAGGTGTTCTTATGCGCGTCGAACATATCATACATATTTGTGTATTATTGATACATTAACTAGTCAATATTCTAGTATTGAGGGTGCAACATATGTTATTGGGCACATACCACCCGAAAGAGAACATGTGTCACCACAGTTTGTTTGATACATGTCTCCACAAAAAATTTGATATGTGGCAACCCACTTGGGTTGGTTTTTATTATAAATATACTCCATTTCCTTATATTTTAGGAGAGCTTCTTGGGAGAAGGAGAGTGATTTCTTATCTTATGAGTTTTTAGAGAGAGTTTTAGAAAAGTGTTTTAAGATGAGTTGATTGAGAAGAGTTTCATAACCTTCCACCTCTCGAGTTCCACCATAATGAGTTTTTCGATGAATAGTACGAACCCACGAACTACGTTGACTTTGATTTCGACTACAAAGGATACATAGGCGTAACCGCAGTTGTTCAATTCAAACATAAATAACTTTGGGGTCTACCTCAGTTTGCTTTTCTAGGTGGAACTCTTCAAGGTGGGTTAGGACACCTAGGTGGATTCGGTCGAGGGCCATAAGGGTTCATCACACACTTAGGAACTGGCTCGGGTACGATACGGGAAGTGGATTCACCATCATTTCCTATTCCTACCTCTCGATGTTTTCTAAAGCGGGGCTGAGGATAATTTTACCAATCTTCTTCGATGTATCCTCAATAGTTTCCTTGACCTCCCCGACACGTTCGAGATCTTGCTAGATTTAGGATACAAGTGCTGCAAGTTAATCACGAGTCTCCATATATGCTTGGAGATTTATCGTAAGAGTAACCACCTTATTGGTCAAGTCCCCATTCTCTCTCTCTCTCTCTTAACTAAGCAAACTCTTTCTCCTAAATCTTCTCTGACCGAGGACTCACCCTTTCTCGCCTCACACATCTCTTTCACTATCACAAAAACTCTCATCGCTAAACCCTTATTTTGTTTCTTCATTTTAAAGGACTCGGCGTAAAGTTCAGCATATGCAGTTTGAAGTTTGCCATATGCACGCTGAAGGTCACTCTCGCTCTCACTTAAAGCATTCTTTCTCTCACTCTCCCCGGAACAACTAGACTCACCGTCTATGTGTTCATGTTTAGTAGCTTCCTTATTGTCGTGAGGTTCACTATATTTACTAACATGACTAGCTATGAATGCAGTGAAGTTACATCCATATGGTGATTGTTCTGTTGAACTCATCAACTCGACCTCGCTACACTAAGCGTGATGTATAAGGCATCTTTGCCTTTCCCTTGACATTTCATCCTAGTCTTACACTCGTGAGCTTTTTTACCTTTTCCATCACACTCATAACATTTCTCCTCATCTTTCTTTTAGAAATATATCTTTTTTTTCAAAATTTTTCTTGCCCATTTAAAAATTTTACTTTTTTCAAAATTTTTCTTATCTTTGGAAGTATTTTTCTTTTTAAGCTTGAGAAATTTCTTGAATTTTTTAGCAACAAGGGCCAACTCATCTAAATCATAATCAAACTCTGAATCAGATGATGCTTCCTCTCTCTTTTTAGACAATTCCTATCTCTTCCTAGATTGGGATTTAAACTATACCTCCTTATCCTTAGGCTTAAGTATTTTTGAGAATATATCTATCTCGTACATTTAAATATCTCCTACAAGTTCTTCTAACCAAAGAGTATCGAAAATTCCTAGTGAATTGTGAATTGTAACCTTAGGAATAAAACAGGCAAGAAGCGATAGTAAGATTTTCTTAACTACACGCATCTCGGGTATTTTCTCAGCCAAATTGAAACTAGAATTAACTATGTCAAAAAGTAGTGCATAAAACTCATCAAAAGATTTAGATTCAAGCATTATCATCGTTTCAAATTATGTAGTGAAGTTCTGAAGCTTATAAGCTTTCGCAATATTGGTACCCTTATGAGCGAGATAAAGGGTATCCGAAGCTTCTTTAGACTTGATGTACATCATAACGTGAGAGAACTCTCAAGGGTGACGGGTCCCAAGATGCCACTCAAATTGCAAGATTTGAAATTGCTCCATTTAAATTCTTCCTCTGTCCACTGTGACATGGGTTTAGGGCCAATGACATTATCAACTATGATAGTGGGAGGATTACACCCTCTTTCGATGACTACCTAAACACTTTCATTTATGGCCTTTAAAGAAGACCTCATCTTCGCCGTCCACTATATATAATTTGTACCATCGAAAATGGGCACTCGATTATACAAATTCTCCATTAAAATCAAAATTTTCAAGGATAATTTTTTTTTAAAAACTCGTATCAAGAGAAAAATATTTTTACCAAAAAGATCACACAATAAATTTGTGGAATAGGCTTTGATTCCAATTTGATAGTACGCTTGCGATCCAAATGGATAATTTCTAAAATTAAGTGTCCAACACACAGAAGTCCAAATTTTATCTTATTACCTTAGACAAGCATCTAGGTGATAAAGAAGATAAAATAGATCATGAGAACACGACAAGGCAGTGTGAAGAAAACAAACCTTACTGATAAAACCTTTTGAATTAGCACCATAGAGTTTTTACAAGACGCAACTTAAACCTCTATAAAATATGGCTCAGTCCAGAGTCATCCACAAGTGACGGTCCACCCTTGGTATCCACCGATAAGCCTTTGTCTTCCTTTAGTAGTGATCCCATTGAGAACCACAATGGTCATCACTGAAGAGAATATCTCCACAATAATATCTTAGATATAGATTTATCTAAGGTTTTAAATGGACTCACATAAACACTTGGGAGTGAATAAGTGTGAATCAAAGAGGTGTTTTTGACCTAAAGAAAGTTTGAACTTTTGCAGTAGGTTTTAGAAAATCATTTTCGCAAAAGTCTTATTAAAATTATATACGAAACATGTATTTATAAGTTGGCACAAAATTTGACGCATCGACGTTCATATAAAGAAATAATAGGCTCGTTGGAACGAGAAATATCTTATTAGAATGACAACTTCTAACGAAGCAAACAGTACGCCCTCGTTAGATGTTCGATCGAAGTAAACTTCAAATGACACATCAAACAAAAATGCATAGTCATTTGAATGAGATTCCAATCTCGTTTAAACAATATGCAAGTGTTTTACAAAAAATCCAGAAAAATGCCTCGATCTTAAATAAAACAACTCCCAAATATAAACCTAGATAAATTCCAAATCCTAAATTATTCTATACCTTTGTATTGTGAAGATCTTCTTGAATTTGGAGACGATGGAAGTTTGGTTCTTCATGATACCTCGAATCATAGACTAACGGAATATGCTGAAAACTATACTTTTCCAAAGCTATGAGAAAATGATAGAAATTATGCTCTTACAATTTTGGTTTTTCACATACGGTCATGGTCCTTAGCTGTGACCATCTTTAGTAGTACTATAAAAATTAAAACAAGGTCATGGACTAGAGCGGTGACCATAATTAACTCGAAAGAAAAATACGAGTTGTTTGCCTCCTATCATGTGTGATCGGATGCTACGTGTTACGTTAGGTGAGCAAGAGGTGCTCGTGCCACTCCCGGTGCCGTTTCGGGGCCGCTGGGGATTTTCAATCCTAAGTGTGTATATTTTCAAATTCACATCCTATTATCAAATTAGGAATCCCACAAATGTGCGGTCGATTGCTACGTGCTATGTTAGATGCACACGAGGTGTTTGTGCCCCTCTCGGTGCCTTTTGGGGGCGGTTGGGAGTGTTCGTCCCCTTGCAACACATTTTCAATCCCAAGTGTGCAAACTTTAAAATTCGTGTCCTATTCCTAAAGAGAGAGTACCGCGACTAGACAGTCAGTTACTACGTGTTATGTCGGAAGCGCACAAGGTGGTCGTGCCTTTTGAAGAGGGGGTGGCGTCCTCCCCATCGTAACACATTTTCAAGCCTAGATGTTCTTATTTTCATGTCTGGGGGGCGAGGGAAATATAGTATTGTGGGAGTTTTAAAGGATGTCTCTACGTATATAAATTTCGATTTCTAGGGAAAATTTATTAGAGATTGTTCTCAAGATTATGGGAGTTAAAAGAATCACCTTGAGAGTGCATTAAGTAGTTAGTAATACAAATAAATATAGGGGTTGCATCATGAATTAGTTATAATGATACTTACGTTAACATGAGTTACTTGCTTGCTTATAGGTATGCTCAAGGAATTGTTCATTGAGCATACCTATAAACAAGGTCGTGGATCTCCCACATCACCATTGCTTTAAGTGTGATTCCTTACCCTTATGAGAGTTAAACGTTGTCACTCCTTTATCCCATAACGCTTTAAGTTCTTCGATTAATGGGGATAAGAATATATTAATATCAACGTCGTCGGCCTTGGTATCGATAAAAATAACAATATGAGCTCATTTATCATGCACAGTGTCAGAGGCAGACTTTAAGGCACCATGAGAACTGAAAAAAAACTCTGAATAGTACTTAAATTACCGAAACGGTTAAACCCATAGGTTCAGATTTCAAGAAAAAGGTTGTGTGGTTACTTTGCAAATTCATGTTGTTGTGCATTTGAAATTTTTCAGATGAATGAATCAATAGGATGACGCATCAGATTCCAACCCACCTCGCATTGAGTGTGCCATGTCACGGCCTCCGCTATCCAAGCTACAGTAAAAAAATATTTTAACTTTGATCTAAGTGAAAAATACTTCAAAACCTTTTGTAGGACTTTTGAGCACTTCCGATATTTTGCAGCTTTTTCCTTTCCATTCTCATAAACCACATATCTAGGCTCACCACATATAGGACATTCGTTCTCATTGCGGTACAATATTAAATCATACTTGCATGCATTAATAGACTTGTATTTCAAACCCAAACCCTTCAAGATCTTCTTCATGGTAGGAAAATTAACTGGTAATGTGTTATCTTTTGGGAGAACTTTTTTAACCCACTTAAGAATTTCGATTAGTCTATTCATTTACTTGGTTATAATGCACATTATCTGTATCCATAGTTTAATGTTTTCATGGTTGTGGACTCTGTAAGTATTATTAATTAGGTAAGTCAATGGACAATGTGTTGGTGAATCATGTGCTACTGCCACTCGTTAGGGTTCCGTTACGTGGTCGGGTACTGAAAATTCTTTTGGAAGATAAGGTATATATTTTTAACCATGGTATATCCATATTTTATTGTCTTGATAGATTCCCCACTTTATTAAATGCAACTCAACGTCTTCCAATGACTTATATTTTACATTCATACAATGGGTCAACGACAAACACGGAATCTAGTCACTTTTAATATTTTTGCTAGGGTATTTTGAAAATTCTTAAACGCCCTTTATATGATTATTTGTTATTCGGTTGATCTCTCCCATCCATGCTTTCTATTATGGGAAATCCATTTAATAGTATTCAAATTTCAGTCCTGTGTTAATAGGTTAGAACAAATGTCATGCTGCATAAAGAAATTAATATGATTATGGAAATATTATTACAACTGAAACCCAAAAAAATATTATTACAATTGAAACAAAAACAATATTCTTACAATTGAAACAAAAAAAAATATTCTATACCTGAAGCAAAAAAATATATTATTAAAACTGAAATAAAAGAAAATAATATTAGAACTTGACCAACATATAAACTCGACAAGTAATAAAAGAATCTGCATACTTCTTTAATTGCCTCCCTTCCCCTCTGTCAATGTACACAGGTACATCTTCGAAACATTTGTTCATGTGATCAACCATTATTTGAGCCTCACCCTTCTTCAAAGCTCCACTGTGTACTATAGTTCTCGCAGCTTTGGAGATGAGTTTGCACATGTAATAAAATGCTCTTATTGTCCAAATCCCTAAAATAGGTACTGTTGGCCATAGTCACCGTGAGTTGTTGACGATTATCCTAATCCCGTCGAAGGCAAAGGCATAGTGAAGGGGAATGTTGGAAGAGGCAAATTTTGGGAGGGGAATCTTGAATGAGGCAGCATTTGGGAGGGGAATGTTGAAAAAGGTGGAATTTAGGAAGGAAAAATTGAAGGGGGGATAGGGAAAACCTTAAAGAGGCATTAGGGGTATATAACCTTAAAAAAGAGTCACAATTTTCCCAATTTGATTCTACAAGAACCCCAAGTTATTTTTAATCTCGTGGACATATCCATCGTCCATGGACTATTGTTCCTCTTGGTTCGAGATACGACCCCTGACCAAAGAAAGCTCGTTCATGAGAGGTGTGGTGTGTTTTAATATATTTTTTGGCATATGTGAGTCAGTACCTCTCATCCTCCCCCCTTTGATCCTTTCCAAAGGTCTGGTCTAGGGATTCATTTTAAAGGTCATCAAATGGGCTCGAACTTGAGTGAGTGCTCATGGCCTTTATTGATTCCACCGTCTTATACAAATGCAGTGGGAATTTATTATCTTTGTCCCATCGAGCATGAACATATAAGTTGGCGCGATTTGGTTGTTTAGCATCATCTAGACAATCCTTTGTCATACTCCCCATTCATTTTTCAAATCCTCATATAATCTGGAGACCAGCCTGTAGACATCAGTGTTTTTCTCTATTTTTTTATTTTTCTCCCTTTGGACTAGTTTTTCTCGTTCGCCTTATTCTCCAAAAAATTATTCCACTGGTCCACCGACATTTTAACATTGGGAGGAACTCTGTCTTTTAGAGACAAAATACTGAAGATCATTGCCTCGTTTGAGAAATATTTCTTCCTAAGGTTTCTCCTATATGTCCTTAACTATTCAGGAACCGAAGAAATAACCTTATTGTTGGAATGGCCGAGAAATGAGAAACTCTTTCAAAGTTGATCATATATGTCATCTTTGATGGCTTGTTCAATAATGTTCCAGTTGTCTGCCTCTCGACTCCTAGGTTCATTTTTCCTAACTACAAACACTATGATTTAAAGTTTAGGTCACCATTACTATCACATGTCGGGATAATCTCGAGAAGGGAGAACTGAATGTGATTGTTTTCATTTAAGCACAAGGTTTTGGGATCACTGGATGGCGGCGTTAGAGCAATGGGAGTACTTGATGGGGGCATTGGATCAGTTGGAGTTGGACTTCATGTATAGTGAACCATTGGTGGAATTGTGAAAAGTTATGAATTTCACATCCATTGATGTTGAGAATTTGAGTTGTGCACAAGATAAGGAACCTCGTCGGGGTGTCGCCTCTCCACTTCGTACATTTTAGTTGTTTCCTCCCGACATTATCTACAAAATTGAAAAACCATAAGCGACTAAATTATTATAATTATATGAAATTACAACTAATTATGTGTGTGTGTGTGTGTGTACCTTTTTCGAATAAGACTTTAGAATATGTTCAATGTGTCCAATCTCCATCCATTTGGTATTAGTTCTTAAAAACCAATGATTATTTGTATGTGGCCAACTAAGAGGAAAGGTATCTATGATTGATGTGGATCCTTGACATCAACCCGGAATAGCATCTTTCTCAACCTATTGGCAATATTCAATTTTACATGCATATGGTGCGAGACAACAAAGTCTATGTCAATTCCCTTTGTACAAAGTTATATCGATAATGGGTGGATTTTTTTATTCCTTAAAAAACATAAGCAAGGTCAGGTCTACATCACAATTATATGTGTGAAATTCATCCTCTATAGGGAAAATAGAATACGATCGAATAGATACTCTTGCTAAGATCAACTCCACGATTTACAAGGTAGTTAAATTGTTCGATCTTTTTATTTCCATACCTATAAATAGGAGTACCCTTTATATAGCGCATGCTAATAAAAGAGTTATATCTGCAGTCCAATTGCAACCTCTCACAATCTTGTTGCTAGTGATTATCACCGTGCCTCATTTTTCCTGAGAAAACTATACGAATGCGTGCATATGAGTCCTACAAGTAAGGGCTCTAATTAATTAATAATTATTTATTTTAATAGGAGGTATAAAGGTATATTAGTTTGATTAAGGTTTTGATTCATCACTACCCTTATCTTAACCCTTTGCATTTTGGATCTCACCTATGTGAAATCCAAATAAGAACCCCCCGTAGGTGTTAAGACACATTTTGTTAGGGTTTATTAAGATGGAGTTTAAAAATTATATTTATATTATCAATCTAAGAAATCCAACATAGTAACCAATAACAAAATCGATAACCAATAATTATCCTATACTCATTCTATCATCTGTGTGACAAAACAAGTACCCATAATGAAAATATCCACTATAATAGGGTCATTTCTTATTAAATATATACACCGAGATTAGAGTTTCAACATTATACACGATAAATTCATAAACGACACAGTTATTAATGTGCAAACGTGTTTGCGATTCATATTTAAAGTGAAGAGTTAAAAAATTGCTCAAATTTGTTAATAATTTATATCTTTAGCATTGCTAAAAGACTTGCTAATGTACTAACCAATTTCAACAATAATTTCACAAACAATATACCAAAAAAGTTGTCATATTTGTATTTGTTTAGCATTGTAAAATGAAAATAAGAGAGAGAATTTTTTTTTTGGTAACCTACAAAATAAAATATCCTAAATACCCATATTTTAAACCTATATCTAGTTTGAAATAGGTCAAATACACACACATAAATACATTTATACCCAAACACACACTCACACACACAGTACACACCTAATACACACATACACACAATATTAATGCATATACACACATACAAATAGAAATACACACATACACATAGAAATATACACATATATATAGGTGCAAAAATACCAAAATACAAAATATCGAGGTTTAAGTGATACCTTTGATATTGAAATTTAAAAACTTGAGATTGAAAATGAAAAATGTCAGAAATTGCAGAAATCGCTTGAGAGCGGGAAATGTTTAAGGGTTTGGAAATTTTTGAATGAAAAATGAAACCTCATTCGGACTGTTGGTATAAAGACACTGGTCACAGCTCTGGGACGTGACCAACCTGCGTGACCCTAATTTTTTACACGTCAGAAGCCATAACAAGGATGCCGATATAGAGATGGTGGCGACCTCAGTCCATGACCAACGTCCGTGACTAATTTGGGATGGTCACGGCCCAAAGTTGTGACCCTATTGTGTGTGTATTGTGGCCTTGGTCATAGTGCTGGTTAGGAATTTGGTCTGTGACCCATCCGTGACCACACATGGGGGAAAATTTGGCATGAATTTGGCACCATGATTGTCACCATGGTCACGGCTATGGTCCGTGATCCGCAGTGGTCAGGTATTTGGTCTGTGACTATGTCCAAGAGCATCCATTACCACACTAGGTTATGGAGTTAGTCATGACAAATTTTGTTATAGGCATGACATTGGGCCGTGACCAGCTGGTCACGAATTTGGTCCGTAACCATCGGGCCGTAACTAATCGTAAGATTTGGTGTAGTGCCATATAATCCTATTGGATCTTTTGCGCATACATGATCTCTTACAAATACCAATATTCTATAAGGACAAAATCTAAATGTATAACCAAATAAAGATCATAACTAAAGAAAATAAAAGGTGGTAAAGAGAAATCAAGATGTCTAATCAAAAAGAGTAAACCAAACACTCTAAGCCACCTAAAACGCAATAAGCTTGTTTTTTGTTGAAAAAGGACCAAGTCTTGACATGCTTTTCTGGGATTATAGTTATCCTCTATCATTTTTTTGTTTCGAAACCCTATATGGTTCAAGTCTTAAAGAGTTGGATTTAGGAACTGACTTAGGAAGTGTGGTACGATAAATTTTTTTGTCCTTTAACTTTTCCTTTGGAAGAAACCTTCTAGAAAGGCTTCTACTTTTCTCTTTCCTTTCCTATTGACCTTTCTACATTTATCAAAATCACTTTAATGTGATACGGATTGAAGAAAAATGAAAACTCCTTAAAGTATCCTAATTTATGACAATGTGTGTGATGGGATTGACCTTTTAAAAAAAATCCAAGGCTCTTGATCAATCTTGAATGAAAAATAACACTAAGAATTCATAGAAAAATCTATATATAAAACTAGGGTTTGTAAAGTCCATACCTTTGCGAATCTTGTTATCGATCCATCAAGTGGAGCCCAGTTTATGTAGAATATAATTTGTAACAACCCTTATTTTTCTAACGTATGATCCATTGGATGAGAGAGAAGGGAGGTCTTCTCCTTTGAAACCAAGCCTTAAAGATTTTCCCACATAGTATTTTTCTCTCCTTTCTTTATTCTATCTGGCAGTAATCTAATTGTGTTCCACCTACTCCCACCTGATTAGATGACTCTTACTTATCATCCTCAACCTAAAAATGTGATGGGAAGAGTTGTGCAAACTATGGACTCCTCTAAAAGCTCCTAAAAAGGAACCTTTAGATAATTAAGGGGGATAAGTGCCCAAAAACAATTATGGGCTCAGAAGAATTCAGGATTACACCAGGGCCCAAGGTTAATAACTAAAATTAGATTCCAAATTACTCTCTAATAATTTTTTTTTCTTTTTCTATTAAGTCATAATTAATTCTACTAAATAATTATGAATGCACTCCAATTTTAATTACTCAAAATTACTGCAAAAGAGAGGCCTAATGTTTACACAGTTGGATGGCACGTAATATGATTCCCAACATAAAGCATAAAATACCTGCTTAGTGAAACCAATTTGATGCTAATAGATATTAACCAACATCTTATAAACATTCTTTAATCTCAAACTCAACTTATTCGACATCAATACCGGATTATAAAATCCACTGTTCAAGTTTACTAGTAGAGTCAAAACTTATAAGTTTATCAAAGGGGTATCACATTCTAGCATACTGCCTAGAATCAAAATCCTCCAAAAATGGATCTCGGATATACTAACATGATCACTGCCCAACTTAACAACCATTAGAAAATAAAAGCAATGACGATATAAATACTCCAATCCTCATATCCTTCAGGATTAAGAATATATGCACCCTATGCAAACCATGATAGTGCAAGTCTTATCAAGTCAGCATCAAGACTCGAATCTCATCCTTGGTCCTGTTCAATACTTTGCTTAAGCATCAGTATAATATTCCTTGGACTATTAAACATGTTCTTGAACTATCATATAGGTTTTCGCAGTCAAGATAAATTACTAGGATTTTACATGCAACCTTAATGATAGGATATTAACCCTCCTATCTAGGTTGTGAACTATTTAATCACGCTACAATATAAATTCCTCTTGAGCATAATTCACCGATAGTATGATATATTTTCCTACAAATGTAAAGTATTTCTACAATCATGATTTTGTATTAAAAAGGGTTACGATGAACCTTTATGACTGAAGAGTAATAAACACCATTTTAAGAAATAACCCCATCAATCTCCGACTTAGTCTTAAATACAAGTTACTAAACACTTAACAACCAATCCATCTCCATGTTGAACGAAGTCCTTGATGTGTAACAATTATATAGGTGATCACTTTTTTGTGCATTCTCTCGTAATAAGCGAAACTTCACTCTTATGTACCTTACTCGTTTATGGTCTTGGGCCCTTACAAAAGAGGAGCCAATCTCATTTCTATATGAAGTTCCCTAGCCATACAGTCACCTTCATTGCATATAATTTCGCAACACATTTTCTCCTATGGTGGAATCAATAATACATGATTGCGTGATACTCCTCCATAAAATGGCTACATTTCCCATAATTTAACACATTTTTAAAAGTAGAATCACCAAAAACCTTATCTAACTAAAAATCCTAGTTTATGTACCTCGGAGGTACTAAACTCTAGATAACATAGCATTTATAAGGATGCCCACAACTCAAGTATTAGTTATATTCATTATATCCTCTATCTAATCAAGTGTTACGTGACATTGATACTTAGATACAAAGATTCCATATTCGAAAAGGATAAACCTTTTCTTATAATCAAACATGTTAATCTATGTGAACATAAAATTTGAAATATGTATCTTGGAATAAGTTAAACATCCTATATATCCATGATGTAGAAAAATCTTTATCCCTCGGATGTAACTGGCTTTTCCTAAATTCTTAATATCAAATCACTTGGACAATCAAACCCTTATAGAAGACAATAGGCCCACCCTGTTAGCAATTAGTAGAATATCATCCACGCAATGTATTAGAAATACCACCACCTTTTTATTATACTTCTTATAAACACAAATTGTATCCAGCTCATTGATATAAACCAAAATAGTTGATTTTTTTTTTATCAAAAGGGATATTCCTACGACATTGATGATTGCCTAAATCCATAAATGGATCTCTTCATCTTGCATACTTTTATTTATTGTCTTCTTGGTATGAAAATGAATCCCGATAGACTTTAGCATGGCTACTTTATAGAAGATTTAGTCAGAGTTAATCCCTTTATATTTCAGAGTAAAATTTTTTCTACAAGCCATGACTCAAAGGTTTTCACCTTTCCATGTATCCAGCTTTTTTATTCTTATAGGTCCACTTTCACACCATGGGTTTTATCCCATAAGCAAGTCTACAAAACACCAAAATTGATTTGAATATATAAAATTGATTTCAATATCCAAAACCATAAGCTAAATCAAAGAGTCTTTGTCTTGTATATACTCGTATTATATTTATGGATTTAGTTTTTGTTTCCTTAGGACTTCATAGTAGTGTTAGCCCTAAACTCTAACCTGTCAGGATGACTCCTAACTTTCCTAATGTAACAACCCGAATATAATTATGATAAATTATATTTAAATCATGCTTACCTTATGTGATATGAAGAATTTATTATTAGTATATCTAATGTTAAGTGATTATGTTTAGTTTAATCCTACTTTCATAAATCATGAAATGTCGAATTGTTTACAAACACAAAATTTTGTTGTTTTCGATAGAAATGTTCTTGTTTAGGACTAGTTTTGACCTTTATAACATAAAATTGACTTGAGGTGAAAACTATAAAATTGTAGACATATGATTTAGGGTTGTAACACAATAAACAGTGCATCAAGCGGACGTACGAGTAAGAAGCTAGGCCAAATTTACGAACAAGGGGCAAATCTGTCAATTCCCGTTAAGTGGTAAATTGTCTTTTATTAACCCAAATGGTTTAATTTGATTGGTTGGCTTGGGAGGCAGCCTTGTACGACTTAAAACTCCCCCTATAACTTATTTCTTTAGAAAATTAATCCCTAGGTTCAGTTTCAAGTTTTGTTAGCTTGAGGAAAGAGAAAGTAGAAGTTTAGGAAGGAAAAGTGAGGAGAAAAAGTGTAGAAAAATCCGTAGAAATTACGTGAAAGTACCGAAGGTAATCCTAATTGCAAATATTGTTATTTTTCATATATTTATGATTTATATGATATAAATCCTTGATTTGTTTATTGACCTTTCATGCTTTGGTGCATATGTATGGATATATGCAAGTTTAAGTTAAGTTGAATGCATAAACCCTTAAAATTGCTTTGTATTGAAACCCCTTGCATTCAAACTTGAATATATTTTTGTGTGATTACTGGAATTGAGAAATTCTAATTGTATATGAAATTAGACGCATATATTCATATCATATCCGATAATTAAGATTTAACTCCTTGTGGTTAGGCCGTAGTAATGGTTGAAATTTGGTATATAGTTGTTGTTTGTATATTTCATTTCGGTAAGCCTTGAGTTTTGTCAAGCTTTTGACATAGCAAATGAAGTCAAAAAATTATGAAAATTTAATTATGTACTATTAGGTATGTTTATGGAAAATAGGTTGAAAATCATAGAACGTAATGCTGTAGAAAAATTATGAAAATTCTGGGAATTCGAAGGAACAATAGAGGAGCTTGTAGGGCAGATTTCTTGTGTTGTAAAGAAATGGTCATAACTTTCTCTAGGAAGCTTGAAAAATTACACCATCACTTGTACTGGAAAGTATATTCATATATGTTTTCATATGGATAAGGTTGGACACCTGTATTTATAGAATTTGGGAATATAGGATGGTTGAGTATAGAAGACAACGATTTGAGGCCATACTGAATACCCGATGAAAGAATATTGTTATCTCTTCTTTCCAAAAGGTATTTTGAGTACATGTTTCATGTGTATATGCATTGAGAATCATACTTTTATGTTTACTTTGTTTTAGTTATAAATTCCTTATGAGGTATTTCCTATGGTTGAATGTTCATAACTTTATCAACATGTATACCATTGTTTCGTCTTTACTTATGTGGAATTATATTGTTGTTATATAGTCATTAAAGTTATATAATTATGTTAGGATAATACTTATTATTGAGATTCAATACTGATTTAGTTGGATTGACAGTGTAAGGTCAAATCAATCCAATTCAGCTCCACTCGAAGGAAACGTGAATACATAGTTGTCAACCAAGGTGAGTGTACTCACTGGAATGATGTATTTGTATACTGTTACAAATATGATCATAATTTTATGAATATAAAATTATTCATTTCGGTTTACCGATATGGGAGGTTACTCCTCGACCCAAAATGGGGGAGATTTGTCTATTAATGACAATCGGTTACTCCGCGACCAGGAATGGGGGAGAATTGTCTACTTAGACATGATATGTGAATCATGATTCGAAAAAGTTGGTCATTCATTCTGAATGAGCGGGATAAGTTAATACATGATTATATGGACATGATTTATTTCATTTAAATTCATGCAGTAGTATAGTAGTGATGCATTCACTGGTCTATTTTCCTCATGGTTCCTATGTTCACATTTTTTTCAGGTAACGCGATGTCACTGCCAAATCTAGGAGATCGGGTTGGGTTAGCCAGGAATGGGAGAAACAATGATTTTGTGTAATTGTAAATGATGTAATTAAGTTAACTTATCATTCAAGAAAGTTTTTATGGACATGACTACTCTGATGTTGTAAAAATTCTTTCAGTTATATGGATTTACAATGATGACTCTGAAATTAAAAATCATGTTTATGGTTTGGTTAGATTAATTATGGTTTGACTCACTTTGACTTTCAGGCTTAATTATTAGTAATTGGGTTGGGGTGTGTCAGCTTTTGGTATCAGAGCCTAGGTTTTAGAGGTTCTGGAGTGAGAAGAGTCTAGATTTGGCAGTGAATGTTAGAAATATATTTTATTTGATACTAACGATTATGTTAGGAAAGATATGTATATCTGCATGTTGTTATATCTTGGATTCATTTCAGATATAAGAGAATGGAACGAGGGAATGTAAATGTGATAATCGAAGATGAGGCTTCAAATATTTCAGAAGAAGCGGAGGTTGAGCAACCTATTCAGATAAATGTGGAACCCGAGCCAGAACAATTGACAAACATGCAAAACATGGCACGTGCTATGACTCTAATGGCAGAGCAGAAAGCTAGATTTATGGTTCAGATGGAAGAACAACAGACCAGAAAACTGGAGGCACAAGCATTGGCTAGGGCTGAGGAGGTGATACATCGAGAAGAAAGGATTACTTCACATGAGAAATTTATTAAGATGAACCCACCATCGTTCGAAGGAGCAGTTGATCCAGCAGAGGCAGAAGTCTGGGTTAAAGAGATTGTACTTATCTTTGGGGTAATGAGGATGCATGAAAATCAACGAGTGATCTTGGAAACATATATGCTGAAAGTATAAGCTAAGTATTGGTGGGATGCCACAAAACATTTGTTGATTACTCCAGGAGGTGAGAATGTGATCTCATGGGATGCTTTTGTCAAAGATTTATATGATAAGTATTTTCCCCCAATGTATCAAAAACAAAAGGAGAAGTAATATTTCATGTTGAATCAGGGGAGTATGTCAGTTAGAGAATACGAAGCTAAACTTACAACTTTATCTCGGTTTGCTTCGAGGTTTATACGGAATGAGGAAGATATGTGCATTTGATTTCTCAATGGACTTGAGTTAGTCATTAAATCACGGTTGTCGACTTTAGAGACTGTTAATTATTCAGCCTTGGTGAACAAAGCCATGCTGGTAGAAAAGGACGTGAATGAAGCGAGAGGGAATCGAGAACGAGGTGTAAAGAGAAGTATATTCGATCCAAACTATCAAAAGGATTGCGATGCTGAATATTCAAGGTTTGGAAGGCAGAAATTCCAACAGGGTAGAGGTGGAAGTAGTTTACAAAGGGGTGAAGCTAGTGGTGGAAGACGTTCAGGAGTTTCAGCGCAAGGAGATCCGAATGTTTGTTTCTTTTGTGTGGCATTGGGTTATATAAAGAGAAATTTGCCCAAAGATACTGAATATAGAATGTTTTAACTGCCATCAAAAGGGCCATCTGAGAAAGAATTGTCCTATGCTATCAAGAGCGATTTCAGTCAGTAGTGCGAGGCCTCATAAAGGATTCTCTGTAGGCAGTGCCACCAGGGGAAGAGGTACATAACAAGAAACTGGATCGAGGGCAGGAGGAAGAGTGTTTCCGATGATGCTGCAAGATGCCCATGCTACACCGAAAGTGGTTACAAATAAACTCTCTATTGCCAATAAAGATTTATATGCACTCATTGATCCTGGATCTACGCATTCATTTATAGCATTACGTATTGTTTCATATTTGGGTAGACCATGTTCATTTATCAATTGTGCCTTATATATTTCTACCCCAATGGAAAGTATGATTTTGGTTGAGCACGTTTATAAAGATTGTGTCTTACGAATGGGTGAGCGAGATTTATATGTTGACTTGATGCCGTTGGCCATTCGAGATTTTGATATTATATTGGGGATGGATTGGTTATCATCGTATCATGCTTCCATTGATTGTTTTCGAAAAGAAGTTAAATTTCATCGTCCTGGTGAACCCGAGTTCCAGTTTATAGGAAAAAGGAATGTTGTCCCTAATTGTCTTATCTCAGCAATTAAAAGTAGTAAGTTATTGAGTAAAGGTTGTATGGGGTATTTAGCTTATGTTGTTGATGTTTGTAGGAAGCACTTAAAGTTAAAGATATACTAGTAATTATAGAATTTTCTGATGTCTTCCCAGAGGAATTGCAAGGATTTCCACTCGATAGGGAAGTAGAGTTTTCCATTGAATTAATTCCAGGTACTAGTCCGATTTCCCTTGCTCCATATAGAATGGCACCAACAGAGTTGAAATAATTGAAAGTGAAATTATAAGATCTGATAAGCAAAGGTTTCATTCAGACTAGTGTTTCTCCATGGGGAGCCCCAATGTTATTTGTGAAAAAGAAAGATGGGATAATGCGATTATGTATTGATTATCGACAATTGAATAAGGTGACCATTTGAAACAAGTACCCTCTACCTCGTATCGATGATTTGTTTGACTAATTACAGGGGGCCACATTATTTTTGAAGATTGATTTAAGATCGGGTTACCACCAATTGAATGTAAAGGATAGTCATATTTCCGAAACAGCTTTTCGAACTCTATATGGGCACTATGAGTTTTTGGTGATGCCATTTGGATCAACTAATGCTCCAGCAGTTTTTATGGATTTGATGAACTAGGTATTCCACTCTTTCATTGATTCATTTATGATTGTATTCATAGACGATGTGTTGATTTACTCACATAGCATGGAGGAACATGAGAAACATTTGAGACTTGAATTGCAGATTTTGAGAGAGAAGAAATTATTTGCTAAATTCAGCAAGTGTGAGTTTTGGTTGACTGAAATTGTGGTTTTAGGGCCCGTTGTCTCGAGAAATGGGATATATGTTGATCCAAAGAAGGTGGAAGCAATCGTTGAATGGGAAAGTCCTAAGAATGTGACATAAATTAGGAGTTTCCTAGGATTGGCAGGTTACTATCACAGATTCATTAAAGGATTTTTAGCAATAGCATTACCATTGACAAAATTGACTCGTAAAGAAGTGAAGTTTGCATGGGATGAAGAATGCGAGAGGAGTTTTAAAGAATTAAAGAATCGGTTGGTTTCAGCCCCTATACTTACTATTCCATGTGGGAATGAGTATTTTGTGATCTATATAGATGCTTCATTTTAGGGGTTAGGATGTGTTCTTACGTAGAATGGGAAGTTAATAGATATGCTTCTAGACAATTAAAGACGCATGAACGAAACTACCCTACACACAATCTGTAGCTAGCAACCATTTTTTTTCTTTAAAGTTGTGGAGACATTACTTGTATGGAGAAACTTGTGAGATATTTACAGATCATCAAAGTTTGAAATACTTGTTTACACAAAAAGAATTGAATTTGAGACAGAGGCGTTGGATAGAGATGATTAAAGACTATGACTATACCATCCATCATCATCCTGGGAAGGCCAATGTAGTAGCAGATGCTTTGAATCAAAAATCATTAGGGATTTTTGGTTGCATATGGTGTGCCCGTGTTGGAA
Source organism: Sambucus nigra (assembly GCA_949130495.1). Lineage (NCBI taxonomy): Eukaryota > Viridiplantae > Streptophyta > Magnoliopsida > Dipsacales > Adoxaceae > Sambucus > Sambucus nigra. Next base: position 353,828,474 of record OX422214.1, read on the forward strand.
ATATTCTTGACTTGGAATCGATGGGGATTGAAATGAAGTTTTCAAAAAGGAGAGGATTATTAGCACATGTCACAGTGAGACCTTTATTGACAAAACGCATACGAAATGTGCAGATCAGTGATCTATTCCTTGAGAAGAAGAAACAAGATGTCCTAGATGGTAAAGAGAGTGACTTTGAGATTATGAATGATGAATCGTTGTGTTATAAAAATGGGATTTGTTTACCGAATGATCCACCCTTAAAGAAAGATATATTAGAAGAGACACATAGTTCTATTTACTCTATGCATCTGGGAGGTACCAAAATGTACAGATATTTGAAAGAGTATTACTGGTGGAACAATATGAAATGTGAGATTGCAGAATTTGTTGCTAAATATTTAGTATATCAGCAAGTGAAAGCGGAGCATCAGAAGCTGACATGATTATTACAGTTGTTTCCTATTTCGGAATGGAAGTGGGAGCATATAACGATGGATTTTGTTACGGGATTACCACAGTCACCAAAGGGGCATGATTCTATTTGGGTTATAGTAGAACGATTGAAAAAGTCATCCCATTTTCTTCCAGTTAAGACCACCTACACTGTTAACAAGTATGCATGTATATACGTTGATGAGATTATCCATTTACATGGGGCACCAGTGTCAATTGTATCAGATAGAGATCCAACGTTCACTTCTAAGTTTTGGCCTCGTTTACAGAATGCCATGTGCACAAGTTTGAAGTTCAGCACTGCATTTCATCCACAAACTGATGGGCAATCAGAAAGGATGATTCAAATATTAGAAGACATGTTACGGGCTTGTGTATTTGACTTCAAAAGTAGTTGGGATGATCATTTGCCATTGATGGAATTCTCGTATAATAATAGTTATCAGTCCACCATTGGTATGGCTCCTTATGAAGCTTTATATGGGAGGAGATGTAGGACACCTTTGTGTTGGGATGAAGTAGGTGAAAGGAAAAATTTGGGTCCTGAATTGATAGATATGACAACTGAAAATATCAAAATGATTCGAGAACGAATAAAGATAGCGCAAAGAAGGCAAAATTTTTATGCAGATAAGAGGAAGAATCCATTGGAATTTCAAAAGGGGGATTTTGTATTCCTACACATTTCACCATGGAAAGGCATTATGCGATTTGGGAAAAAGGGGAAACTAAGTCCAAGGTACATTGGACCATATGAAGTGTTGGAAAGAATTGGGAACCTGGCATATAGATTAGCATTACCTCCAGATTTATCCCATTTACATGATGTATTTCACGTATCAATGCTTCATAAGTATTTGGCGGAACCATCTCATCATTTGAAAACTCAACCAATTGAACTGAAGGAAGACTTGTCGTACATCAAGGAACCATTGGAAATTATTGATCGTAAGGAGGAGGTATTGAGGAATAAATTTATTCACTTAGTTAAATTTATGTGGATGAGCCATGGAGTTAAAGAAGGAACTTGGGAAATGGAGGATAGCATGAAGAAACAGTATACCCATTTGTTTGGTAAGTGACCTATATATTAAATTTCGAGGACGAAATTTTCAAAGGGGGCTAGTTGTAACAACCCGAATATAATAATGATAAATTATATTAAAATCATGCTTACCTTATGTGATATGAAGAATGCGTTATTAGTATATCTAATGTTAAGTGATTATGTTTAGTCTAATCATACTTTCATAAATCATGAAATGTCGAATTATTTACAAACACAAATTTTGTTGTTTTCGATAGAAATGTACCTATTTAAGACTAGTTTTGACTTTTATAACATAACAACTGACTTGAGGTGAAAACTATATAATTGTATACCTATGAGTTAGGGTTGTAACAAAATAAATGGTGCATCAAACGGATGTATGAGTAAGAAGTTAGGCCAAATTTACGAACAAGGGGCAAATCTATCAATTCCGGTTAAGTGGTAAATTGTCTTTTATTAAACCAAATGGTTTAATTTGATTGGTTGGATTGGGAGGCATCCTTGTCCGAATTAAAACTCCCCCTCTAACACATTTCTTCAGCAAATTAATCCCTAGGTTCATTTTCAAGTTTTGTTAGCTTAAGGAAAGAGAAAGTAGAAGTTCAGGAAGCAAAAGTGAGGACAAAAAGTGTAGAAAAATCCATAGAAATTACGCAAAATCCCCGAAGGTAATCCTAATTGCAAATCTTGTTATTTTTCATATATTTATGATTTATATGATATAAATCCTTGATTTGTTTATTGACCTTTCATGCTTGGGTGCATATGTATGGATATATGCAAGTTTAAGTAAAGTTGAATGCATAAACCCTTAAAATTTCTTTGTATTGAAGCCCCTTGCATTCCAACTTGAATATATTTTTGTGTGATTATTGGAATTGAGAAATTATAATTGGATATGAAAGTAGACTCATATATGCATATCATATATGATAATTAGGATTTAACTCCTTGTGTTTAGGCCGTAGTGATGGTTGAAAATTGTTATATAGTTGTTGTTTGTATATTTCATTTCGGTCTGCCTTGAGTTTTGTCAAGCTTTTAACATAGCAAATGAAGTCAAAAATTTATGAAAATTTAATTCTGTACTATTCAGTATGTGTAGTAAAAATGAGTTGAAAATCCTGGAAAGTTATACTGTAGAAAAATTATGAAAATTATGGGAATTCGAAGGAACAACAGAGGAGCTTGTAGGGAAGATTTCTTGTGTTGTTAAGAAATGGTCATAACTTGCTCTAGGAAGCTTGAAAATTACACTGTCACTTGTACTGGAAAGTATATTCCTATATGTTTTCATATGTATAAGGTTGGACACCTGTATTTATACAATTTCGTAATATAGGATGGTTGAGTATAGAAGACAACAATTTGAGGCCATACTGAATACCCGATGAAAGAATATTGTTATCTCCTCATTCCAAAGGGTATTTTGAGTACATGTTTCATGTGTATATACATTGAGAATCATACTTTCATGTTTACTTTGTTTTATTTATAAATTCCTTATGAGGTATTTCCTACGGTTGAATGTTCATAACTTTATCAGCATGTGTACCATTGTTTCGTATTTACTTATGTTTTATGGAACGTAACTTATGTGGAATTATATTGTTGTTGTATAGTAATGAATGTTACATAATTATGTTAGGATAATGCTTATTATTGAGAATCAGTACTGATTTAGTTGGATTGACAGGTGTAAGGTCAAATCAACCCAATTCAGCTCCACCCGAAGGAAACGTGAATACATAGTTGTCAACCAAGGTGAGTGTACTCACTGGAATGATGTATTTGTATACTGTTAAAAATATGATCATAATGTTATGAATATAAAATTGTTCATTTCGGTTTACCGAAATGGGAGGTTACTCCTCGAACCGGAATGGGGGAGATTTGTCTATTAATAACAAGGGGTTACTCCTCGACCAGGAATGGGGGAGAATTGTCTATTTAGACAGGATATGTGAATCATGATTCGAAAAAGTTGGTCATTCATTATGAATGAGCCAGATAAATTAATACATGATTATATGGACATGATTTATTGCATTTAAATTCATGCAATAGTATAGTAATGATGCATTCACCAGGCTATTTTGCTCACAATTCCTATGTTTAGATTTTTTTCAGGTAACGCGATGTCACTGCCAAATCTAGGAGGTCGGGTTGGGTTAGCCAGGTAAGGTAGAAATAATGATTTTGTGTAAATTTAAATGATGTAATTAAGTTAACTTATCCTTCAAGAAAGTTTTTATTGAAATGGCTACTCTAATGTAGTGAAAAGGCTTTCAGTTATATGGATTTACAATGATTACTCTGAAATTAAAAATTGTGTTTATGGTTTGGTTAGATTAATTATGGTTTGACTCACTTTGTCTTTCAGACTTAATTATAAGTAATTGGGTTGGGGTGTGTCACATAATACGACGTAGCTCCATTTGTGTGCTATTATAAGTGAAACGTGCATACCTAATTCTCCCACTACTTTAAGGTAATGTATTATCGATATCAAGTTGTCTTTCTTTCCGTACTAGTGGTCTAGCAACACTAGTACTAGTGGTACTAGTAATAGGATGTTCCTTTGTTCTAACTTGTAAGACTAGCTTACCCCTGGGTAAGTGGTTTATTATCCTTGTTCCAAAACAAGACATCATGTTAACAATGACCTTATTATCCTTAGAATTATAGTAGAAACCACTTAAGGAACCTTTAGGATATTCAACTTAGAGACGTACTTTTGTTCTTAATTATAACTACTTTGGCTCCCACCTCAGAATAAGTGTTGATTAATCCCAGAATTGAGCATACCTTAGACTATGCTTGTACCCATTACAATGTTTTGTGAGAGTTAAGAGGTCTAACGAGATGGAATTAAGAAAAATTAATATAGTTGTCCCCATTCAAAATCCCAAAAATAAACTTCCAGTCCTGTATAACCTACTATGGACCTCATCATACAGAAAAGAGTCTTTATCCTTCTTACGCTATACCATCCCACACTAGAGTATTTGGCGTAGGAAACTGGGATGTAATCCCAACCTTCAATAAATGATTCATTGATATTCGCAAGAAATACACACCTATATCAAATCTTAAGGTTTCCATTAGTTTATCGTTCTATCATCCACTTTATCATTGTACACTTTGAACTAATAAAAGGTCTCAGACATATGGTGCATAGGGTAAATTAATGCATGCATTAAGTAATTATCAATGAAAATGATGAAATACTCATAACCTCTTGACCGTACTATTATGGAAACATATAATTGGAACAAACCATTCCCAACACATCTTTTGATCTTTAGCTTACCACCATAAAGGTCTATCTGGTCATTTTACCTTCTAATTATATTTCATAGACTGGAAGTTCCTTCACTTCCAATGATTATAAATGTCCATATTAAACCAGTCATTGAATTATTATTATTAAAATAAAATATCCTTAGAATAAGTGCAAAATTATGGTTGGTTCAACCTAGAAGAAAACTTTCTCTATTAATGATTATCCATAAAAAATATTCATATTATCATTTACTAGTAATGGTGAGAAAACTTATAATATTTAATTTATTTTTTAATGTACTAGGACATATAAAACATATTCCAATTGTAATAAAAAAAATACATTAATCCAGCATAAAAAAAATAACCACGAATAAACCATTGAGGGATCTAGTCACATAAAACAAAACCATAAATACGTGACCATGATGGTGGGATTAGATCACTGCAAAATAAAATCTATCACAGATCCCAACATCCATGCACATATGCGATTATTTTAATTGGATAATATGGCTAATTCAACCCCTACGTGGTATCAACAGGGCACTAGTACAAATTGTTAGATCTTAAGTCCAAATGTCTATTAAAAAGGGTATAGATTCAACCACAAAAAAAATTACACATACATGAAATCCTACAAAGTGGAATTAGGATTTACCTTTCGAGATCTATTTGATTTGATCTCATTTTTACATGAACATAATATGTGATGACAGTTGATCAAGAATGCATGATTAATGCACTTCACGAACTTCTATTATATTCCAGATATGAATAATCACGAGTAGAGAATGGGCTCTTACTTTCTGACCACCTTCTTTTCTCCTCTTTCCTCTTTGTTGTCTCTCTTTCTAACGAGTTTGAAAATCGGTCTTTTAAGTATTAAAGATTGACGGATGTCTAAAGAAAGAATGATCCTTTGGTTCATATATATAAGCTATAGTAGGGACCCTAAGGAGAGATAAGGATGTTGCTCCTAATGGGCTTCAGAAAACCTAATCCTTTTCGAATCCTAATATCACTCACTTAATTATAATTAATACCAGTAAATAAGTATAATTTCAACTCCACTCCTTAACTCAAATTATATTTCGAGATCCTCATTATTAATTACTTAATTCTCCCCACGTTATGGTTATGGATTCCCAATAATAAAATAAAGTATAAATAATTTATTTGATTAAATTCTTTAAGTCCCTGAGCGATCCAACTTTACTTATTTGTAGTGTAGGATTAACATAATCCACCTTCAGGGGTTGACAAATACAAAACTTACAAGCATCTCAAGTGGATATCACCAGTCTATATACCGAGACGTGGTTTCCATCCATAAAATACTTTCACCATACAATAATCGCCATTACCCAATCTATCAAGATTATTGATCTAATGATGAATCTCCCCCGAAAGGTCAAAGCAATAAATAACTAGTGCATGTGTCCATCAATCATATCCAGATTAAGAGCCTTAAGTAAAATTAATAATCACGAGGTTTACATTATCTTATAAAATCAGTATAAAGACAATGACCTAAAGGTTATCCCATTCAATACACATAAAGTGTACTAGCACAATAAGTTGAAACTTTGTAGTTTCCCCTAATCAAGATAGACCGACTAAAATATTTTGCTACAACCCTACTGATAGTGTGTCCAGTTCCATCTAAGACTATGAACGATAAAGCTTATATTCTACAAGAACTGGTGATTTGATCCTCTGTGTGTAAGTCGTACTCTACACACCAGAACCCTTATTAGGAAATGTAAAAGACATCGGCAATATATATATATATATATATATATATATATATATATATATATATAAAATAATGCAAACATTATTTCCATAAACGATTCTTATTAAAACCGAAAAAACTAATTTTTTTAACAATAAATCCATAACTAAAACTATTACATGAAGCATGATTTTAGTCTACTTCTCTAATAATCTCCCACTTAGACTCAAAGCCATGTTGCAATTCATATCACTTTCACCCCCTCTACGTGACTATCAAAGTCTTGGGTGGAAAGCTCTACGTGAAAGGGTCAGTTAGGTTATTCTATGATGCAATCTTTATAAGTGTGACATCACCTCACTGCACAAATTCTCGAATGAGATGATACTTACACTCTATGTGTTTACCTCTCTTATGGATCATGGGTTCCTTTGAGTTAGCAATCAGACGACTATTATAAAAATAAAGTTATATATTCAATTGAACTAAGGTACCACTCCCAGATCCAATAGGAAGTTTCTAAGACATACTGCTTCATTGGTTGTCTCGGAGGCCGCCAAATATTCATCTTCAATGGTGGAATCAATAATGTAAGATTGATTGATACTCCTCCAACTAATGGTTCCACCCCATAGGGTAAATACATATCCAGAGGTAGACTTTCTATAATATCTATCAAACTAAAAATTTGAATCGGTGTACCCAATATGTACAAGACTCTCTTCCTGGTAAACTAGCATATAATCTCGTGTTCTTTTCACGTATTTGAGTATATGCTTTATTGCACTCCAGTGTTCTTGCCCAGGGTTAGACTAATATCTATTAACCGTGCCAACAACAAAGTAGATATCAGTTTTATTTCATATCATGGCATACATAAAGCTCCAAATTATCGAAGCATAAGGGATGCCTTTCATGTTCTCTATCTCACCAGGTTTCTTAGTACATTGGTCCTTGAAAGAGATACTACATGTCTAAATTGAAGGAACCCTTTCTTGGAATATATTATGCTAAATTAGATAATAATGGAATCGATATAAGCTGCTTGTGATAAACCCAACATCCTATTCTTGCGATCATGCATAAGCTTGATCCCAAGGATATGACTAGCTTATCCTAAGTATTCCATATCGAATTAGCTGGACAACCACACTCTAATTGAAGACAATATTCCAACATCATTTTCAATGAGAATAATGTCATCCACATATAAAACTAAAAACACCATTATGTTTTCGTTGCATTTCTTACACACAAGACTCATCTAGACATTGATCAAAACCAACAGATTTGATTGCTTGATCAAAACAAATGTTCCAAGTTCTAGATGATTGCTTATGTACATAAATGGACTTCTTAAGTTTACATAATTTATTCTCTTGGCATTGGACAATAGAACCATATGGGTGCACCATATAAATACACTAGTCAAGATTCCCATTAAGAAATGCAGTCTTGACATCCATTTACCAAATTTCATAATTGAAATGAGCCATAATGGATAATAGAATTAGGATGGAATTCATCATATCTATCGATGAGAAGGTTGAATCATAATCGATGCCCTATTTTTGAGTAAATCCCTTTGTAACAAGTCGTGCCTTAAAGGTCTCAACCTTCCTGTCCACTCATATTTTCCTCTTATATACCCACTTGCATCCTATTGGTTTTATCCTTTCGGGTGGATCTATAAGACTCCAGAACTGATTAGAATACATATATTCCATCTCAAAAATCAAAGCTTTTAGTCAAAGTTCTACATCTTTATCTTTATCATGGATAGCCTAATTGTACTTACATGTATAGGCTTCGAGTTCATCAGGTACATTTTATTAAGACTCTGCCAAGAACATAAACCGTTAAGGCTGACATATAACCCTACCACTATGACGAGGTAGTCCCTGTGCTAGTGTCCTAGTGTCAACACGGTGTGTTATTTTATCCTGTGTTAGTGGTGTTAAAGAATCTTGATGGTTCCCTTGCAACTCTTTAAGAACAACTTTACTTCTAGGTTTATGATCCATCATATAATTCTTTTCCTAGAATTGGTCATTGGTGCTAACATTGACCTTCTGATCCTTATCATCATATAGAGTAAGTAACCCTTAATTTCCTTAGGATATCCTATAAAGAAACGAAATTGTGATCTTGATTCCATCTTAGTTTGATCTATTTTCAGCACATGTGTTAGACTACCCCAGATTCGAATATGTTTCACACTAGGCTTGCACCCAATTCACAATTCATTGGGTGTAGTAGAGGCCTCCTTTGAAGGTACCACGTTCAATAAATAAGTGTTCATTTCTAAAGCATGTCCCTAATAGGAATTTGGGAGATTTGTATAACTCATCATGGACCTAATCATATCCAAAAGAGTCATGTTCCTCCTTTCTGCTACACTATTTTTCTAAGGCATACCAGGTGAAGATGATTGGGATGTGATTCCTTAATCTTCTAGATATTGCCTAAAATCCTCTAATAGGTACTAACAACCATGATCAAAACATAGTGTCTTGATACTTTTACCTTGATACCTCTCCACTTCTGCCCTATAAATTTGAAATTTCTCAAAGGCTTCGGACTGATTATGAATTAGGTAAACGTACCCATACCTTGAGTAATCACCTATGGAAGTAATAAAATACTCAAATCCCCCTCTTACTCGGGTTGTCATCGGTCCACATAGATTAGAATGAACTAATTAAATAGTTCTTTGGTTCTATTGCCCTTGGCCGAGAAAGGCCTCTTAGTCATTTTACCTTCTAAACAAGATTCACAAACTGAAAGTTCCTCCACTTATAGTGAGCTCAATTGCCCACTTGCTACCAGTCTACAATTACTTTTTAGATTTATATGACCCAGGAGTAAGTGCCAAAGATACATTTGGTTCACTAAGGAGGGTTCATTTCTCTTTAAGTTTGTCCAATTGAATTATGAAAAATATTAAATTGTTCTGTAGGAGAGATAGGATTAACATTATAAAGATTATCAACTAATGTACCAAAACAAATAAAAGATTTATTTTTCTTATTAACCACGAGTTTATTAAAAGAAATGGAATATCCATAAAAGGAAAAACAAGAAACTTAAATCAAATTCCTCCTAGTGGAAGGTGCATAAAGAAAATCTTATAAAAGTAAACTTCTATCATTATTAAAGCTTAAATGAATGTCTCCCACAATAACTACTGGTACTATCGTAACATCTCCCATGGTCAGATAAATCTCTTCATCCCTTAGTCTTCTGGTTTCTTAGAACCCCTAAAAAGAATTATATACATGATTAGTGGCGCCCGTATCAACACGCCAAATGCAAGTAGTATGAACCACAAAATATGATTCAACGATAAAAAATGGAATTTACCTGATTTGTTATGTTTATTGCGGAAAATCAGACAATTTTTCTTCTAGTGTCCTGACTGCTCACTGTGGAAACATTTTCCCTTGGGCTTTTTCACTCCTCCTTGAGATCCACGAGCTACCCGAGGGACCATAAACTGTTTCTGAGCCTTTTTTTATTCTTTCCTATAGGATTAGAAGTAGAACCTTTATCACCAACAAAAGCACTTACTGACTTCTTGATGAGATCCTCAACTTCTTTTAGTTCTTTAAGTAGTTCTGCAAAAGAGTAAGAAAGTTTTTTCAGGTTGAAATTTAGGCAAAACTGCTTAAAAAACTCAGGAAATGTTGGGATAATATATCTACCTAGGAATACCATTAATTTATTCTCTAAGGATTTCAATCTCATTAAGAAGAGACATCATCCTTAAAACATGTTCCCTAACTGGGGTCCCTTCAGCCATGTTTGTGTTCATGATTTCTTTCATGGAAACCTTCCTTGCAGCATGATTCTGATCCCCAAACATATTTTTGAGGTTTAGCATAATGTCATAGGAATGGTCCATCGATTGATGCTGATGTTGCATAATATTTCATATAGATGCCAAAATGTAACACCGTGCCATCTTATCAGCCTTGATCCAATTCTGGTAACCCTAGGTTTTCTTTTCAGTTACCCCCTCACCAGGTTTCTCTGGACAGATCTCATAGAGCACAGACTTGTATCCTTTAGAAGTCAACACAATATCCAAATTCTTTTTTCAATCAATGTAATTAGGTTAAGTTAATTTGTTTTTCTTGAGAATGAAATCAAGTGGATTGAAAGAGCTTCCCATCTTAATACTAAAGATCATAAAATAAACTGGATTATTTTAAGGCATAAAACTTTTTTAATTCTAAATTAAAATTAATGTTCCCTTTATCAATTTTAAAAGAATTCATCGGCGTCTCGATTACCATTTGAATAGTATTCCACTTTAGATAACCGACTTTCCAAAAGAAACTAGGCAGACTTATTCCTTTTAATTTTATTATCTACACAAAACCTATGTCAAATAAAATTAAATAGCCGGCACTTTTTTCCCACAAAATCATAGCATTCCTCTTTAGAGAACCTACCATTATTTTATGTCTAAGTGTTTACAACAAACTAATTTTAAATTATATCATATCACATATATTCCACCTTTGGGGTCGCCTTCGTGAATAATGAATCCAAAATTACCCTTAAGGAACTTTATATAGACTACCATAATAATTAACATTCCTTGTTCGAGGACCTACTTATTATTGAAAGTTTACAAATTATTGATGGAGACCGTGGGGTTTTCTCTTGGAAAATTCCCTCTCACACTTAGGAAATTAAAAAACTTTGTGAGGGTTATAAAAAAAATGTGTCCAATTTTTTATTAATTTGAAAAATCTAGGACATTTGATATATTTTTGAAAATACTGAGATATCCATATTTTAAGATATCAAGCAAATTTGTGATAAATAAAAAATTCAAATACCTTTGATCGTAATTAAGAAAATGAATAATCATTTTTTCTTATTTTCTAACAACACATATTAATGTCCATAATGCAAAATAATTATGAATTATTCACATTTAGCAACTACATGACTTAAGTCCAATTGGTATTCCATGTTGTCCATAATTCAAAGGGAACTGTTAATACAAATTAACAACCTAACAATTAAAACATGAATAATAAAGACATAAATAAAAAATTGAGATAAATAAGGATTCCTAACTATTATGGTCAAGATACGACTCTGTCATAGAATGGATCCGTCAACCCAAACACTTCATGTTGCACCGATCTGGTTTGACACTCCTCCATTGACAATCACGATCGAAACAATAATAATTTACACATGCCATATGCCTCCATGAAGGATTTCACATTCTATGTCAATAATACATCAATCTAGCATAAAAAATAACCACGAATAAACCACTGGGGGATCCAATCACATAAATAAAACCATAAATACGTGACCATAATAGTGGGATTAGATCGCTACAAAATAAAAGTTAACACATACTATATTCTACCCAGTATCCATGCACATATATGATTGTTTTAATTGTACAAGATGGATGAATTCAACCTACACACGATATCAACAGGGCTCTAATACCAATTGTTGGAGCAAAATTCCAATCGTCTATTGAAAATGCGTTTAGATTGAACCACAAAAAAAATTACACATACATGAAATCCTACAAAGTAGAATTAGGATTTACATTTCAAGATCTATTTGATTTGATCTCGTTTTTCCACAAACAAAATATATGATGATAGTTGATGAAGAATGCAGGCTTGATGCACCTCTCGGTCTTCTACTGTATTCCTGATATGAATAGTCTCGAGTAGAGGGTGAGGTCTTACTTTGTGAACACCTTATTTTCTCCTCTTATCTCTTTGATGCCCCTCTTTCTCACAAGTTCAAAAATGATTATTTTGATTATCAAATAGTGACAACTAGGTTAAGAAAGAATGAGCCTTAGGTGCATATATATAGGCTACATTAGGGACCCTAATCTCATTCCCTTAATTATAATTAACACCACTAAATAATTATAATTGCAACTCCACTCCTTAACTCAAAATTATATTCCGAGCTCCTCTTTATTAATTACTTAATTCTCCCCACATTAAGGTTACAGATACCCGTAAATAAAATAAATTGGTGATAATTTATTTGATTAACTTCTTTAAATCCTTGAGCGATCCAACTTAACTTATTTGTAGTGTCGGATTAACATAATCCACCGGTAGGATTTGACACAAACAAAACTTATAAGCATCTCAAGGGGGTTTTACAACTCTCTATACCTAGACGTATTTTCCATCCATAAAATACTTTCACCATACAATAATCACCATTACCCAATCTATCAATATTATTGATCTAATAATGAATCTCACCCGAAAGGTCAAAGCAATAAGTAACTAGTGCATGCGCCCATCAATCATACGCTGATTAAGAGACTTAAATAAACTTAATAAACAGAAGGTTTACATTATCTTATAAAATCTGTATAGAGACAATGACCTCAAGATGGTCCCATTCAATAAACATAAAGTCTATTAGCACAATGGGTTGAAACTATACAATTTCCCATAATCAAGATAGACCTACTAAAATATTGTGCTACAGCCCTATTAATGGTGTGTACCGGTTCATTTAAGATTGTGAACGATAAAACTTATATTCTACAAGAACTAATGATCTGATCCTCTATGTGTAAGCCATACTCTATACACCATAACACCTATTGAGCAGAATAAAAGACATCAGCAGTATATTAAATAATGCAAACATTATGTCCATACATAATGCTCATTAAAACATGAAAAACTTATTTTATTTAACAATAAATGAATAACTAAAACTATTACATAATTAATTATTTTAGTCTACTTCTCTAACACCAGAGTAAATTTAAACTACTAAGATTGTACTTGCAACCTTACCGATAGGATGTCAACCCTCATATCTGGGTTGTGAACTATTCAGTTATGCTAGAATCAGAATTATGATCTTTTGTGCCCATGCTAGAATTCTTATAGAGCATAATTGATTGACATTATGATATATTTACAAACAAATATAAAGCATTTCTACAATGTTCATTTTCTATTTTAAAAGGCTTATGATGAAGCTTTATGATTGAAGAGTACATAAACATGGTTTTAAGTATAAAACCACAAGAGTGTGCACCTAAAGGTTTATGGATCAGCGGGGCGCTTGCGATGTTTCTTTATAAGTCTAAAGAAAAAATCCTTCATGTGTCTTGCTTTTGCAATAGGAACACATGAAAGTCACCTTCCCCTGGCTTCCTTTTGGTATGGAAAGAGTTGAAGATTCACCATTGGTAAATCGAAAATGGATTAGGATGGTAAGAAAGCATGGTTAGAAACCATTACATTCAAAATCAAGTTCTTATATATCCGAGGTGGTAACTTGGCACTAAAAACATCTTATCCAATATTTGAGACCTACCCACTATATTCATATTGAAAGTGGTCATAAATAGTAATTTGGTCTCAAGAGAAGAGATATAGTTCTCTAGGACTATTTAAAGTTTTCATTCTCGAGTAGGGACATCTTAAGGAACTCAATCTACATGTCAAGAAATTCAATGAAACTTCCTCCAAAATGTGCTTCACTACTTACCACATGTGGACCAATAAAATCACTCACACTAGTCTCACTCACCATCACCATTTGGTTCTCGATATTGGCCAACTTGGTGGAGAGTTCCATGTTATGACTTTTTATTGTTATGAACTCCTCGTAAAGACTAACATAGTCTGATTGAAGATCATTTTCCTCTTCTTTATCAAAATATCTTAAGGGAGGGCTAAGAATAATCATTTTTTCACTAGACCCAAGAGGAAAATTAGAATCCTCAAAATCATTTAACTCGTAAAATCTCCCGCTTGCCATAAATGTGGCATAGTTTCATTCTTGAGAGTCATCTTTGGATTCCGAGTCAACATCATTAAAAGTGGCTTGATATGCATTTACCACCATTATGACTCATATTTAAGGGACATTTCTTCGACATATTCCATCGCCCACCACATGTAAACACATGACGTTCCTTCGAGTTTCATCGTTCATTTCTTCACTTCCATGGCCAATCTCAAGTCTAGGTAGATAATTTTTAGGTGCGCCTCTAAAATGAAATCATTTTTTTTCACTTGGAAAAATTAGTGAGAAAGTACATATTATCCTCACTAACATAAGGGGAACTAAAATTAGGAGATTCCTTCTTCCCCTTAAAAGCTAGATTTTTCTCCTTCTATTTAGGAGGCACCCCTTAGTTATAAGACAAATTTGAATCATAGTTTTGGAGATACCCAACTAATTTATCTAAACATATTGATTTCTAAGGAAAGTCTCTAACCTTTTTAATGGCATCTACTTTGCCATGAAACTTAAGGGAGAGATCGTAAGTTTTATCATAGAGGTGGTGTGTTGCGAGCGTTACGAGTGAGCGTGTTAGCACTACGCTCCGGGGAGAGGTGATCTTGTGAAATGGTGTATGAAGGAGTGTTTATCTCCCGTTATGACCCGAAGTTGGGTTATTAGTATGAGGTTTGGTATCTCGGTAATTTTCCCCTAGATGTAGTTTGACACCATGCTCAGTTTTTGGTGCACCCCCTTTGGTAAGTGTGGATTTCATGCAAAATAAGGGGGTTTCGTCAGTTGTTCAGAGTTTACAGTTTGTTTTATATAAAATCAAATAAAAATGTTTCGGCTAGACATTTCTGGATAATCATTGGCAGTTTATAAAGTCTGCAGTTAGTCCATAGATTCTTATTGTGCGAGTTGGGTACCCGGATTATGACTGGAGTTGGTGTTAGGCATCCCTCTTATTCTGTATGCTTCCTTAATTATATGCTTATAATTTCTTTTTACAATTATGTTTTACTTTTTAGTTATTTTAGAATTTATTTAGAGACCTTTTCACAAGGGTCCATAAAAATGTAGATAGTTTTTTAGGTTGGAAAATGGTATTAGTGAAAGGTATAGAAATGTCACTTCAATTAGTGTAGGTATAAAATATTAACTCGTACATGACCCCATGCTTTGTATTCAGTAACGCATGGTCGTTATTATGTATGTAAGTGTGCGAAAAAGCTTCTTTTGTCTAACGGGTTGCTGGAAGTGTGCATATAACTATGCGAGGGAGCTTGATATTTGAGATAGTTTAATATCATGTTCACGTGTGAGGAGAGAGCGAAAGGTAAGAGATGGGTGAGTCTCTTATATGATTAGTTTATTCATGTTTGCACATTTTTATGTAAAAATATGATTGGGAGGTCTTGTTTTGAGATAGTTTGATATATTTGTAGTATGTGAGGGACTATAGATGGATGCACTTATGTGAAACATTATGTCGAGACTTTTTCTCAAGGCTTGACCTCATGAGAAGGTCTCGGTGTTACGCTTACATACCTAAGGGGACTTGGGATCATAGCCTACATATTTCCATTATATAGAGAGTTAGATCATTTGTATATATAATTTTGATATCACGCCTTGAGATAGGATAAAAATTAGATATAGATGCATCTAGGTAAAATAATATGTCAATAGACATATTATCGAGGATCAAACTCACAATAAGGACTCGGTGTTGTGCCAATATACCCAAGGGGATTTGGTATCAAAGCCTATGTAGTTCGCTAGCAATATCTATTCGAGCGTGATGTGTGTGCAAGTCTAGGTCTTGGCTTGGGAAGGGAGGGTTGGTGTTTGGAATATCATAATTAGAGTGAACCCAAAGATGTTTGATATTATCACATAACCTAATTATATTTGGGTGATTACTAGCCGAAGGGTGTTGTCCTTTAGACTAGTTTGGAGGAGTAAAACTAGGAAGAGCTGGTCTAAGTAGTGGGGAGGTTTGGACTATGGATGGAGACATCCCTAATAGATAATACGTGAAGAGATGTATTATACGTCTTGGGCTTCATGAGTTTAGATCGGTATAGTGCCTACGTACCTAAGGATACTTGGGATCAAATACAACATAGCTCTAATAAAATTAATTTGAATAATATATAGGGGTGTCAAACATGAGAAGAAAACATCCCTAGGAGATAATAGAGCAAAAGACGTATTATGAGTCTTGAACTTCACCATTTTACTTGGTATTATGCATATGTACCCAATGATACATGGGATTAAAGCCAATGTAGTTCACTCAAATGGATATATTACATGTGTAGGCAATGGGATACCAGGTACACAAGGTAGAACAGTGAGGTATTTATGTATCCTAGTCCTTAATATATGATTTCAATTGTGTTAGATTGATATATTTATATGTTAAACAAATATGTTGATCAAATGAAGATGTTTGAAAAGTATTAAAATGAAAACACATATTCGAGGTGTTGTCTAGAGAGAGGTTTTATTTGCTCGAAAAAGTAGTGATTGTAGCTGAATTTTAAACGTTGGTCTGTAAAGTTTTATACTGAATGCAGCTTAATTGCACTCTCGTGAGAACGTGTTTTTAAAGTTATGTTTTCATGTTTGTATTTTGTAATCATGTCATTTGATTTGCATTATTTATCACATAAGTATTAATGGTAACAAGATCATATAATGAATTCAATCTGAGTTTGGGTTTGGCACAAATATGGTAAGACAGTAAATAATGAGCATTTTAATAGAAGAGATGGCAAGAGCAGAGATGAACACATAGATATAAGTGCTTCGTCCATTAGCCTACATCTAGTGTGTAAATTAAAAGTGTGTTATCACTAAAATAGGGCTCAAAAAGCCATCGATGATACACACATGTTTTCTTTCTCTAGAATCAATCTTACAGACTAATAGTATGGTTTTTAAAATTTAATCCTAATGAAAAGGCACATGGTGACTTATATAGGCTGGGGGTGCACAGTGTAGCCTTCATGCATGAGTTCTATGCTAAGTCAGGGTCATGGATAATGTGAGAGTTCGATATGTGAGTGTGAAAAGTACAAAACATTATAAATAATATTCCCTCACATGGGTTGCTGATCTTCGATAACAGATTCATGTAGTATGATTAAAATATCCTTATCATGGGTTCCATGCGTGTAAAATGTGTCGAAGGTAGGAGGTCTAAGTCGATCCAATATATCTAGATCCCTTAAATATGTTGCAGGACAAGACGAGACTCGGTTGTTATTTATAGCAAACACACCCATGTCAGACAAAGGTTACTTCCCTTCCATGCTGGTGTCATATAAGGCTAACACCTATGTAGGAGGAGATGGGTCTAGTTTCTGCCACAAGATTAGACTCGAGATCCTAGTAGGCTGCCTAGATGTTATCTAGATGAGTTCTTCATGGAACGAGACTTCTCATATGGGCTTGGATGAATGTATTTATATATTTTAGAGGAAGTATATGATAGTCTCTTTGTTAGGTGTCATCTGGACGACACACATGCATACGTCCATCTCAAATACTCCTAGTGGGTGGACTTTCTTTCCATTGAACCCAATGAACGGATGATGATACGTGATGAGTATGTTCTTTCTAAGCTTGAGGCCTTTAACATAATCCATCAATATAGAATGATGATAAACCTACAAAAGTGTGTGTTTGGTGTCGGTGTAGGTAAATTTTTAGGTTTCATAGTCAATCAATGGGTCATTGATTCCGACTCGGCTAAAATAAAGGAATTGATTCATAAGAATACCATGAGAAACACAAAAGGCATTCAAAGGCTGATAGGGCGAGTTGCTGCACTTAATAGATTTCTCCCGTGGACGACTGAGAAATTTCTTCCTTTTTTAAAATTTTGAGGAATGTGTTCATTTGGGATGAAGAATATGAGAAACTGTTCCAAGAGTTAAAGGACTATATATGCTCATTGATGCTTCTATCTCGACCCATGTAAGTTGAGAAGTTCTATCTTTACCTATTTATCTTAGATTTAGCAAGGCTATTGTCAGAGATAATAATGGAGTTTAGAAGATAGTGTACTTCAACAGCAAAGAAATCCAGGGGGTGAGATGAGGTGTCTAATGATGGAAAAACTAGTGTTGCCTTAATTCATGGGGCAGGAAAGATAAATCCCCATTTCCAGGATCATGCAATGGTAGTGCTCACTGACACACCTCTCTCGAAAGTTAATCATAAAATGGAGAAATTAGTTAGGTTAATGAATTGGTTTGTTGAGTTCGGTGAGTTTGATATCATCTATCAGCCTATAAGTGAAATCAAAGGGCAGGCATTAGCAAATTTTGTGGTTGAGTTCACCTAAAAATCAACAAAACATAATAAAGTGGAAATAATTGTTGAAATACCATAATTTGTCAAAAACTCATAACAGAGTACAAACTAGAGTACGTCGGCCGACACAACAGTTGGTGTCCTAGGGATAAATTTATTACTGAAAAGAGGTGCCCTAGTCGAGGGACGTTTCTCGTTAAAGATGCAAATTGGGAGTTTATTTGTTGATGGCTCATCCTGTGCAACGAGACGTGGGGAAGGACTGATACTGTCAACTCAAGACGGAAATAATATTAAATATGTGCTAAGATTCAATTTTGAAGCATACTAAGCCTTGCTATCAGGAATTTCTTTGGATAATGCATTTGGTGTCGGCCATATACTTGCCCGCAATGATAAAAAGTTAGTAGTTAACCAACTCTCGGGGGTCTATGATGCGAAATGTGAAAAATGGACAAATACATAGCTAGGGTGAAGATGACATTAGAAAATTTTCAGGAGGTAAAGATAAGGAGAATATAAAGAAAAAAGAATGGAAGGGCATATGGCCTTGTAAGATTTTTGTGGACAAAAGAGTAGAAATTCGTCTAATAAATTTAGTCAAAATTCTCCTAAATCTGAGCATAGAAAGAGAAGAAGTCAACACGACATAATGATTTAATCCTAAATTGGGACCATCATGGATGGACCCAATCATTAAATACCTGAACGACGAAAAGCTACCAAAAACTAAAGCTGATAGGAGAAAGGTACGATACCAAGCAGCCAAGTTTACTATTATTAGTTATATTTTCTATAAAAAAAAAAGGCTAGATTCTCCCCATCTTGAGGTGTGTACACCTAACAGAGGCTATCTATGTGCTCATTCATATACATTAAGGAACTTATGTGACCCATAACAGCGAACGATCTTTAGCAAAAAGGATTGTCTCTTGGGGCTATGATTAGTCTAACCTCCCCAATGATGCGGCTGAGTTTGTCATCAGGTGTGACAAATGTCACCGCTTTGCTAACATACCCCATCAACCTCTCTCTCCCATAACTTCCTCATAGCCTTTCGCAATATGGGGTATTGATTTAGTCAACCCACTTCTGAGAGCCAATGGGACTTTTAATTTTTTGATCGTCGTGATTGATTAATTTTCCAAATGTGTAGAAATCGAGGCCATGGTAACCATTCCAGAAGAAACGTGTTTCAGATTTATTTGGAGGAAAATTATTTAACGATATGGTCACCCTATCACACTAAAATCGAACACTGGAAAACAGTTCAAGAATAAATCCTTAGAGATATGCTGTGAAAGAGTCGTCACAAAGTAATTCTTCTCTGTGCTAGGCCGACCACAAGCGCATGACTAAACGGAAGTAACGAATAAGATAATATTGGATGGAATAAAAATATATTGGAAGATGCAAAGGGGAAGTGGGTTGATGAATTCCACAGTGTGCTATGGGCAAACTGGATGATTGAGAGGAAGTCGATAGGTGAGACTCTTTTCATTGTACAAATGGGTTAGAGGCCGTTATCCCAATCGAGATAGGATTGACTAGTCATAGGGTCTAAACATAAAACCCTGAAGTGAATTTAGAGCAATGGAGACTCAAATTTGACCTCATTTAGGAATGAATGGATGACATAGCCATAAGATAATCGTCTTACCAATAAAGGGCCGCTAAATTCTACAATAAGAGAGTCAAGTCTCACCCAATCAAAGTTAGCAATCACGTACTCAAGAAGCTCACCCAAAAAACCAATAGTCTACATCCTAACTGGAATATGCCTTACAAACATATGAAGGAAGTTGTCCCATAAACGTATTGAGTGAAGAACCTAGAGGGGGAACCATTCACCAATCCATGGAATGCCGATCACTTAAAAAATACTATTAATAAGAATGTCTCAATGTAATAGCTTAAAATCAAATTTTGTAAAGAGAAAATTTCAATTGAAATGAAATGAAGTGTTGTCTCTTATCTACAAATTATATTTCCTGAATTTGGTGCAAACCGGTAAATCTCTCTCTCTCTCTCTCTCTCTCTCTCTCTCTCTCTCTCTCTCTCTCTCTCTCTCAGCGGTATGAGAGTGTTTTGGAGTCTCCTCTCCTAAGCATATCTCATTAAAAACCATGAGAGGTGGGAAAATTTAACATCATTTTGTTATGGTTATAGTTAGCATCATTTTGTACGGTGAATAATTAAAATATAAATCTCCCTCTTAATAGTATGAGAGTGTTTTAGAGTCTTGTATCCTAAACACATATCATTAAAAATCTTGTCAAGTGAACCTGGTTTCATTATGGTGAGACTTAACTTCATTTTTATGGTGAATAGTTAAGATATAAATCTCTCTCAGCGGTACGAGAGTGTTTTGAAGTCTCGTCTCTTGAGCACATCTCGTTATAAGTGGAACATTTGAACATCGTTTTTTATGGTGAGACTCCACATCATTTTTTATGGTAAATAATTAAAATATAAATCTCTCTCTCGGAGGTACAAGAGTGTTTTGGAGTCTCATCTCCTGAACACAACTCATTTAAAACCTTGAGAGGGGGAAAATTAAGCATCATTTTGTTATGATGAGACTTAACATCATTTTATGGTGGATAGTTAAAATATAAATCTCTTTCTCGATGGCAAGACAGTGTTTTGGAGTCACATGTCCTGAACAAATCTCATTTAAAACCTTGAGAGTTGGGGAAATTAAACATCATTTTATTTTGGTGAAATTTAACATCACTTTTATTAGGGTGAATAGTTAAATATACCTCTATCTCTGCAACACGAGAGTATTTTGGAATCTCGTCTCCAATAAATAGATCATTAAAACCCTTGAGAGATGGGAAAATTAAACAACATTACTGTTATTATGGTGAAAATAAGGCTCAAGCTCGCTGAAAAAGACATCTCGCCCAAATATCCCCAATTAAACATCGTTATCCTTATTGTGAAATTTTAACGTCATATGAAATAGTAAGTACAAAAGCAAATAATTGATAGAGAAAATGAAGTGAACTATATTAAAGGCAAATTGGAAGATAAAGACATTAGAATTCAAATGTTAATAAAAAACATGAGTTACAAATCAAGGGCATTAGAGACCACAGAAAGTTACCCATAGATGCAACAGAGAAAATTTTAAATCTCAATCGCTAAGCCATCAGTAGTTGTGGCTTTTGGGATGATCTCTTTCTCCTCCTGAATGGAGGTGGTAGCATCTTGGTCACCATATTCTTCTTTTTCTTCTTCGACCATCTGGGTCATTCTGTCCCCCATAGCCTCTTGCTTGGCATCCCCAACACTATGAATCTCAGTCTAAACATCCCAAAGAACATTGATACTTATAGGATCAGTGAAGATAAAGGAGATGAGAACTTCAGGTAACTCAAGAAATTTGGAGATGAGGCCAGGGAACTGATTAACTAGTCATCTACAAGCTTACTCCCCCTCCCCATTTCAAATATTTTATAGCATAGCAGTTTATTCTTTTGACTCCTTAAACTTGGCTACAACTTTTGATGCACCCTTTCTAGGAAGATAATTATTATAGTCCATTTTCTTCTGTAGGTCATCCTTTAGCTCAGTTAATCGAGTTTTTTAGTTCTCCATCTAATAAACATGCTCCTTCTGTTGGTATCGGAGCTTCTGAGTTACATCCTCGTCGGCCAACTTATTTTTTAGATCAAATCGCTAAGATGTTGCCTCATTAGCAAGCCTAACTTTAGGCTGAAGTTCTAACACCCACTGGTGGAGATGTTCAATAGTATGGACAGATTATAAAGAAAATGAAGAAGATAGTATGCAAAATACGTCGGACGATACAACACTCAATAGAAATCGTAAGATGATGAAATGAAGATTCTACCTAGTGCCCCTATGGAGTGAAAATCCTGACACCTTGGAGCTGTCCTACACCTCAAAATATCGGCTATCACACGAGGGGGTCACTAAGGCGATAAGCTCACCGACCTTAGCTTAACTCCCAAGAAGAGACTCAAGGTTTAGGAAAAGCTGAGCTAGATGTGTAGCTGTCAATACATCATTCGATATTGGAATTATTGGAGAAGGGGGTCATCTCAAATGATCCTTGGATTTTTCTATCTATTCGGGGCTGAAGAGGATCCCCCGACTTCCTTCCTCTTCTTGGTCCCCTCGATCTTAGCAGGACTAAATGTTGTGGTTTTTTGCCTAGTCTGGGTCTACTGTGTTTCTTTCTCCTATAGAAAAGTGAGGATATTTCTAGTCATTAGAACAGCCATTTCCCAAATGTTGTCGAGAACGTTTGTTAGACGATCCGCAAAAAGAGGAACATCAGTATCACCCAATGTGAAAAATAAAATGAATGAAAGTAATGTTAAAAAATTTGGCAAAATTTTCAAACGTTCTTACCAAGGGATTTCAATGGGTCTACACTCATTGTAGTGTATATGAGGATCTCAAAGGTCATAAAATCCTTAAAAACAATAAGGCCTCTGGGGATATAAAGCTAATCTATGTTTAATCTTATATCAGTAGTTAGCTTAGATCAACCATAGCCAAGAGTTTGATACAGTCCCATTGATGAGGGACCGTCATCTCGCAAAGCCTAGATGACTCATCATCTTTGAATGCCGATGGATTGGAAATGAAAAACTTCAAGTCTTCCAATAATGGTTGGAAGTATGGTTCATATAAATAAGTTTGCACCGGGTCAGTGAACTATGAAATGATAGTAGTAGGGATTGAACTCTGGGAATATGATCGAGTAAAATTATTAAAAGACATTGACAGTTAGGTCTTCTTCATATGCAAGTTTCCTGAGGATGGTCGACCCCAATAAGATCCTGTAGGCGTTTGGTGCTAGCAAAACCAATCATTGAAAGGACAACTCTAATGTAAGAGTTAAAAGGAAGGAAAAATCCTACCTTAAACATCTCATCATATACAATGATATCATCTTTATTCTTAAGGTCGTATGCCCTCACATCATCAGAAGGTACTCTCATATAATAAATGAGTTAATTCCAAACATGTGCCTTCATAGGATCCGATTCGTCTCTAGAACGTCACTATTATTAGACGAGGTAACATTTATATCCAGTGTGAAGGCATACTCACCCTTATTATCCTCAAAGATAGGGGCCTTTCCATGAGTGTATTAACTTTGAAATTATGCTCCAATCATGGAAATTAATGGCTGAGGCATTTAAGTGGGTAGGGGAATATGATCCCTAGTCTTGTCGTCAAATATATCATATATTTGGCCCTCAGGATCCCCTTGTTTACGAGGAGAGGTTCTTGGACAACCTCGATTTCTCCATTTGAAAAATTATCCCATCATGGTTATACCACGGTGATCCGTAATCACCCTTATAGCCTCCGAAAAAGAGTTGGGGCCAAATTTTATAGGGTCATCTTGAAGACCCAAATTCCCCTTGGAGGACGTGGGCATTTTATCACTCCTAATAGTAAAACAATTAGTGGTTGAAGTGTGGTGTCATAGTCAGGGTAATTGGTCAAAAATAAAGTAGGTTTCTCTATTACTAAAGGTGTCAACGTCAGAGGTATCGGGGAACTTGGTTTCTTAAGATGAGCCTCAGCCTCTTCCACTTCTCGACAGATATGATTGCAAAGGTATTGTAGCTCCACCCAATTCTCATACAGACTTCGGTACATTGAAAAACTACTGGTTTTTAAGGTTTAGGGGATAAAAGATTAAATAGAGAAAATGGGATGAGTTTTGGGAAGAAGGGAAAAAAAGCCTTGAACACTTAGACTCAGTTTTAAGCAGCTTACATCGGAGATGACGTCGAAAACCTAAAGACACTCAAAACTTCACTAAAACCTCAAAAGTTGTACAAAGAAAACTACTAAACTCCTAAAAATCGAAAGTTGTGCCTTGATACCCACAACAATAGAAGGTAACGGGAGCTGAAAAGTACACTAAAAAACACAATGTTCACCAAAAAACACAAAAATTGAAAGAATAATGGTTTAAATGATGAAATGAATGGAACGAGAATTCATAAGTACCTATAGATGAACATAATGACTGGGGAGAGGATGGAGAAGCCTAAAAAGAGGATTGAAGATAATTTCGATCGATGAAATCTAGAGAGAAAGTGACACCAAAAATTGGCTCGTTATTTGGTGAAAAATGACAAAGAAAAGGAAAATTGCCGCCTAAACTAAACCTCGCAAGACTTAAATTGGCTATGATGATTAGACACAACTCCCAAGGCATGGAAGTGATGCAATGACTGTGCACGTTGTACAAGTGTGCCTAGGAAGTTGTGTCACCTCTAATACAATTGAATAATGGACGACAAGTGAAAAATTTATCATAAGTGGATGAGACCGAAACAGGTGGGCTGATATGACTGTTACATCTGAATTGACCCTTGGGCACCCTCAAAAATAACCATTGAACTATACATCGGGACAAGATGAGACAACCATAACACTTTTAAACCTTAGTATCAGACATTGAAGACTAAGGTATATGGGGTAATTGATATACATTAGTGTGGTCTCATCTAGAAGACACCTAAGAAAATGACTGTCACAAAATTCCTCCAAAATATACCAATATATTCACCCAAGCCAAAATGAACAGTGTCATGCCCATAAATCTCGTACCATAAAATACTCATCTAGATAACATACAGTCAATATACCAAGCTCCCTAGTCTCATTTTTAGGCAGAGACAAGTCTCATCTCCACCTACATAATTGTTGACCTCAGAGACACGTCTCATTCTTCCTTAGACACATTCTACAAGAATGGAAAGCATGACAAAGGTATTTTAAGAATACTATATGAAATTGTTATTTAAGATCAATAAATTACATGAATGAATGTTCTTTAATATGATATCTACTCTACAAAGTCATAGTTGGAGCTCTCTCATTGTCCATGAACTTAGTTGGGCATGAAATGCATACTTAGGGGTGACACTACGCACCCCTAATCATATAAGGCACTATGTGTCTTCTTTATCAAGATCAAATTTCGAAAACCCCAATATTACTCAATAAAATTGTCTTTAGAGAGAGAAAGCTTATGTGTATTATCCATGGACTTTTAAGCCCTATTATAGTGAAAACACCCCCTTACTTTGCACAGTGGACATGTTCCAATGGATGAACCACTTATATTTCTATGTTCATTTCTATTCCTCTCATATATTTTATTAAACTGCTCATTATTCCGTATCTTACCATATTTGTGCAAAGCATAAACTCGAGTTGAATCCATTGTATGATCTTAGTATTATCAAGTATGTCAATTCGTATTGAACTGGAGGTGTTGGGTTAAAAAACATGTTGTAAATAAATATAAATGCTATAAATTCCATGCACGCTCCCCTAAACGAGGTATGGGTTAAAGAGAGTACACAAGTATGTATAATTTATTACAATATGTAAATGTGGAGTGTTGCCCAAAAATTTAGGTAGAGGTTTTTTACCCCTGCAGCAAAAGAAGACTTTTCACCTTTGGGGAAAGACCCAATCATTGTTTCTTTTTTGTTGGGAAGAGCTTCATATATGAAGGTCTCCTTTTATGGAATTTGTGTAGGGTTTTTACTCAGTTATCTATTTTAAGTCGACATTGATGAAGTACGAACCTCTTTTTGGAGAGACTCCATGGAAATACGAGCTTTTTCATTTAAAAAAGAAACTTCTCTGAAGTAAGAGCCCTTTAGGACTTTTCATATATGAGTCGAGTATCTCGAACGCTCAAAATTAAGAAAAATAGAAAAATTAATCAACATTGCGTTTTGGAATCCTTTTTAGGTTGGTGGGCACCTCTATTTATAGGGATGTTGTAATTGGGTTTGGTTGATCTCCTAAAGGTTTTGGGCCATTGATTTTGTATCAACATCAGAGAAAAATATTTTGATAATATTTGGTTGTTATAACCTTTGGTCGATCGCCAAAATACTTTGGTCGATCATGTATCTTTGAATAGCTCTTTATCCCATCGGCTAAAGTCCCCAAAATGGTTGTTTGTTAACTGTGTTAATGGATTAAGTGGATTTTTGAGTTTTTTAGTATTTTTACTTTATCCCTTTGTACTTTGATTTTTCTTGGTCTTACATCTGAGTTTCAAGCTCGGGGTTTATATGGAATAAGGCGAAGCATTATGGAAGATTGATTGAAAATCAAGGTGTCCAGAGAGGCATTAAACTAAGATTGTGCACGTTTGGATACTCTTCATCAACATAAGAGGCCAAAATATAGGTTTGCCTATTTTTAGAACTATTGTGGGGCCTATGATAGGTGGTTTGAATGTTCCAGCGAGGAAAGTGGGGTTTGAGGAAAATAAAAGGGTTTGGTCAATCGGCAAAAGGGTGAGGGGAGCAGTTTAGCCGATCGTCCAACTATTGGAAATGAATATCCAATCGACTAAACGACTCGATTTCCCAACCCTATAAAACAATCGACAATGCTCTATTTTCCTCATATCTCAATTCTCTCTCTCTCTCTCTCTCTCTCTCTCTCTCTTTCTTCTTGGTTTTATCTCTTTCTCATTAATATTATGTTATTTTGTGAGTTATCTTTCTTATTTCTCCTTGACAATGGACCCATACTAGCCAATCGTTGTGGAGGAGGAGTATGTTCATGTATTTGATCCATCTGTGGAGGTCATGGAAGGAGTTGATGTGTCATCTGAGCCGGAGGTGGAGGGTGATGTTGTAGAGTGGCCGAATTTTTTTTTGTGGGACTGAGGGGACATCTGGGGGTAATTTGGCATGATGATGACTGGGAAGGTGCTTATTTGAGGGATAGGATGCTATTGTCAAGGTAAGGGTACTACCGTGAGAGACTTCTCTTTATGAGGATGCTGATGATATAGAGCTGCTCTCACGGGAGTGCGATACTAATCGGGTGTTGGGGATTCATCCTAATGATGCTCCATGGGTAAGCTTTATTTATTCATGTTTTTTTTTCTTAATTCATTTTTGCGCTCTTTATGATGTTGTTTTTTTAGGAAACGTGATAAATAAAGTGGAGAAATGACCACTCAAATCGTGGTAATGATAGTTTTTGTTATGCAAGAATAAGGGGAGGCCCAAAAATAAATAGAATATGAATTCTTACCTAGGACCTAGCATGAAAAAAATGATACGTGTATATATGTTATAATGAAAAATGGGAAAAATTATTTTATGAAAATGCCATGATGAGATGATAATAATAGTAAACGGTGATAAATGCCAATATCATACCAATGATAATAATGAAGAGGGTAATGCAATAATGTGGTATAAGAATGATAATGAATTAATAATGATTACAATAATGGTAACAATGAAGAAATGATAGTAAGGTATTAATAATGATGTCCTTAATAGAAAAATGATAATAAAATAATGTGAGAAAAATGATATTAATGGTAAAAATAATGGTGATAAAATAATAGTAATGGTGATAAAGACATGATATGAGGAGTACTGTTGGTAAATATAATGATAATGATAGTATAAAAAATGTGATGATATGGTGGTGAGTAGGAGGTATGTTTTTTAGGGGTGTTCTAAAAGAGAAAAATGTGATATAGTTTGAGCTGTGGTAAAAAAATAATTGATAATAGTATTAAATGGTGATAGTAATAATAATGATGATAATGATACGTAATGCTAGTGCTTATGATGATGATGATGATGATGATGATGATGATGATAATAATAATCATAATCATCATCATCATCATCATCATCATCATCATCATCATCATCATCATCACTATTATTAATAATAATAATAATGATGATGATGATAATGATTTTGTTTAATTAGTAATTATTAGGGTGGTGTTATTAATGATCGATAAGAGTTGGAAATGAAAATGGAGGGGGGTAAGGGGTGTGTGTTAGTTTACAGGAAAAAGAACCCGAGCACTTAGAGGTCGGTAGGGATATGACAAGTGTAAGAGAAACATTTATAATTGCACATTTTATTTTTAATTGTCTTATCCCATTACACCCCACTGCACATTCATGATCGTTCTCAAGTCTTTGAAGAGAAGAAACGTTGGTGACATTTACAAGATTGAAGATCGTTCATCGCAACTTTTACATGATAAGAATTATGAAGTGGCTTGTTAAATCTTTAAATTTACAGGGGTTATTTTAAAAGCGTTTGCATTTAAAAGTTTTCAAAATGATTTTTTAAGAATTTTTGAAAAATTTTCTAACTCGTTAGAACGAGATTGATATATCATTCAAACAAGTTGTATAAGGTCATTAGAATGAGGTTCCTTTATTCGAACGAGATATTGAATGTTTCCTTTTGGGTTCGCTCTGGAATGTCATTTAAAGTTTCATTGGAAACCGTTCGAACGAGATCAGGTACTTTATTCGATGGAGGTGGTAGTTGGTTTGAACGATTACGGGTGTTTTTATTTTTTAAACAAATCTTTTCCAACTATTTAATCCCTATCTCTTTGCAATAAATTTCCTCATAAATAGAGATACGGGACCAAACTTTTGATATAACCCCTTCATGCTCTTTATCAAATTGGTATCATAGTAGGTTACACTAATTTATTATGTGATCTTTAAATTTGGGATTATATGGACAATTTGTATAATAGGTTATCTATTTTTTATGGGTCAAATTATGCATATTGGAAGGCTCAAATGAGATCGGCACTAAAGTTAATTGACGAGAGAGTCTAACTTGTTTGTGAAAGAGGGAGAACACCACTGACTGTGACTAACGATAATGTTGAATGTCTTAAACTTATCACTACCTCTACTGAGATTGATTTTAAATGTAGTAATTTTAACTCCTATGGCTTGAGCGTAATTTCTAGTACAATCACTCTCGATGAGTGTCGTCAGATTATGACGTGTACCAAATCTAAGAAAGCGTGAGATACTATATAACTCACTCACAAGGGTACTAATGTTGTGAAAGCTTCTAAGCTACAAAATCTCACCAGAAAGTTTGAAACTATAACCATGCTAGAATCTAAGACTTTTATTGAATTTTTTGCTACATTATTTGATATAGTCAATTCTAGTTTTAATTTGGGTGAGAGAAATCCTGAGACGAGAGTTGTGAAAAAGATTTTGAGATCCTTACCGTCCCATTTTATCCCTAGAGTTACGGTGCTTAATTCGTTGGAAATTTTAGATACACTTAGGTTAGAAGAACCCCTAGGAGACCTTAAAACTTATGAAAATGATATGTTCCATAAAAGTCAAAATCTAAAATAAAAAGGGATTGCCTTTAAATCCCAATCTAAAAATAAATAGGAAGTCTCTTCTAAATCCGAATTTGATTTTAATCTCAATGATCTTAACCTTTTTGTGGAAAATTTCAAAAAAAAATCTCAAACTAGGAAAAGAAAATTCTTCCGAAGAAAATAAAAGTTTTAAGAAAAATAAATATTTTAAATCAGTCAAATATTTTTTCAAAAAGAGGAAAGTACCCTAAGAAATACGAGGAACGATGATATGAGTGCGAGGGTAAGGGTCACAAAGATCACGAGTGTGTTACAAGGTTAAAGAGATAGGGCAAAGGTAAAGCTTATACATAACTTCCCATGTGACTCCTAGCTACAGCGAGGTCGAGTTGGTGGATTCTGGGGACGAATAAACGAATATACATAACTTCACCATGTTCATGTCCAATCATGTTAGTACATCCAATACCCCTCACGCCGATGAGGAAGTTTCTAAATATGAAGACCTCGACAGTGTGTCTAGTCATTTTGGAAATAGTAAGGGAGTGACAATTTGAGTGAGGGAGAAAATGGACTTTGATGAGTCTACACCGAGCTTTACACTGAGTCATTTAAAATGAAAAAGTAAAACAAAAATTTAGTAAGTAGTATGGTATTGCTTGAGAAAGGGTTGAAATGATTAAGAGAGAGAGAGAGAGTCATCAATGAGAATTTCTTTGAGAGAGGGAGTCATTTTTGTGGAGAGGGATATGACTTGACCAACAAAGTGGATAGTCTTACGACAGATCTTCAAGTTGCATGATAGACTCATAAAAAATAGAAATCCTATATATCCTAACTCGAGAAAATATCAAACATGCCCAGGAGGTCCAAGATACTATAAATGATACATCGAAGAAGATAGGTAAGATGTTCCCCAATCCTACTTTAGGATTTACGTAGAGGAAAGGAATAGTTTACGAAGGTGAATCCACTTCCCATGCCACACCGAAACCAGTTCCTAAGTTTGTGCTGAATCCATATGGGCCTCAACCTAAACCACCAAAGAGAGTTCAACTTAATTGAGCTAACCAAGGTAGACCCAAACAGGTTTATGTTTGCACCTATTATAAAAGAAGAGGTCACCGTAGGGAATTTTTCTACAAGTTCGAAAGAACTCCATGTACACATACTCTTGTGCACCGCTATAGAGATTTTTCTAGTCCTAAAGATCCAGTTGAGTTCCTAGTCTCCATTTCTCTAATCTTAATGGAAGAATTTTAAAGGATATCTATGCCTCTTGGTACGACTATAGTTAACAATGATAAGGACAAACAAAATTTTACCTTCACATTGGTACTTAAGCAAGATGACAAAGACCTTATTATACGTGTTTCTCTCAATGTTCAAGTACTTCCCATGAGTATTTTCATAGTGGCTTCTCTAGGCACATGACCGGTAACAAGTCATATTTTACTGACCTTGTGGATTGGAAGGAAGGCAAAGTCACCTTTGGAGATGGGAGTAGGTCTAGCATTTTAAGTTATGGTTGTGTTGAGATACCTGCATTTCCTAAGATAAACAATGTTCTATACTTCGAAGGGTTGAAAGAAAATTAAATTACCATAAGCCAACTTTACGATGCAAAATTTATGATAAAGTTTGATAGGTCTGAGTGTAACGTATATGATCAATCCGATGGACGATTACTACTAGAAGTAAGGATCAATGATAATTGTAGTGGGATCATTCTGAAGTCCTCCTTTATGTGCAACAATTCCATGGTATCCTATATGGACCTTTGGGATCAATGACTATGTTATGTGAACTTTCGAGATTTTGAGAGATTAGTGAAGAAAGGCCTAGTTCATGGCTTACCATCATTTGGGAAACCAACTTCCTCAATTTATAGTCCTTGAAAATAAGGAAAATATATTTGAAGTCCCTATTGAAAGTCGAATACCATTACCACCTCCCTCTTATCGGAGTTGACTCGCATGGATCTTATGGTCCCTCCTCGTACAGAGAGCATAGGTGATAAGCCATACATTCTCGTGATGGTCAATGACTTTTTAATATTATCTATCGTGGGGTTCTTATAGAAAAGTCTGATGCGGCTCAGTTCCTCATAATCAAGTGATGTGTCCTAAAAAACCAAAACGGTCTCACTATTAATTGAATGCGTAGTTACACGACACTTAATTTAAAGAAGTCTCAGCCTCTCGTACTCCTCAACAAAATGGAATTATTGAGAGGACAATCAGATGATTCAAGAGATGACTAGATTCATTCTTCTTGAGAGAAACGTGCCAAGAAGTTTTTGGGCAGAGGTAGTGTGACACCCCGCTTATTAAAATAACGGGTGGTCAACCCTCTACAAAAATAAAAAAAGAATCTCAAATGGCTCATTCTTAGCATCACTGTCGCACGGATAAAAAAATACAACTAACCACCCAAAATTAAAATAAAGCGTATGCCCAGAGTTCCAATAATATAACACATTACAATTAAATCCACTAACATGAACTACAAAACATGAACATGTACACATATAAAAAACTTCACAAAAAAAAGAATCAAATAAGCTGTCGATTAACAGACCCATACAATGTATCAAATGTCTTAAATATAAATCATATACATCAATAAAACACTTCAGTAACACACTCCCGATTAACATTGCTGGTCCTTAACTAGATTAATAAAAATGAGATGTGACTATATCAAAAATCCTGTAACAATCCCCATGTATGGCAGCTCCATGGACTCTGGAGTGGAAGCTCATCCTTGGCGTCCTTGTGGTGGGACACCTAAAAGATAAAACAAAGGAAAAAAAACAAAAAATATTTACGGGTCAGCGCCCGATTTTAAAACCTTTTAGAAAGTGAATTAAAATGCATAATAATTATGAAAGCGAAATTCCATAATTAAGTTTGTGTTGCCCTCTCTTGAGACTCATACTCACCCCTCAACTATAGTGCACACCTAACGTATGCATTTTAAATATTAGTTAAGCTACCCGACTCATCTATGGATAACCCAACCTCATGCTTAAGCGTTAACCCACCCTCGCGTATATAATTCAGACCAACATAAAAGCTTTTAATACCATTCTCAATGATCATATATCAATTCATTACTAATAACTTTCACTAGTTATAAGCATAGTGATTCACACATTAATAATTAAACCCTGTATAATATTACTCTCATTATTATACATGACTTATCATTTCACATCAAGTACACATACATATCACTCACTATATGTATACTGACCATACCTCAGAGCATTATCTCACTAGATGCAGTCTCTAAGTGCTACCATATTCCAGGGAATTCTCACACCATCTAGGGTACCAACCGTCAAACTCTCAGAATGACTTGGTAAAAAAAAGTACAAACGTATGGGAAGCGACCATAGTTCCTTACCTGAAAGTGTGATGAATCATACCCAAGATGTCTTATAAGAGTCACACTTTAAAAATATTGGACGCAATGACCTGGAGACTATAGTATCCCTACATTCAATAGCCAGTGGATTCACCCACATCGCTCAACTTCCCATGATACCACTAGAGGGGTATGTTCCACATAATATATCAGACACACACAATATATATATATATATATATTAGAGAAGAGGGACGGAACCCCCACATATATTATTAGACTAAATAGAGAAACAGCCTCTCCGTGGCATAACTCAGACAAGAAAATCTAGAGGTTGAGCTCAATGCTCTAGATTTAATTAAAAACTTAAAAATTTGGGGATTTATAATATCCCATTACACACAGAAAAAACAAAATAATAAAAAGAGAAATTTGGAACTTTATAAATAGTTCCATTTTAATTTCATCATTTTTTCCTAATAGTAGGAAGGCCAGCCTTGTCTAAGTTAACAAGACCTTTACTAATAAGAGGGAGAGAAGAGAAATTTTGGAAAATTTCTTATTTCTGGGATGAAGTAGCTAGAGAAGCAAGCGAATCAGCCACTGTGTTAAACTCCCTCCAAACACGAACAATAGAAAATTAGGGAGGGAGTTGAGAACTCTACAGATCTTCGAAAATTAACCATGGAGGTTTTCCTTTCTTCTTTATCAAATCCACCAATATCTTCGAGTCAGACTCAATAATCATATTTGAGAAATTCCATGGATTACACAATTTGATACCTTCTCTGAATGCTAGAACCTCTTCTTGGATGGAGGTTTTCCTACCCACTCCTATAATATAAGATACCATAAATTTACCTGAATGATTCCTTATAATACCTCCTATTCCACTAGGCCCAGGGTTGCCTAAATATGACCCATCAATATTTAACTTCAAAAAACCAACTGGAGGCTTAGTCCATATGCATTTGTAAATCAGATGCTCTTTGGGCTCAGTCTGTAAGCTAAACCATTTAATAACATAAAAGTAATCCTCAGTAACTCTATCGTTAAACACATAAATATCTACCAGCTTAGAGATTAAAGAGTTCACATTATAAATGATGGGGTCTGAATTAAGAAGTTTTTCCTCAAAATGCTTAAGGTTTCTAGCATTGCATATCTCCCACATAATGATCTTTGACATATTAATGTGAATAAATTGTTAATGATCTCTTCTTGGCATTTTCAGCCACCAAGAGATAAGCATACTTCTACAACTTTGGAAATTCATACTAACACCCATTTGTTTTCCATAGAAGTTCCACACTTCAGTTGAAACTGGGCACCGAATACAGAAATGATTGATAGATTCTATTTTTAACTCACACATCATACTTATGCATACCATCTCATATCTGAATGTGTATATATCAATAAACCTGGCTACCTGTGTATATCACTCATTACACTAGGTGATAATTCCTCACATATATTCCCAATTCGCTTTATTACTCAATCACCCACTTAAGCTTTAATAATCAATCGCACATATTATTAATCATCAAGATTGATATAACTCAGGATACATGACTTCTCTCAACTAGTCCGCACCGAATATCTTAAATAAGGAACCGGAGTATTAATCTCCCTAATATACTTTCATAATCATCACGATGTCTCCCTACCATCGTATAGTATCGTCATCCCTATTTTTACATCATAAACATTAATATCACTAAATATTAGAAGGTTCTCAATCACTAAGCCCATTTGTGAAGGAGTTAAAAAAGTGTTAGAAAAGTGTGACATGAGAACTGAACCGATGGTTTCCAAAAATGAATCGGTCCGTAGCACTGAAGACAGTGAACAGGACCGATGGCTACAAAAATGAACGCCCCCGCTGCTTCATAAATGAACCGATCCGAGGACCAAAAATCGAATCGGTCCAGCCTGTTCAGTTTTTATTCCGTATGAGATTTACCCCAAATCTCTATAACCCATTTCTAGCCTAACTCCACCAATATTTCCACTATCCAAATCATATATCTAACATCCACTTTAAGGATTTATCAATAAAATTAAGATTTAACTATATCTAACATCAATTTCAAGGGTTTATCAACAAAATAAATATTTAACCCTTAATACCCAAAACACAACAACCCACCAATTATTTATACAATAATTCACACACAAGAATTATTTAGCATGTTTAATCACTTGCCTTAATGTTGTAGAATTTGAATCCTCTTTATAGCAGCGGATTTGGTCGGAAAATCCCAAGATTCCTCTTCCCTCTCTCTCTTTATTAGGTATCTCTCAAGTGGGTTTTCTCACAACTGAGATTGGCTAACTCTCTCATAAGCCTAATAACCGATATATCTATTAATCCCAACTTTAAATGATAATACACACGTAAAATGACTCGTATATCCCTATCTGAGTCCAACTAGCCAAAAAGACTCTGGAACCCAAATACAACCCCCGAGCACTCATTTTGACTATCTCGACCCATCTCGGATCAACCGTGCACTCCAAGTTGACATCCGAGATTCTGATAATAAAAATTACAATCCCAACCTCATATAACTCACACATATATGCCCTGATTGAGAAATAATCAATTTCCACCGCTTATATTCATATACGATGAAATAACATATCATATGATTTTATTTACTTTATCACACTAGTAAATATACAATTCAAATAAATATGAACTCTTCTACAAAAATTAATATTTATCTTAAATTCCTATTTTAATTCTCACTTATTTTAAATTACAACTCACAAGGTAATGTAATATAAATAATAAATACTCCCAAGTAAGGGGTATTACAACCAGTTAATACTGCTTGCCATATGGTGAATAGGTTATATCTTCTTCCACACACGTTAGACACGCCATATGAGTTTTCTATAGGAAAAAACCTAACCTATCATATTTTTGAGTCCTCTTGAGTCCTTTCTATATTTTGAGATATATAGAGCACTTAAGAAAGTTCGACTGTCGAAGCGATGAGTGGAAATTTATTAGATATTCGTCCTTAAGTAGGGGTTATATGGTGATTAACCTTGCAATATCTAAGGTTATGGAGTCATTAAATTTTGTGATTGGAGACAACGAGCCGTAGACATTTATTGACCCTAGCCCCAAGTGTGAGAATGATGAACCCCCCGGTGATGATCCCATTATTCTTCATACTACCCCTGAGGAACCCACACTTGATTTAGCGGATCCACCCTCTTTGGTTTGAAAGATTCATGACTCTTTATCTATAATTGGTGATCCCACACTAGGTGTCAAGACTTGCTCTCAACTTGAGAATCTGGTTAGCTAATTTTACTATGAAAAAAGAATTCAAGGACGAGAATTAGATATCTGCTATGCAAGATGAGTTACTTTAGTTTCACAAGAATGATGTCTAGAAATTAGTCCCATGACTTAGCGAGACTAATGTTATTAGTACCAAGTGGATTTATAAGAATAAGATGGATGATAATGGTACCATAGTTCACAATAAGTCTAGGATGGTTGCTCAAGGTTACATACAGATTGAGGGTGTAGACTTTGATGAGACTTTCTCTCCTATTTTTAAGCTCGAGTCCATTTGCTTACTACTCACCATAGCATGTCATCTAAGCTTCAAGTTATATAAAATGGATGTCAAGAGTGTCTTCATTAATGGAATTATGCAAGAGGAAGTATACACGGGACAACCAAAGGGGTTCGAAGACTCAAAGAACCCGGGACACGTCTTTTATCTTAAAAAGGCCTTGTATGGTTTGAAAAAATCACCTCGTTCTTGGTATCAGATGATCACTTTTTATCTCTTAGCTCATGGATTTAAGAGAGGGGGTGGATAAGGCGTTATTTATGAGGAGAGAGAGTGGTACTATATTGATTACCCAAGTCTATGTGGATGACATAGTATTTAGATCAACGTTTTCCTAACATGCTCACATGTTTGAGGCGGAGATGAAAAGAAATTTTGAGATGATCATGGTTGGTGAGCTTACATTCATCCTAGGTCTCCATGTCTGTCAACTTGAGGATTGGATATTCATATCTCAATCCAAATATGCTAGGGACCTAGTAAATAAGCTTTATTTAGACTTTTCTAAGAACTCACGCACCCCTATGAGTACATCGAATAATCTTAGCAAAGACATTTTACGTAAGGACATAGAGCAAACACTTTATAAGAACATGATAAGTAGTCTTGTCTAATTGACTACTAGTCATCTTGACATTGCCTTGACCGTTGGAGTTTGTGTGCATTACCAAGCGTCCTTGAGAGAGTCACACTTGATCGCACTTAAACGTATCATCAAATACATGAGTATAACTCTTTTCTACAATACTTGGTATTCCTTTGACACCAATGACTGCTTGTTCGCCTATTCGGGTGTAGATTGAGCCAAGGATGTTGATGGTTATAGGAGCACCTCGGGTGGGTGTTT
Organism: Sambucus nigra; assembly: GCA_949130495.1. Classification (NCBI taxonomy): domain Eukaryota; kingdom Viridiplantae; phylum Streptophyta; class Magnoliopsida; order Dipsacales; family Adoxaceae; genus Sambucus; species Sambucus nigra. The sequence goes on from OX422214.1 coordinate 353,866,073, forward strand.
TTTTTACTTTCGGAGTGTTCTTGTCTCTTAGTTGATCAAGAAGAAAAACTCCATATCTTTGTCCATGGGGGAGGCTGAGTATATAGCCACCGAGAGTTCTTGCATGTAACTCTTATGGATGAAGTAAATTTTGGAAGATTATGGGATTTTCCAAGGCCCATTGACCATTTCGTCTAATAATACGAGTGCAATTCATATATTTATAATTTGATCAAACATTCTTGTATGAAGCACATTGTGATCATTTAATTCGTGATATCGTTGAGGTAAAGGACGTGTTCTTGATCTTTGTGAGAACTAAACATCAATTTTTTGATATTTTCAGAAAACCTTTATATGTGCTTAGATTCGAGAATCTTAGAAAGTCTTTGGGTATTTTTTTCGTTGATTGAGTTTGAGTTCTTTATCTAGTATAGGGTGATTGGCATGTTCATATATTTTGTTCCTCGTGATAAATTGTACTTCTATGTATTTATATTCTTTTCTTTGAAAAATCTTAAAAAATGCAAAAATATCTTCGATTTTTAAGAAAAAGTTTAATAATTTCGAAAAAAGATTTTATTTTAGATTTTTTTTTTGAAAAAGACAAAAAGATTTTCGTACACTCATTTTTTACCATATCTGAATAAGCATTTAAAATATTCGAATCATCCATACATTCCACCCATTCATGTTACTTTTTCATGGTGTTTTAAAACATGACTTCCTTTCTTTAGTGTGCTCAACAATCCATGGATCACATTTCATTGTTCATTGATAATTCCTTTGTTCATGCTAGAATTTGTAAACCTTTATTGCACACATGCACAAGTGTTTTGAACAATGTATTGCCTATCATATGTGAAAAACAGTGTTCTCATCTTATTCATTCTTAATAATGAACAAAATATACTAGAGATAAATTGTGCTTGTAAGAACCATTGTTCGGATTTTGTTTGCCAATTTTTTTTATGTTAAGTAATGAAAAGGGGCTACGACAGAGTAAATTATCATTATGTTAAAAGCAACCATTTGTAAAAAGAGCCTAAAAGATTAGTGGCACACAAAAACAAAAGTGTCAAGGCTAATTTTATTTCATTGATGTTTCGCTACACATGAGCATTTTAATATATTCAAAAATTTGAGAGTTAATTATTAAATATGTGAGATTTTGAGGGTGTTATAAATTATACAATCAACGGATTTGAACAATGGACTCACTTTAAAAACATTAAATAGTTTGGCGTTATTTATTTGAGAAGCATTTAAATTCATGGCATGTTTCATAACTCAAGTCAATTTCATCTTGTTCAACATTCATAATATTCTGCACCTAAAGTTAAAGTTAAGTTCTTTCTTTATAAGTATCTCCTTGACATTCTGCACCTATCTTATGAATGCCTATGTTTATTTACCTACGGAAAATGTTCAAACAATTACATTACGCTTTCATGATTCGAATATTTTAGTGTTATTCTATGCTACAATGTATTTGTACCTATATATATTTTTTATACATATATTTTATTATATAATTGAGAAAATTAAAAAAAATCCAAAAGTCATACTAACTTCGAGTTCTTTCTTTTTCATATCTCCTTATACATCTTCGAAATCTTATCGCATGTACTTAATTGCTTATATTTGTGATGTTGTTTCATTTGGATTTATGCGGTGCTTATTCATGATTAGTTTCTAACACTTTTTCTATTACGGACAAAAATGGGGAGAATAAATTGAGGGGGAGTTTTTTTCTTTAAACCCCCTTGATGATGATTTTATGGACCACACAAGATGAAAATTTTCAGTTGAAAACTTATACATTTATGTGTTTCCGTTTCTTAGTTTGGGAGGGCATTAGTTGTATTAGTCTTAGGGGTCAATTTTGGCTTCAGTTTGTATTTTGTACTCGAATAGCCAAAGGGGGAGATTTGTAAGTGAAAAAAATCTAATTACTGATTTTACATTTATTTGTATTATCCTTTTACACACCACTGAACCTTCAAGATCATTCTCAAGTCTCCGAAGAGATGAAGCATTGGTAACATATGAAAGATTGAATATTGTTCGTCACAACTATACCCGATAAGAGTTATGAAATGGTTTGGTAAAGCTTTACATTTCTAGGAGTTATTTTAAAAGATTTTCATTTAAAAGTTTTGAAAATGTTATTAAAATGATTTTTTAATAATTTTTGAAAAACTCACTGACTCCTTATAACAAGATTGATATATCGTTCGAACAAGTTGCATAAGGTCATTAGAATATGGTTCCTTCATTCTAATGAGGTATGGAACATCTCTTTTTGGGGTTGCTCTAGAATGTCATTCAAAGTTTTGTTAGAAATCGTTTGAACGAGATCAGGTACATCGTTCGAATGGGGTGGCAATTCATTCCAACAAGTAGGCATTTTTTTAACAAATCTTTTCCAAATATTTAATCCCTACCTCTTTGCAAAAACTTTCCCAATAAATAAAGATAGGGGATTAGACTTTGAAAAAGCCTTTTTAAAGTCCTTTTCGTGATCAATCTCCATAATTATTTCATCCAAACCCATTAAATATTTGGGGATCACTTTTCCAAATGAATAAGAACATAATAAAAAGTTCAACTACTGAAGAAGATATGGGGATCACTTTTCCAAATGAATAAGAACATATTTGGGGATCACTTATAGAGATTTTTTCTACCACTAATTTTTGGAGTCGAGGCTCTACTACTGAAGAAGATAGGAATTTCTTATTCATGAGGGTGATCCGTGGATACCGAGGCAAGGTCTACTTGATGTTGGCGGCATTGGACTGCATCCTTTTTTATTGAAGATTTGAAGACTCTACCGCATTATACTTAGTGGATGTCTAAGTATTTTGTAATTTTTTAGGTGTCTATCAATTCTAATACAATTCTATATGTAAGTTTTGTCCAAAAGGGTTTTTTCCTTAATTTCATGGTCTGCTTATTTTTTTTGGGAATTTGGATTCAATTTATTTTGCATGTTCACCTTAAATTTAGAAAAGATTTAAAAATATTCCAACTTCTTTCTATTTAAGGTCATAAAGGGGACCAAATGTAGAAACACGGGGTTTCGATGGTGTCTTTTTGGATTCAGGACCAGCCCATGATTGGTTATGTTTATTGGTCAGTGGGAACCGAGGGTTAGGTGATTAAGTGTGGATGTATGATGCCTCAAACATAGAGAGGGAGAGATCTTCGTATAGGTGTAAGGTATCCATATTTCAAACTTTGGTTTTAGCAAACATTCAAAATATTCCAATCTCTTTATATTTAAGGTCGCTAGGGGGACCAAATTTGGAAACGTAGAGTTTCGAGGGTGTCTTTTAGGATGCAGGACCACCGCATGACTGGTTATCCTTCCTGGTTAGCCAGAACAGAGGGTTAGGCAGTTAAGTGTGGACATATGGTGATTGAAACACGAAGAGGGAGAGAACTCCGTCGAGGTTTAGGGTATCCTAATTTTAAAATTTGACTTTGATAAAGATATAAAATATTCCAACGTCTTTCTATTTAAGGTCACAAAGGGGACAAAAAGTAGAAACACAAGGTTTTTATGGGGTCTTTCGAGATTCGGGACCACCTCATAACTGGTTATCAAAATATTCCAACCATTTTCTATTTAATGTCGTTAAGGGGATCGAACGTAGAAACGCGAGGTTTCGATGGCATATTCCGGGATGAAAAACCACCTCCCGACTACTTATCCTTCCTGGTTAGACGGAACCGAGGGTTAGGCAATTAAGTGTGAACATATGGTGATTCCAAAATAAAGAGGGAGATAATGTCGTAGGAGTGAAGGGTATCCTGATTTTAGACTTTGGTTTTAGTAAAGAATCAATATATTTCAACCACTTTCTATTTTAGGTCACTATGGGGACTTGGTGTAGAAATATAGGGTTTCAAGGGAATCTTTAGGGATACGGGTCCACCTCGTGATTGGTTATCTTTACTGGTTAGCGAGAACCAAGGGTTATGCGATTAAGTGTGGATATATGGTGATTTAAACACTGAGAGGCAGAGAGCTCCGAATAGGGGTAAGGTATCTTGATATTAGACTTTTGTTTTAGCAAAAATTAAAAATATTCTAACCCCCTTTATATTTAAGGTCATTAAGGGGACCAGACGTAGAGACGCGGGGTTTTGATTGCATATTTCGAAATGCAGGACCACCTCATAATTGTTTATTCTTCCTAGTTAAAGGGAAATGAGGGTTAGGAGATTGAGTCAGAACGTACTATGATTATAAAATTAATACTGAGATGAATCGGTGCAGGGTATCATGATTTTAGACTTTGATTTTAGAAAAAAATCACAATATTCCAACCTCTTTTCATTTCAAGTTGCTATGGGGACCAGATGTAGAAATACGGGTTTTATAGGGATTCTTTTGAGATCAGGGAGTCCCTCACAACTAATTATCCTTCCTAATTAGCATGAAACAGGGATTAGGTGATTTAGTGTAAAAGTATGGTGATTCAAACACAGAGAGGGAGATATGTCCATAGAGGTGTAGGGTATCCTAATTTTAGACTTTGGTTTTAGTAAAGATTCAAATTATTCCAATCTCTTTCTATTTAAGGTTGCTAAGGGGACCAGACATAAAAATGCAGGATTTTGATGGCATCTTTAAGGATGAGGGACCACCTCATGACTGGTTATCCTTATTGGGTAGAGGGTTGGGAGATTAAGTGTGATCGTATGGTGATTCAAACATTGAGAGGGAAATAGCTCCGTATAGGTATAGGGTATCCTAATTTTAGACTTTAGTTTTAGTAAAGATTAAAAATCTTCTAACCTCTTCCTATTTAAGGTCGCAAAGGGGGACCATACGTACAAATGCAAGGTTTCTATGGAATCTTTAGATATAGGGATTGCCAACAGAGGACTTTTTGAGGAATTAATTGGACTATTATGGACTTTTGGAGAGGCAGATGATGTTGAAGCCTCTCCTAGTGACTAGGGAAATTTTGTTAACCCGAATTTGGGTGTTATTGATTAAGGAGGTTCTCGTAGGAGGGGGAAGAAAGTATCCTCGGAGAGGGTGCCTTAGAGGGCCGATGGATAACAACATGGGGATGAGGGGGAGTAGTATCCAAAGATAGAGATGGGTTTTAGAGGACAGTGATTGAGGTGGTTGGTGATAAATAGAGGGAGGTCTTGACGGGAGGTTCAAATGCACGAGGAATAATTCTCAAGTTAGATGTATATAGGGAGCTCCCAATTAGGGTTTGAGGGATCAAGGGAAAGTTCTCTGGATAGATATATAAAGGGATGTACCGATTGAGAGAGATCGAGGAAAGTCCCCGACAGTGGGTGATGGAGATAGGGAAAAACCTAGGCCTTGGAGGAGGTCTTACCCACCTATGTTGAGGGATTTATTAGGTTCACATGAGGGAATGGGGATGGAACTATGGCTAGGAGGGGATAATTTGGGTCCCTTGGAGTGACTTTCAGAGTGTGGAAATACTCTTTCTTTTATAAACTTTATCCCTTTGGAGAATTATTGGACTTTGGTGACTTGGGTGAGCCCTTGGCGGAGGTGCAGATGGCACAATATATGGAGGAAGGTATAGCTCGGGGGAGGGCTGAGATGTAAGGGATAACTATTTCTAATATTTACACATTGGAAGATAGAATAAGGGAGTTAGAGGGGGAGGCCAAATGGAGGGCTCATGAGGGGGAAGCTGCTCAGATGGTCCCTGCGAGGAGAGTGACTATTCTTATGAATTTTCCTGAAGTGGAATACATGGATGACGATTATATGATCAGGTCCCCGATCCAGACGTCAACTCATTACTTGGATCGCTTGTACCCAGGAATCCAGGATACCTTAGGAGAAGGGGGTATGCTGATTTAGTTTCTTATGCCTTTTTAATTTTCTTTTTCTTTGTATTTGGGATTTCCTCATACTGATCATTTTTATTAATTTTTTGTACTTGTAAGCAGGTATTAGTACCTATAACCAGTATATAGAACATGATAATTCAGTGTCCATCCTCATATTTGGTATTTATTCATTCTCTCCTAGCCTTTGGTCCTGTCATGTCTCAGGGTAATCGAGCAACTCCCAGTTCCCATACTAGGATCTACTCCCACGTGTCCTCTTATCGTGAGGAGATTTAAAATTCTATTGTTGGGTAAATGCACCCTCATGAACCTTTTCCTTCTCCTATCCGATCGATCCATAAGTTTCCCATGAATCCCGATGAATTAAGAGATACAACTGATGTTGTTGAGAGGGCTAGAGGGCCCGCCGTGATGAGCATTTGGGATTTTATTGGCTAGGTGGGGGGGGGGGGGGGGGGTCTGTTTCCACCCATTTATACAATTGACCCTAATTTCTTATTTTTTGCATTATGATACATTCTTTATTTGATTGGATGAGATATATTTTTTTAATACTTTATATTGCATTTATTGAGATTTGACACGTGTTCATGACATTATATATTTTATTAGTGGACATCCTGATATTATATGTCCAATTTACCCTTGTTTTACCGTTATCGAATGCTGAATATGTGTATGAAACAGAATAAGCCTACACTCTTTTTACTAAGATGGTATATACACATGTAGATACACTCTTGGTAAGGTATCAAAATAAAATAAAAATAAAAATGAAACTATAAATAACAAGGAGGAATGACAATAGAGGAAGGGAAAGATATAAAAATAAAGATGCCTTATATTTTTAGAGCCTTCACTTTTCGGGGGAGTCAACTTCATTTGCTTTTCTGGTGAACCACGTTATTTGAAGGGGTGTAGGAGTATAATAGGGAGGTATTCTTATTTCTTCGGACTGTGTTAGGGAAGGTTCCTTCGAAATAGCTTTTTAAGATTAGAGCATTTTTCTTTTACCAAAAGAATAGGGTGTCATTTAGTGGGGAGCCTTTAGAGAGTTTGTCTGCCTTGATATGTACCCCAGTTTACGGGGTATTTTGAGGGATAGGGGCCATAGCCTTTGGAGGTATCTTCAGAGATAGGATCACCGTCCTTTTGACCAAAAATAGGGTGTCGATTAGCGGAGAGATCTTGGTGAATCTTCTTTCCTTAAAATTTGTCACGATTTTAGGACATTTTGAGAGAGATGGGTGTTTATTTTAGGGGAAGAAGTTTATAGGGGTACCATGATCTCCCTGTTAGGCTTCTTTTTATTTTTTATAGACCTTTCGGAGTCTTTAAAATGCCATATAGCATTGTTTTATTTTACTTGATTTTTAGTCTACTTGGATTGCTCCAATATTTATTTTAGAGGAAGGATATAATGACCATAGACGTCATTTTCTCGAAAAGTATGATTTTTTCTATTTATTTGGACTAGGGACAAGGTTATGCCTTTTGTTGACTACGTATGTCTTATTCAAAGACCAATGTTTGTCTATTTGAATGTTAATGATAAAAATGTTTTCGAGAACTAGGTCTTCGTAATTCTGTCGAAACGAATAAGCTAGGGGCTCAATGTGTTTTAGCTGACTTCAAGCAAAAGGTTAGTGGTTCAAGTGGGATTTTTTTATGTAGGGTTAGGAAATGTGTATGGGCTTTCATAGTCTTCCTTTCGCGTTACGACCAATGTTTTTTAACCTTTTAGTTTTCACAAGAGGCAGGTTTAAGGAAATAATTTCTTCAATTGATTAAGATCGAAGGGTTGGAAAAATGCGACTCCATCAAGATCTGTTATGGTAGCCGCCCCTCTGGAGTTTATTTTTATGACGAGATAGGGTCCTCCCCAATTGGGTGAAGGTTTGGTAATTTATTTGAGGATGAGGTAACAATCTTGGATGTTTCTCCTTCTGACTCGTGTGTTGAATGCCCGGGCGATGCCTATTGGTAGCCTTGGTTATGATAATCAACTTTTAACCTACTCTCCTCGAGGAGAGCTAGTTCAGCATAACGGTCTTAAACCCAATCAGATTTTATTATTTTAATATCATGCATTTTCTTCAGTAAGGGCACCTCGTTTTCTATGGACAGGACATCTACCATGCGATAAACTAGTGAGTAAGTGTGGCCCCAATGGAGTTTTACTTTATAGTACGGTAGCCCCAGAGGGCATATGGGAGTTTTTCTGACCAGTAGATGTAGGATTCAATCATCTTGCTAATAATGTTTTTGGCATTCTTGTTAGCAAGCTTCGATTGCTTAGTTAATTTGGGGTCGGTAGGGGGTGATTTTTTATGGGAGATTCCATAGTCATGCAGTAGGTTTGAGAGATATGTCTCAAAGTGAGACATGTTGTCTGATACTATCTCATGAGATATGCCAAAGTGGCTCCCTATGAATTTAGCCATTTATTAGAATTCAGAACTATATAATATCTGTCATCTAACCATTTGGTGAAAAAATCGATGGTGAGCGAGATGAACTCATGTCTCGTGAAGGTCTTGGTAGTTACCTTCCTTGTGATGCCAATCCCTAAGTGGAGAATGACTAGGGTCAGGTCATGAAATATAGCTCTTTGGGAGGTAAATGCTATCGATATGGATAAATTTGACACTTAAGGCACCTCTTGACATAATCTATATAGTTTTTTCGTATGGTGGTCCAGTAGTATGACTGCTGGAGTATTTTTTGGAAAGGGTGTGCTCACTCATGTGTGGGACACATTCACCGCTATGGATTTTGTAAATTATTTTGAAGATTTAATCCTCTCTAATGCATCGTAAGTTTATTCTTCCAATCCCTCTCCAAGTCCAGTGATATAAGCCTTGTACTTGGCCATGTTGTCAGTACATTCGTATGGGATCTTGATAGACACGAGCAGTCTTTATGACTTGAGGGATATAAGGAGCATCCTGATGTTGAATCCCTTTTTGTTAGAGGTTACTTCTAAGTATAGTTGTTAATCTTGTCTATTGTTTAGAAAAAAGAGATCCTCGTTTAGTAATTATTCCTTACCTTGTTCCTTATCTGACAGGTGTTGCCCTACGAGGAGGTTGGAGATGGCTCATCCTTTAGTAGTTTTATATGTGACATACGTGATCTCAAACTCCAAAAGAATGAGAAGATATTTAGACATTCTTCTAGAGAGTGTGGGTTTCTTAAATAAATACTTTAGTGAATCCATTCACAAGATGGGTTTTATGCTGAATGACAGCATGTAGTCTTGTACTTTATGAGTGACCCATACGAGGAACACATATGCCGTTTCCAGGGCAGTATATTTGATCTCATGGGATACTAGATTTTTGTTGACATAGTAGATGGAATTTTTTTTGAGAGATTTGATGCATTGTGCGAGCATAGATATGGAAGCCTTATCGGGTATGGTTATGTAAAGACCTATTGCTCAAAGTAAGACATGTTGTCTAATACTATCTCATGAGGTATGCTAAAATAGCAGATGATGCTTCCCCTATGAATTTAGCCACTTTCTTAGCATTTATAACTACGTAAGATCCATCATCTACCCATTTTGTGAAATACTCAATGGCGACCAAGATGAACTCATGCCTCGTAAAGGTCTTGTTAGTTACCTTACCTATGATGTTGATCCCTCGGGTGGAGAACGATTGGGGTCAGGTCATGAAATATATCTCTCAAGGAGGTAGATGTTGTCCATACTCATAAATTTAAAACTTAAGACACCTCTTGATCTAATCTATATAGTCTCTCTATGTGGTGTTCCAATAGTATGACTTTCAAAGTATTTCTCCGGACATGGTGTGCCCACTCATGTGTGGTCCACATTCACTGCTATGCATTTTATCCATTATTTTGAAGATATATTCCTTATGTGATGCATTGTTAGTGTATTCTACCGAACCCTCTACAAGTCTAGTGATAGAAGCCTCGTACTTGGTCATGTTGTAGGTACACTCGTATGTGATCTTGATAGTTGTGATGAGTAGTCATGAGTTGGGGGATACAAGGAGCATCCCGATGTTGAACACTTTTTATTAGAGACTCCATCTACATATAATTTCGAATATTCTCTATCATTTAGCATAAATAGATCCTCGTCTCGTAATTCTACCTCATTTTCTTCCTCATCTAAACATTTTTCCCTATGTGGTGGCCAAAGATGGCTCTTCCTTTGATAGATTTCTATGTGAGATACGTGATCTTAAACTAGAATAACATGATAAGAAATTTGGACAATCTACCACTACACCAAACTGGGCGATTGGTCATGGAATTTATCCCTGACCAGGCAGTGGGGGTCACGGATTTGGTCCGTGACCAAATCGGGCCTGACCAATTTCGGTGGTCACGGTCCAAATCCCTTACCCACTCCCTTGGTCACGGACTTCTGATAGTTACGAACATGGTCATGACCAAGATCCCTAACCCGATTTACAGTTATGGTCACGGTAAACCTGTGACCATCACCCAATTTAAAAACGATCTGGTCACGGGCTTGGACCCGTACGAGGTGTTGGCACCTCTCACGGGGCCATGTGGGTGTTCTAAGGGTTTTTGTTCCCCGACGACACGTTTTTTAGCCTAAGTATGGATATTCTCTATTTTGGGTAGTGCCCTCAAATCGAGGGTCCCCTTACCACGCAGTCAGTTTGTGCGAATTACATTGGTTCGTGTGAGGTGTTGGTGATGCTCACGGGGCCGTTTGGGGGCGCTAAGTGGTTTCTCCTCACGACAACATGTTTTCAAGCCTAAGTGTGAATATTCTTTGCTTTGGGTCATGATCTCAAACTAAGGGTCATGTGACTTACGAGTTACATTGGTTACGTTGGAGGTGTTAGTGCCGTTCACGAGGCCGTTTGGGGGGAGTGCTAAGGGGTTTCGCCCCCCGACGGCATGTTTTTAAGCCTAAGTGTGGATATTCTCTCTTTTGGGCCTTGATCTCAAACTGAGGGTCCCATGACCACTCGATCGATTAATGTGAGTTACATTGGTCTCGTACAAGGTGTTGGTACTGCTCATGGGGCCGTTTGGCGGGCGTTAAGGGGGTTTACCCCCCGACACTACATCTTCAAGCCTAAGTGTGGATATTCTATATTTTGGGATGTGCTCTCAAATCGAGGGTCCCGTGACCATGGGATCAGTTCGTGCGAGTTACATTGGTCCCGTGCGAGGTGCTAGAGCCACTCACGTGGCCATTTATGTGGCGCTTTGGGGTTTCTCCACCCGACACCACATTTTCAAGCCTAGTTTGGATATTCTCTAGTTTGGGTCGTTCTCTCAAATCGAGGGTTCCATGACAACACGATTGGTTCCTGTGAGTTACATTGGTCTTCTGCGAGGTTTTGGCACCGCTCATGATGCTATTTGGGGGGAGCTTTGGGGTTTCTCCCTCTAAAGGTTTGTTTGGCAAGAAAATCTGTCTTTTTTGGCCTGGCCAAATGCCGCGTGTTGTAGAGCTCATTAAAATTATTATGGAAAGGTGTCCCGAATAATATGATGCGTTTTCTCATTTGGAGTTTGATAAAGTATTCAAAATGCGACTCCTATAAAGTCATGTTTGGTGGATCTTCATGAAGGCCACAATCCCCGTAATGGTAGGTATTCTCATTACAGGGAGTGTGACCTTCATCAAGATCCACCAATCCAGGACACTCCAATAGAGGATTCATATTTGGAATACTCTATCAAACTTCAATTAGGGAAACACATCATATTATCCATGACTCCTTTCCAAAAAATTTCAATGATCTCTACAACACGCAGGAACCAACCCCGTGGTCACGGGGCCGTTAAGTCGGTGCAATGTGGTTTCACCCCCCAAAAGGCACATTTTCAAGCTTAAGTGTGGATTTTTTATATTTTGGGATGTGCCCTCAAATCGGGGGTCCTGTGACCATGCGGTGAGCTCCTACGAGTTACATTGGTCTCGTAGGAGGTGTTGGCAACGCCAATGGGGCCATTTGGTGGGCGCTAAAGGGTTTTGCCCCTAATACCACATTTTCGAGGCTTAGTGTGGATATTCACCAATTTGTGTCATTCTCTCAAAACGGTGGTCCCGTGACCATGCGATCGGTTCCTAAAAGTTACATTGGTCCAGAGCGAGGTGTTGGTGCCGCCCATGGGGCCGTTTGGGGAGCATTTTAGGATTTTGCCCCCCAACGACACATTTTCAAGACTATGTGTTGATATTCTATGTTTTCGAAAGTTCCTTAAATCGGGGTCCCATGACCATGTGATTGGTTCCTACTAGCTACATTGGACCCGTGCGCCGTAATCTCACCCCTACGAGGGCCATTTTGGGGCGCTATAGGATTTCCCCTATAACGACACATTTTTAAACCTAAGTGTGTATTTTCTAAAATTATTGTCATATTCTCAAATTTGGGGTCTCGTGACCACACGATTGGTTCCTGCGAGTCACAATGGTCCCGTGCATAGTGATCGCTCCCCTAAAGGGGCCTCTTATGGGGCACTAAGGGGTTTCGCTCTCTAACGGAACGTTTTCAAGCCTAAGTGTAGATTTTATAAAATTATCATCATATTCTGAAACCGGGAGAGGTGAGAGGTGTTTTCACCTCTCACGAGGCCGTTTAGGAGGTGCTTTTGGTTTTCCCCCTCAAAAGGTAGTTTGATAAAAAAATCTACCTTTTCTGGACTTGCCAAATGCACCGTATTGTAGAGCTCATTAAATTTGTTATGGAAAGGAGTCCCAGGTTTTTTGTGTTTCATAGAGTATTCCAAATACTACTCCTCTCATTACGGGGAGTGTGGCGTTCATCCAAAACCACCAATATAGGACACTCCAGGAAACTCAAGATGGCCTCACAGGGAACTCAACTTATGCTCAGGAGACGAACGATAGGGAAACAGTTTCTATTGAGCTAGCTCGATAATAGCCCCAATGTATTGAACAACTTGTAGTAGCAGCTCGGCCCCTCTGTTATGAACAAAAGAGGTGGCCTCACCAGAAGATTAAGAGCTTGATAACCCTCATTGAGGATTTTCAAGCTGTTAATCTTCTTCTTAGGCCACCTTATAATTTAGGTTCCTTGCACCTTGAAATTAATCCCTTACAGACATTACCACTCACTCTACTCAACAAAATCGAACACCGCCAGCTAAAATCAATAATGGGAACCCTTGCTATAGTTGTAAAAAGCCGGGTAATCACTCGTGTTCCCATTTATGACTTTACTTTTATTAAAAATAACATTAATGATACTAGGAAGATTATTAGTTATTATACAATGAATATGGAAATTTTGGCTCATTTAATGGTGTATTTATTAGGAAATATAACAAGTTAAATGAAAAAATAAAGTGAGGAAGAGTTGGAGAAGAGGCTTAAAGTTTTTTTTAAAGATTTTAGAGTTTTTTAAATGTACACATTGATATATAAAAGCGTGTTACGGCTTTTTCGTTTCAAGGAGAAAATTCTAGAGGATTAAGAGAGAAAATTAAATGAATTTGACAGAATTTTTTAAGAGAGATATAAAAGGAGTTTTCAACAAAATATGAATATTATTAATATTTCAAAATCAAGTTTTTCAAGAATTTTTGGACTTTGATTCGGCGATTGTAGTTGAAGAAAATTGAGGTAGGTATTCATCCACCCAGGGTTTATTTTTGTACTTTACATGTTCGCCTTTATTTTTATATATGTAATCGTGATAAGAGGCGAATCTTTATATGTTATACTCAAATATAAATATCTTCCTTGTTTCACACATGTTTATGTAATTTTTGTTTCATATTGTGTAGTTTGGAAAAAAATGTAATTACAAAAATTCATGGGATATGTTTTATCATGGAATTTGGGGTTGTGGGCCCAAAAATGTACCGAAGAGGGGCTGAATTGGGTATTTATGTAATTAATAGAAATTTTAAAACTTTTTAACTTTATTTTGAGATCAATTTTTATATGATAAATCAATTTAAGTATAAGAAATTAATAAAACATTAAGTATATATAGTTGAGAAGGGGAATTTAGGAAAACTTTGCAAAATTGATGTTTTAATGTGGTTCAACTTTGCCTACATCGATGCTCAAGATGGTACTCGACAAACTTCCTTGTCTTCTGCTACTAAGCTGGAACTGAAATCTCACAAGTTATTATAACACCTTGCGATATCAATGGAGTTTTGGGTTTGAAACACTCAACATGTATATGGATTTATGAATTAGTTTCTCTCCCTAGAAAACCCAATTATAGGGAAATGGCTATGGATTAGAACTTTTATATTTGGAGAATGACGTCGAAAGATTTTGTGTTTAAATAATAAAGGATATTTTTTTTATGATTTTTCAAACACTAGTTGTTGGACGGTACTTTGGTAAATTTTGGATCTTTTGCAATTTGAAATTTGAAAACTAGCCATTGAGAATTTAAGCGACCTAGGCACTTTGAGTTGACTCAAAGTAGCTTGAGTTAGGCGATATTTGCATACCCTTTTTTGAATATCCCCAAAACTTAGTTCTATACCAAAACATGATGAAAACCAACTTACATAGTTTAATTCGACTTAAAGTCCATGTTATGTCGACTTAAAGTGCTTGACTTGATGTACATGTTAATTTCACTATGTTTTGGGTTTGGTAGGGGTAATATTGGTTTGTTTGAGAAAATAAATGTCCATATAATTTCATTTAAACTATTATAATCATTCTACAATCAGTCAAACCTTTAAAAGGGTCTCTTGGAGTTAAATCACTTAACTTGACTATGTGAAACTTATGATTCTTGTTCTGGATGATTTCAATGATCATGGTCTATGATCAAGATTTTTCATGCGTGGTTAGATGATATGAATTTCATTGTGAATAGGTGAGATTCTTGGAATGGTAATGCACTATCTAGACTGATTGAGCTGTCATGCATTGAGTCAACTCCTGATTATGTTGATTATGCATGGATCTTCATCTTCTTTATATAGTTATGAAGTTATTTAAGGAAATGAACCCAAGACTTCTATCAGTATTTTGAATATTATGATGAACTTTTGACTTGGTACATGCTTTGTTCATTCAGGTGATGATTCTCTTGAGGTTCTGGTTGCTTGGTGGGCACAATCCTGAGATTGGTCTTATCATATCTTTAGTGCGTGTTTTCATCTCAAGAAAATTAAAGAGTATATAGTTCATCATTGTCATATATCAAGTATATTGTTTTCATATAAAATCTTTATACGAAAAAAACTATTATCTTCACAATCTCCACCTTTCTGATGATGAAAATATAATTTATATAATTTTAAGAAAATATTTGAAGTCTCCTTCTTTTTTGAGATTTTTGAGACTTAGTTTTGATAAATAATCTTCCCCTATGATATTAGCAAAAAAATGTGTATATATAAGTATTGAATATGTGCTATAATCGACATTTCTTGAACAATATAAACAATTGTCAAGTAGATGGGATAGGATTAATGAACATAAAGGGACAATGGAAGGACTAAATACATAATAAGTAACTGTTGTAGTGGTAAAAAATACATTGGATGATGTCTCATAGATTTGTGATGCAAAGGTCGCAGCGGATGACCAAAATTGATATTTGGGGAGTGGTTTTCTTAATGTATACACAAGTTATTTTTCGGTGAAAATAAATTGAAATTTCACATCCCCTTTCCTATAAAATGTTATACTTGATGTCAATATGTTTATTTCTATGATACTGTAGCGAATTTATGGTCATATAAATCGCACTTGTGTTATCGTACAAGATTGGTTTTTTGCTAAATAATATTTGAAAGTCCCTCAGTTATTTTTTTATATAGAAGATTTGAGAACAACAAATAGTCGACGACAATATATTCAACTTCTTCCATGGATAATGCAACCGAATTTTATTTCTTATTATTCCATGACAAGAATCAGTGATCGAGATAAATGGCACGACCCATTTGAACTTTTCTGACTTACCTTACCTTCTGCCTAATTGGAATTTGAGTAGCTTCTAACATCAAAACACATTGATTTTTGGGCACGAAATTCCTAAATCGATTGTTCCTAAAAGGTAGTGAAAAATTCTTTTAACAAGAATTAAATGATATTCTTTTTAATGGGATTGAAATCTAGCACATAGATAAACGCCAAAACTGATGTCAGGACAACTTGCAGTTAGATAAAGTAAGCGTCCATAATTCTACGAAATAATATCTTATCAACATCTTTTTCATTTTCAGCAATTTTAATTTTCATGGAAGTACTCATATGTGTGTTAACGTATTTTTAGTTATTTAGTCGATATTTTTCTACCAGGTCATACATGTATTTTGATTGATTTATGAAAATATCATTTACGATTTGCTTGACTTGAAGACCTAAGAAAAAAATTAGTTCTCCCATTAATCACATTTTAAATTATGCTTGTATATAATATGCAAATATTTATACAATATATCATTTGTGGATCTAATGATAATATTATATACATATACTTAAATAAGGAGGCTATCTTGATTTTGAGTTTTAATAAAAAGATTTGTATCGACTATTCCTCTTATAAAATAATTTGAGATGCGAAAATTTCTTAATATTTCATACCATAATCCCTGGTCTTATTGGAGTCCATAAAGGTCATGAGTTTAAAAATATTGTTAGGGGATTTATGATTTTCCAAGTCGGGATGTTATTTTACATAAAATTCTTCATTAATCTAAACATCTAGAAAATCTCTTTTAATATCCAATTGAAAATGTTTGAAGTATTTAAAGTAGGCAACATCAAGTAACAAATGTATGACTCCTAACCTTGCAATAAGGGTAAATGTTTCCTCATAGTTGATACCTTAATCTTGTTTATATCCTTGATCAATAAGACGTGCTTTGTTACAAACTCATCCTTCTTGTTTTTTGAAAATTCATTTTGTGCCTATGATGGTATGGTTTTTAGGTGGGAGGATAAGTGTCCATACATGTGTTCTTTCAAAATTTACTAGTTCCTCTTGCATATCTAACATCCATGATTCATATTGTTCTGCTTCGACTATGTTTTTAGGTTCCATTTTAGACAAATGTACGAGATTATTGCATGAAATTCTCAATTTGGACTGAATAGTTACTTCTTTAGATGGTTCTCCAACAATTTGATCTTTTGGAGGGTTAATTACAAACTTACAAACTCTTTGGAAATTCTTAATGGGTTTTATTATTTTCGACCGGGGTTTATTCGAGATGTGTTTTCGAAGGTTTAAGGGAAAGCAATTCTGTTTGTTTTCTTATTTTCTTACAATTATCATCGTCATCATTATTATCTACTCTTTGAAAACTGTAAGGGTTAATGTCATCATAGGTGACATAAATATAATCTTGAATTACAAAGGTTCTTTTGTTCAAAAGACGATAGGATTTGCTATTGTTGGAGTATCCTAAATAGATTCCTTCGTCGGAGTTGGGATCAAATTTGCTTAAGTTTTCTCGATCATTTAGGATAAAATATTTTCAACCAAACAATCTTAACATACTCTATCTTTGGTTTTTCCCCTTCCATATTTCATATGGGCTTTTCTTGATAACCTTCTAGATTTTTACTTTATTGATCACATAGCATGCGAGTTTTTTAGTCTCCACCCCAAAATATTCTAGAAACTTGTGTTCGTTGTGTATGTTATGTGACATTTCTTGAAGCATTTTATTGTTTCTTTTGATACTGCATTTTGTTGGGGAGTTCTTAGGGGTAGAAAAATTATGACCATATTCTTGATTCTCACAATATTGTTCTACATATTTGTTATCAAATTCACTTCCTTAATAAATCCGTTTATTCTTGAGGGTGACTCCCTTTTCATTTTGAACCCTTTTGTAAAAATCCCCAAAGATTATATACATTTCAGTTTTGTTAGTCAAGAAAAATGCCCAACAATATCGAGAAAGTCATCAACAATGACAAATGCATATATATTTTTATTTATGCTAGCAACAGGGTTTAGACGACCAAATAAATCAAGATGGATGAGTTCCCAAGGTCTAGTTGAGGTTGTATCCATTTTTTGTTTTAAAATATCGTTTATCTTTTTTACCATATCGACACGCATCACATATTCTATCTTTTATATACTTTGGTTTTGGCAGACCTCGAACAAGGTCTTTACTACATAATATGAGTTCCATATGTTCATGACCAACTCTTCTATGACATATACATGAAAAATCATCCATGACGCAGTGGCATTTTAGTTTTTGATGAGTTAGATAGGTTATATCTAATTTCTAAACATTTAAGGTTCTAAAAGCAACAAATCATACTTTGTAATTAAACACATTCTTGACTAATCAATATTTTGAATCAAAGATGAGTTGCTATCTGTTATAGCATTGTTGTCTGATGATGACTAAATTATATCTAAAACCATTAACTAGTAGGACATTATCAATGAAGGTAAATGTTGTTGTACTAATTTTAATTTCACTAATGATTCTACCTTTTGAGTTATCTTTAATGTGATTTTTCCTCCATTTCAATGAACAAGACTTCTAAACTTTGATTTATCCCCTGTCATGTGTTGAGAGCATCTTATATCTAAGTAACATTTTCCTTCTTTTGTGCATGCTTTCATGCATACCTACACGTTTAAAAAATATCATTTTGTTTTTTACACCCAAGAGGTGTTGGTTCCATAGTGGTTCGCATGTGTTTATGAACTACTAAGATCCCAAGAGGATAGTTTATCATAAAGATAACATATGTATTTAGTTAAAGAAGGATATATTGTGTCATGGTAAGAATAATGAGGTTTGAATCTTATCTAAATTTTTGTGACACTTGTGTCTTTCTACCAAGATCACTTTTCTCACATGGGAACATTTTACTTTCTAGAATTATATTCATACCTTGGTTACTTGTATTAAATTTCTCAGAAGATTTTTTTAAGGATTTTACTTCTTCTCTTAGTTTCTTATTTCCTTTTTCGAGGGGAAGAAATCTTAAGTTCATTTTGTTCCTCAAATTTTGTTACTTTCCATTTAAGAAGATCATATTCTATTTTAACATTGTATAATTCTTTTAAGGTTTTTTAATGATCAATAAAGGAGTGATGATGTCCTAATTAAAGTTGATTACATTTTTTTTTTCAAAGGCATGTGTTTTTCAAGGAGGATTTTCAAATCATTTTGGAGACTTATATATAAGTTTCAATTTCATAAAGAGTGTACCTCATAATCTACTCCTAGTAGACATATACTTTATTCATTGGTTACGATTGATTTTTGGCTAGAGTAGGATTCTTTTGAGTCACTTCATGAGGCTTTCATTCCTTCTTTCCATATACCTCATGTTGTTCTCTTACCCTTTATTCTTTATATTTTTTTATTAGGTACAATCCACAATAAAGAGTTCGTATTTGTTGCATCCCTTACATTTATAATACGAGGATCTGTGTATGGTCAAATAAAAGTTTTTTACTCCAATAAACCTAAAGGAGGGGTGAGCATGTTTAAGCATAATTATGCTTATTTTTTCCAATTTCAAATTTCTTTCCAATTTTAGCAATTATAGTACATTAAAACTAGTTGAAATCATATTAGTTACGTGGATTAACAAATCAAAGTAACACTAGATCTATTTGAGATCTAAGGGTATAGTGTGATGTAAGTAAAGAATATATCATACACAAAATTTAAACAATCCACACGTCGTATTTTATAAGGAAAAACCTCCACCAAGATGTAACAAATCTCAATAATCTCTAATATCTAATTGAACTTGAAAAGGTTACATATAATCCATCCTAGGATGATGCCATACTCAGACATATCTAAAATCAAAAGGTCGGCTACAAAATGAATTTTTCCAATGTCCACCTCTATCCTTCTACCCGCAGAATGAATATGGTCCCCTCTACGCGCAAGTGAATCAACATATAACAAAATATCCAACGCTAAAACTACCATACTTGAACACTCAAAAAATGTACTACTAACTAATAAATGAGATGCAGTAGTATTAAAACCAAATGCATCCTATATATCTGATAATAGGAAACATACCCTCAACCGCCTGAGTTGGTGCTTGCTCCTCCATAGGTGAGATGTGATACACACACCCATACTGTAGTGGTTTTTTCCCTGCAGGTTGGGTTGATGGTGTTTGTAATTCTATCACCGCAACATCTAGTGAGGTCGGTAATTACTGACATCACCCCTATGTTGATTAATACGTACAATGGCCACTAGCTTCGGTGCGCCCTGATTTCCCTTCGGGAGCCTCATAGATATATGACCACCCTCTCCACAAGTAAATCAAGTGTCATTAAAATATATCCTCTCTTGCTTATGACTATGATGGCCTCTATTCTGCTGGCCTTGATGAGGCTATTTCCCTTGGCCCTGGTAGACCTTACGACCATTAAAACCCTTATGCTTCTTATAGTGCTACTCTCTAGATTGGGGCCCCTTAGACTGTTAAGCCCCTTGAGTGCCACCTCTGTTTGTCTTGCCCTACTGGTTAAATGAATTTATATTCTTCCTCTTCTCTCCCTTACCCTTCTGAAACTCCCTGTGATATTATAAATGAAGTAAAATGGCATTCACCACCTATATTTAAGTGGTAAAAGCCAAATTCCCTAAAACGGCTTGTCTAATGTGCCATGTCAACCCGAAGATGAACTAATACATCTTTTTATCCTCTATGTTTACCTCTTATGGTGCGAATAATGAAAGAGTGGCAAACCCTTACTCATATTTCGCTACAATGCGGCTCTCCTAATTTAAGTCCCATAAATTGCCTATTTTTCTCACTCCCGACAGCTAATGGGAAGTATTTACATCAAATCTATCGTAAAACTCTGTGATGGTCATTATGACCCTCTCCTAAACCATGATGACCAACTCGCAACACTTCAAAGCCTCTACGACCAGCCTGGAGTTGCCCAGATTCTTCTTTTGGACGTTCGCGAACCCTACCATCTGCAAGTGCATATGGATATCCTTCCTATACAATAAGATTGTGATCATACTCCAAGAGATATCAGGTGGAATTCCTGTATCAAAGGCCCCATACGTCCTTTTCCATAATGATGTATGTTGTTGAACTAGTACCACCACCTGTTAATGTGGTTGCGGCTAAGTAACATAACACGTATCATTGTGGTAACTGCCTGAGTAAGAATAGCAGCCATGTCTTATGGTGCCTGATGCATAAAACATGTTGTCATTCACACAAAGAGACAAAATGGCATAATGTCATTTATTTTAGGAAGTGTCAAAAGGATGCCTAAAATAGTGCAGGATGGTGTGCACAGGTCCAATAAAGGATTGTTCGAATGGTTTGAAGTACTTTTACACAATACATCAAACAAAAGAACTTATAAAACATTTGGTCTTCCAATGTATATATAACATATATCAATATTAAAAAGCAATTTTTCAGTCCGTTAAATTCTTTTTGTAAGAAAACGCGTGTGTGTGTCTGCGCGCGCGCGTGTGCATAGTCAATGGCATTCAATCACAAAACCTTAAAAGAATGTCTTAAAATTTAGCAACATAAGTATTGCAGTGTGACGATTCCTTAGAGATATTAAAAGCTCAAATATTAATGAAGTGTACATGAACAAGACTCACTCTCTACTGAAACATCTCATCACGAATCAAGCTTTTTGGCTTGAATAATTCCCAACTGAATGCTTTGACATAAAATTTAGACAAATATTATAAAATTACCAGTGGTTAAACTTTCATAATCTTTTGGGGGTTTCTTTGATCGTGAGATTGACATTTATAGTTGGGTCGTTTTATGTGTACCTCTTTATTGATATTTAAGAAAGCTCCGTAAATTTTTGTTGAATAAGACCATCATTCCATTGGTGGAATTATCTTATTTCTCTTGATTTTTGAGAAGAGATAACTTTTCTTTCAGTCACTTTTGTCTCTTTCTTATTTCTTTGATCTCCGTTCATATCTTATAAGAGATCCAACTAATTCTTCCAAGGATACATATCCTATTTGTATTTGTGATTGAAGAGTTATCTTCTTGGAATCTCACTTCTTCGACATGCACCAAAGAATCTTCTTCGATTTGTAATTGTTAGAGCTTTTTTCAATAGTATGAAGTTTGTTTATAAAAGTTTTAAATCCATAATAATTTTCAGTAATTGATTCGTCTTTTTTATTTGATATAATTCGTAACTATATATGAGTATGATGATTTTATCTTCTCTAACTTGTGATGTTCCTTTGTGTGTGATTTCGATAGTGTTCCACATTTGTTTCGTAGAAGAGAAAAAGAAACTCTAATTTACTCATTCAAATAAAATTAACAAACTAGTGTGTTATGGCTTTAACATGGACTTGTATTTTTCAAACCTCATCTTCATCTTGATTAGTTTCATAGTTAGGTATAAAAGCATTATTATGATTTTTATAGGTATATAAGGGCCATTAATTATAGATCTCCATGTTTGACAAACATGAGCTTGAATAAAACACTGCATTCTATCTTTCCAAAAACTATAGTGAGATCCATAAAAAATTGGGGAACGATTTGTGGATTAATCATCAATACTAGACACATTTATAAAAAAGGACATTATGATATTTAGATTTAAAATATACTTTTCCAAAATATGAATTTTTGATCAAGGCTTTGATAACAAGTCTTGGCCTGGAAATATACCCAAGAGGGGGTGAACTGGGTATTAATGAAATTAATGGAAATTTCAAAACTTTCTATTCTTTTTTTTAAAATTAATTGAAATGTGACAAATCTATGTATCAGTAACTAATCAAAAAAATAAGAATAAATAATTAATAAAGAGAGTTTAAAGAGGCTTTACAAACTCAAATTTTAATGTGGCTCGATTTTACCTACAGTCACGCTTGAAACAGTACTCAAGAAACCTTACATAACAACCCCTTATTTTTCACATACTACTTGGGCATTCCAATATGTTGAAGATAGGGCTTGTTATCAATCTATGTCATTGTCAACATTAACATATAAAATAAATAATTTGAAGTCAATTTTAATCCATCAACAATATACGATAACTAAACGGTAAATAAAACTAGAATAAATAATAACTCAACATCTAAGAGTGAGAATGCGTGATATCAATTACTTGATTTAATTCACAAATTTAAACTTATTCAATTAGAGTCAATCTTTGATCCAAATAAATTAAACCCTAATCATTCATCTATGTGATATAAATCAAATATGCAAATTTAAATAATCACAAAATTCGAGGTTCGGAGAAAAAAACCTTTTGGGCAAAACCTTTATTTCACTATATAACTTAAATCGTGACTTAGAAATTACACAATGAAATCTACAATGAATTTATCACAGTTTAACAATATAGACCGCAACCTATTATTCAACAAAGATTCCTTGAGAACCTTAAAGACCGCAGTCGTTTCTCAGCAGTGAATACCCTCAAGTATCACCAATGATCACAGTCATCAATATGCAGCTCCCTCAAGAACCACCAATCCAGCAGTAGAGATAGCACTCCACAAAGATAAACTTCAATAGAAGTAATTTGGGTTCCACAAAATGATTCATAAAAGAATTGGGATATTTTGATGAATAAAAAATAAGGTTTTTAACCCTAAAAGATGAAGACTAAAGGTCTACCAAAAAGCAGTCCTCGTATATTAAAAGTCTTAATGAAAAATATCTTCAAATCATGTATTCAAAGATGATCAAAATTCTTGAGGTGGTGTATGTCATTAGACATCATTAGAATGACATGTCTATGTCATTTGAACGATATCTCATAATATTACTAACGACCAGTAAAAACACAAAACAGTACGGGTTCATTTTAAGTTAAAAAGAAATGACCCTTCAAACGACATTGCATATCGTTAGAAGTTGTCGTTTGAATGACATTGCATTCTCGTTTGAACGACAGGAGCGAGAAATATAATTTTAAAAAGTTTGCCTATAGGTCTTGAAAAATTATTTTGGCTTAGAAACAAATCCTCATTTTGTTTAGAAACAGTTTTGAAATATATCCCAAGACTAAAGTAAAACATTTACAAAACTTAAACACATTACATACGAAATTATACCTCATGTCGCGCATATGTTGAAAATGCATGAAATTCGGATCCATCTTCATGAGTGTATGAACTTGAGATTCCCTCAACGGTTGTAGCGGTATATAACATATTATATGTAAGCTACGGACAGTGGAAATTTTGTCCTTACAAAGACTAATAAATATCAACTAGTCTCAAGTCCTGACATAATTGAGTGGAAAAAAATACTAGGACTCAAGGTTCATACAATCTCTAAAATAAATAGCCAAATTGAATATTGAAAAAAGATTAGCCACCTATACTAGGAATCTAATGAACTGAAGACGAAAATTAAATAAAGCTTTAAGTTTGAATCCTCTCAGTGCTGGGGATCCTGTCTACGAATGCCTGAATTTTTTTATATAATTTGAGTCAGCTCCATAATGTTTTAAGAAATATCCTCCTTATCCACAAGAAAAATCATCGGATTCATTTACAAAAACATAACAACCCATTGGCTCTCATATGCAATAAATACCTTACCCTTGCCTAAGTGAAATACTACAAGAATGTCCCAACCCAAGGCATAAACTATACTAAAAGTATCTATCTTTAGACTAATACGTAAGAAAATCATAATCGAATGCAATAGGGATGTAACTAACTACACATGTTAGAAAACAACCCAAATACTAACCTCCTCAACATCACCCATAAGTACTACATACGTAGTCTTATATTATCCACACATTAATGTGACATATGGTTCATTTTACTGAACACCCATCGCTTGACTATTATATCCATATAACGAAGAAGGGAAAAGTTTAAAATCCAAAATTTTAAAAGAACAATAACCACATCTTCCACTCACCAAATCAATAGTTATGATTCACATCCCAAATTTATTATCCCGCACAAACACATTAGATATCCCGCCCAAAAAAATTACATGCATTTCAATTTTACTTCAAACACGTAATTTCACTTTATTCCACTCTCCCACTAGAACTTTTGCAAACATTTCGTCTTCCTTTATCCTAATCCTCCACCCATTGGCACTCAACCACAAACATGAAGTTTCTTCTACGTTCTAGACATTGTCTTCAACCATGGGTTTTTTGAATTTGCATTTCATGTTTGGGTTCACATTAGGGGTTACATGTTTTGTATATAGATCTTAAAATCATGGCATTGAGTTTTGCAAGTACTCTCTTTTATCCCATCGCTCAAACCATTATCACGGTATAACCTCTATTTTAGAATTATTTTGGGGTTTGAACATGTTTTTAAGGCATTGTTTATATGGTTTGGAATATAGGGCTATTGGTCTGAGGGTTCTTATCATTAAAGATTAGTTTTTTTGTGCACGTGCAGGGAGGGGGAGATGATCATGATTAGGGTTTGTTGGTTCAAAAATCAAATTATGATGTTGGTTATTATCAATAAAAACAAATCTTACCATTTCGTCAATATGTTCCTAAATATGCGCCTTTTATGTTTTAGACCCATAATGTTCCTAAATAAAATGTGTTGGTAATTTAAATTTTTTATATTTTATTTTTTATGTTTACTTTTATCATGTTTATTACATGATCCATGTAAAGCTATTCTAAAAAGTTTATTTAAAGTCATTTGATTCTCTGGTAGATACTATGTCGTGTGTTCTTAAATGGGGGGTTATTAAGTTTATTATATAACTTTTCTGGATTCCCGTATTTTCAAAAATCCAACATTATAGGTTTCAATCTATTTTAGAGATCTCATATTCCCCTCTTGGGGTTATTTATGATTTTTTTTTTGTTTTGTACTAAACTGGTGGGTTTCCATTATGTTTTGAGTTTTTAAATTTGTGGTGTTAAACACTTCTTAGGTATACTCTTTAACTTCCTCTTGATACATATCTATACAAATATGTATTATTTTTTTTCAACTTTTAAGAATTTTGGGGTTTAAATCTTCTTTGAATCCTATCTTTATATATTGTGTTTATTTTTGTTTTGAGGTACTAATTTGGTGTTTATGTTTTGCTTGGTGTTTATATATATATATATATATATATATATATATATATATATATAGCTTTTATAGGTGGGTCCTTTTTTATATGCAATTTGATATTTATGTTTTTGTACTTTATATTAACGGGATGTTGTATTCTTGTTTTAGTATACGTGGTTTTGATTTTTGATAATATTTTTTTATTATAACCTAGGTTTATGATATTGTCTTTAATCACATTCACCATTTTTGCAATTAAAATTATTGTCTTTGTGTGTAACCTGGGTTTATGATGGTACCCTATGATTTAATTTTTGCATACCTTTGTTTTAAAAAAAGATGGCTTCTAGTTGCTAACATTTAGGCAATGTTGGATAAAAGATGGATTGCATTTTTATCTAATTTTTATAGGTTTTGTATACATTCAGATATCAATTTTGTAGGTTTGATACAAATAAATGTCCCCACCCTGTTATCTTGAGGTCATCTTTTGTATTCTTATTATTTCAGATTTTATAATGAGGCATGTTAGTGAGACAATGATTTATAGATTTTCTGAAATAAGTCATGTAAACTTTTGTCTCATATCATCATGGTATCCTTCTAATAAGGAATTGTATCAATGGATTTTTGGTAGGCACATTGGAAAATAGAATTAATGTTCCATTTTGCGATTTTGATTACTTAAAGTTTGTATTATGATCTTTATTCAATATATTTCAAGTGACTTTTTTATTTGATTGAACTGTTAATTTTTGTAATAAGAATGATAATTTAACTACTGTATATATAGTTTTCATGTCTTTGAGAAATTATTGTATTCATGTACTTTTTTATGTTTTAATTGTTCTTTGCTTCGGTGAAATTTTTCTTAATTGTGATATAATTTGGGGTTGAACTCCTCCTCACTTAATTTTTGATATGAGAGGTATTACCATTGCTTTAATCTAATATGAACTTTAGTTAATGTGGTTTTCTTATATCATTATTTTAATCAATGCATATTTTACGTTGGAATTTATATTTAATCTCGGATCTTCTTCAAGTATAATGTTAACTTTATATTTCTGGATCATTCATCTGAAAAAAACCTTTAACGCTAAAATCTTGTTTACAAGGTTAATAACAAAATGTTATAAATTGTGTGAACTCCAAACGAATTTTTTGGGCAAAACTCTTTTCGAAAAACACAAGCTGTGTTGTACGATCTTTCTGAATATAGGATTTAGATTCGATAGTTGATTACCTTTCTTTTTGAAGTTTAAGAAACATCTACTAAAGTTACCATGCAGTCCCAATCACAAAAACAGTTAAGAATATTCAAAGGAATAAACACGGGAATTTTTAACGTGGTAAAACCCTTAGTCAAGGGAAATATCCATGGTGCCCTCTACGGCAGAAAACAAAAATTTACTATAATAAAGAATCAAGTTACAGCACTTAAGCAAACACAAAAGGATCCTAAATCTAAGTTCAGAATTATACCTATATGAGCTACTACACTCCAAATATTTATGACTAGAACTGATATCTTCTTTGTTGCTCCTTTGCTTTTTCCTTGACCTCCTTCTCTTTGAATTCTGACCCATCAAATCTTTCAACTACTAAGTCTCAAACAAACCAATGTGTCTAAGTGTTCGTGTGAGAAGTGTTTGTGAGGTGATATATATGCAGATTTATGAAACTCACCCTCTCAAAGAATTTATACGAAAAATTTCCTACGAATCAATAATTTCTATATGACATGCAAGATTTGATTCAAATGATTTTGTAAAAGAAACTTCTTAATCAAGATCAGATCTAGAAGAACAACCTTTCTTTCAAAAATAGCCAAGGTCCTATGTGTCTCGTTTTTATTTTTGTACAATTTTATTTCATAAAATGTGAAATATAAACCAAGAGACACAAACGCTCTTAACGATCTGATTTTTCCTTGAAAACCTAAAAGGTTATTTTTCAAAAACTTTGGAATCAAATGGATCTGAAGATAGATATCCAAAAAGAGAACTGAAAAATAACCGTGTGATGTTCTCTTTAAAAAATCTCAATTTTTAGTATGTGGAACTTGTTATTTTTTTTCCAGAGAAGTGTTCTGAGATAGACTCAAAATAAAATAGGTCTTCTTCCAGACATCAACTCTACCACCAAACTCATAGAAACACTAGATTGTCTCTAACTCTCATTATTTTGGTTTTTGGTAAATGATGTCTGAAGGGATTCCCTCAGAACTGTTAAAGATTGAAGATGGGTTATTCTTCTTCTCTTTTTCTCTCTTATTTTTCCCCTTCTCTCTCTTATCTCTTTTATTTTCTCTCTTGGAAGAATTGATCAAAACTCTCAAAATGCTCAGAATAATTCCAGTTTTATAGTAGGTGAAGGAAGGATCTCAAACTTCGTTTGCAATCAATGGCTGAGATTTAGTCTACATAGTTTGACTAATGATCCAAGGGTTTATAACCAAGCAGTGAAATGAAAGAATCTCATTAGTTGAAAGGTAAACACTGGGATTATAACACAACACATGCAGGCCGTTGAAAAAACTAATCCAATGGTTGATATTGGTGATCGAAGTTGAGTCTGTGAGAAAACACATATATAATCGTTTAACTACCAACACGTGTATGGTCAAGATAGAAGTAAAATGCATGTTTTATAAATAATTACAAACACACCTTATAGTCTCTAGCACTTTTATATTCTACCCAGGCTAACTTTAAGTGAACATAAACACTTTCTAAAATCCAAATTTCAACCTCAACACTTTTAAAATCCTGTTTTAATTAATTCAAAATTACATTAAAATTATGTAAAATGTTTTTAACGAAATTACTTTGATTTTGAAAAATCTTAAAGTGACGTAAAACCATCAATGCAAATAGGAGAAATATATGATGCAATGAGAGTGTCATATTAGGGGTTTTAAGATTAGAAATAACTTCCCTATGAGGATTGCTTGGACTTGATTTCTTCTTCCTCTTCCTTCTTCTTCTTGAACATTTGGTTATGGAGAAACTCATAAAATTTAATCCTACTTTGGCTCAATTTCCAAACAAGTTAGAACTCTTGTATAATGTAGACTCAACTAAGTCAATTTTATAGTGTGTTCTCAATATCCCCCTTTGGATATTGGAGACAAAATTTCCTTGAGTATTCTGAACTCATGGGTGAAAATTGAAAAATCCTAGTTGTTCTATACAAAGGTTCTAACTACCCATTCCCATTCTAGAACCGAAAATAAGATAACAAATACATTACTCAACTAAATACATACCAATACCCTACAAAAGTGTAAGAAGCTATACAACGGGTATGAAATGCCTGTAACAAAGTAGACACTAAATGGCATAATAATTGAGTTAGAATCAGGAATAGATATGTAATCACTAGTAAATACTCAAGATCTTCTAGCCCAATTTTTCTCAGATATACAAGGGGTATAAAACAGAAAAACAGAGTCTATCACAGTACATATCATAAGCATATAAGAATCAAGTGAGAGTTATCAAGTTCATAGTTGTTCCTAAATACTCAAATCGTATATTTCTAATAGTTTGGTAAAGAGACCTACGAGATGTTTTTGAGTGTTCGGATATTCAATGATGAGATCTTTGGATTCGACAAGGTCACAGATAAAATGATATCTAACCTTAATGTGCTTAGTGCGGGAGTGCATTATAGGATTTTTGGAAATATTAATAGCACCCTGGTTATCACAAAACATGGTTAACTGATTTTCGGTGATACCATAATCTCTAAGCATCTGTCTAATCCACAATAATTGTGAAGAACAACTACCAGTTGCTATATATTCAGATTCAGAGCTAGATAAGGAAATATAATTCTATTTCTTACACGACCAACCTACGAGGTTATTGCCTACGTAGTATCAAGCACCAGAAGTGCTTTTACTATCGTCACAACAAACGGCCCAATCGGCATCGGTGTACCCTACAATATAACTAGTGGTATATTTCGTGTACCAAATACCAAATTGAAGAGTAGCTTTAACATATTTAATAATTCTTTTCACACTTACCAAGTGGGATTCTTTAGGGTTACTTTGATATCTAGTACAAATACAAACAACGAAGGATATATCGGTTCCAGACGCGGTAAGATACATCAAACACCCTATCATACTTCTATAAAGAGTGGTATCAACACTTTTCCCATTATCATCCTTAGAAATTTTAGTTGAAGTACTCATGGGGGTTTTAGAGGGTTTAGCATTTTCTAATCCCAATTTTTTGACTAGATCTTCAACATACTTCGATTGAGAAATAAAAAGTTCTTCAGTACATTGTTTTACATGTAAACCGAAAAAATATTATAGTTCACCCATAAGTTACATCTGAAATTCGGTATGCATGATATTAGAAAAATTCTTGACTTGTTTAGGATAGGTGGAACTAATAATATCGTCCATATATACTTGTGCGATTAAGACATGTTCATTTTCCTTTTTAGCAAACAATGTTTGATCATTTTTGCCTCAGATAAATTTGTTAGACACTAGAAAAGTAAAAAGTCTCTCATACTAAGCTCTAGGAGCTTTTTTCAATCCATATAAGCATTTCTTATGCCTAAAGACATAGTTCGGGTGTACAGGATCTACAAATCCTTTGGGTTGTTCTACATATAATTCGTAAGATAAGATTCCATTTAAAAAAGAGGATTTAACATCCATTTGGAATAATTTGAATTACATATGACAAGAGATGGCAAGAAGGTGACGAACTGATTCCAAACGAGTAACGGGTGCAAAGGTTTCGTCGAAATCAATTCCCTCAATCTGGGAGTATCCCTGTGCGACCAACCTAGCTTTATTTCTATTGACCTCCCCATTTTCATCTGTTTTGTTTTTAAAAATCCATCTTGTCCCAATAACCTTCGAGTCTTTTGGTCTAGGAACAAGATTCCACACATCGTGACTCTGAAATTGGACTAGCTCTTCTTGCGTAGCATTTATCCAAAATGAGTCAAAAAGGGAATCATTAACTTAGGTTCCTCAAGAGAAAAAAAACAAGAAAATTATGCCACTTGTCGAAGTTAGGATCTAGTTCGAACTAGTTTCGAAGGATTACCGACAATGGTTTCAATGGGATGATCTTTATAAACCCAAGTGGGTACTAAAGGACTCTCAGTCGGCAGTGAATCAGTGTCATTTTGAGGATCAATGGATAAATTAGGTTCGTCCTCATCAAATGTTACAGGTTGATTATCACTTCTCCTTACACTAATGTCATATACAATTACATTAATTGATTCAATAATAGTCGATAGTTAAAAACATGAAAAGCCCTACTATTTTTGGAACAACAAAGAAAAAATCCCTTTTTTCCTCGGGTATCAAATTTTAAAAGTTCCTATCTATCTTTCCAGATGTAGCAAATACTCCCGAAGGTTTTAAAATATTTTAAGTTTGGCTTTTTGTGGACCAAAGATCATAAGAGGTTTCTTTGGAATTTTTTCTGAGGTAGATATGATTAATAATGTGTCACACGGTTTGGGCAGCTTACCCAAAAATATCTAGGGAGATTCTTAGCATTTAACATAACCCTAGCCATTTCTTGTAAAGTTCAATTATTACGCTTAGCTATACCATTTTGCTGCGGAGTTTTAGGAGCACTAAACTCATGTTTATAGCCATTAGCCACACAGTACTCAGAAATTCCAGAGTCCTTGAACTATCCACCTCTATCACTCCTAATTTGACACACTTAGGTATCCTTCTCATTCTCAATTTTCAAGAGGATTCTTAAGAATTCATCAAAGGTAGCTGATTTTTGTTTCATAAAAACTACCCATGCATATCTAGAATAGTCGTCCACTATAACTAGGATGTAATAGTTTCCACAAAAACTAATCGTTCTTGAGGGACCCATAAGGTCCATATGGATAAGTTCTAGAGGCTTAGTGGTCAGGACATCGTTAACTTTCTTGTGAGGGGATTTACTTATTTTGACTTCCTAACAAGGTCCATATTTAGGACTAAATGAATTTTTAATTTTAGGTAAACCTCTATCTATCTCTCGGGAACTCAATATTCTAAGATTATCATAATTTGTGTGTCCCAATCTATTATGCCATAGATCAAAATCCTCTAATCTGGAAACATGTAAAGATTCAGAATTGGGGATTACTGTGTAACAGTTTTTCAGAGTTTTGTTTCCTGTTAAGATACAATTACCTTTTTCATCCATAATTTTGCAATCATTTTTTGAAAAGGTAACTGAGTTATTGGAGTCATTAAATTTTGATATACTTAAGAGATTAATTTTAATTCCTTTAACTAAGAGTACATCACTTAGTTCAGGAATCCTATGCTCACTCAATGTTCCCTTACCTATGATCTTAGGTAAAACACAATCTACAAAAATGACATTATCTCGAAGGAAGTCTATCTTGTTTTTCAATTTGCTTTCGTCCCCGGTCATATGTTTAGAAACTCTGGAGTCTAAGTACCATATAGTTTAAGTGATTTCTTCCTTTAAACCAGAAATGGCAATGTTGCACTTGAGCTGGGGTAATAGATCATCTTTTCTAATTCAAATATGCCTAGTTTTAAAAGTTTTGTGGCCTTTTGATTTAGAAAAGGTTTGAAGAGTCTTTCTAAATGATTTTTTCTTAGTCTTAGACCCTCCCTTTTTCTTTTTAGACTTAGAGTTGTTTGTGGCCTGCCTAGGGAGTACGTAAGTATTTCTTGATTTCCTAGAATAGTTAAAGTTAAGGTAGGTCGGGGTGTATAACCTCTTTTGGAAACATTCATCAAGAGTATGGCAAAAAACGTCGCAGTAGGAACACAATTGATGGGTATAGGACTTGACTTTATTGCTAAAGTCTTTGAAAATTGGCTTGGACCTATTGGGTATAGTAGTCCAGTTGTCATTGGTTTTAGGATTCCGTCTTTGGTCTCTGGCAGAAGGACAAACATATTTGGTTTGACTATTTGAATTCATCTGTTAGTTGTATTGATTATGTGTTGATTGAGAGACATTGAGACTAGATTCACCTTCTTGAATATTTTGACAAGTTTGGCTTTGTTTTACAAAAGTAACATTTTTAGGAGAAACTTTGGTCTTACTGGTGTGCACTATTTCTCCAAAGCCTAGGCCAGACTTATCTTCAGAGTCAAATTTGCTTCCAATGACAATTTTTTCATAAGACTTAGTTTGTGTTTCAAAGTGTTGGCATTTTTTAAACACATTTAAAACCATTTTCTTTGACTCTTCTAGTTCAACAAGGGTTGCCTTGTACCTTTGTTCAAAATCATAGTTTTTTTAGTCAAATCTTTTATTTTTAAGGCATAGTCATCAATCTCAGTCTCGTGAGCAATACATTGGGCAGTATAATCTTCAGTGTTCTTCCTAATTGTGTGATTAAGAAAATCGATGCACTCACTTAAGGTTTTTATCATTTTTTCTACGCGAGCACTCTTCTTAACGGTTTTTGTGTATAACTCATGTAAATCAGGAAGATCATCATCAGACTCACTAAGTGCATCGTGTGGAGTGTCCCCTAAGTTTTTGATTGGCTCTTTACTCATGTACACATTCAATTCGTCATCAATATCAACACTTTGACTCACATCAGACTCACTAAGTGCATCAGCAATATCATTTACAACATCAACAGGCATTGAAGGTTCATGAGTAGGCAGGCATGCATCGTCATTATATATAATCTTAGCAAAGAAAGACATGTAGTACTCATTTATATGGGTTAACTCTATTTCATCCTCATCAGAATCACTAGAGTCATCGCGCCATGTCTTACATATGTTGGCCTTGTTATTGGTATTAAGACTAGTTGGACATTTGCTAGCATAGTGACCAAATTTACCACAACGATGACATTTAACATCTTTCATGTTAGGCATAGGTCTGTTAGGGGCACAGGGCTTCCTATTGTCATAAGTGTGTTTGGTATTGTCTCTGTCATGAGGTCTGCGAAATTGATTACCTTGATAATTTGATTTTCCTTGTTTAGAGGCTACAACATTTTTATATTTCAAAATCTTTTTGAACTGCTTGGTCATAACAGCAATTTGATTGTTAAGGTTTTCCAAATCACAGTTTTCTAGACAGTTAATGTCAAAATCTAAAGCGTCCAATTTAGGCATTGGCAATTTAGAAGAAAACACAACATTTGAACTACATGCTTTATTAATCTGTCTGGTCAATTTCTTTTTAAAGTCTAGCTCCAATTCTACAGTTCTCAATTTACGTCTACGTAATTTAGGAGTCATATTAGGGTCATTCATTTCTTCAATAGCATATCTCTTGTCATCAAATTTAGATGGAAATGACCTAAGAATGTTTTGAACAATTTCTTTTCTACTATAGGTTACACCATTTGTATGAAGTTTTCTAAAGATATCAGTTAACCTTATATAGAAGTCATCAAAGAATTTATTATCATTCATAATCAGGGTGTTATATTGCTGGATGAGCATTTGTGTTTTTCCAGCTTTGACACGTTCATCACCCTCTTGAGAAATTACTAATGTGTCCCATGCCTCTTTTGAAGTAGAACATTTGGATATTCTTTTGAATTCATATTCGTTGATGGATATAAAAATGGCATTCTTTCATTTGTTATTATCTAGATATGCTTTTTTCTCTTCCTTAGTAAATTCACTAAGAAGTTTCTAAATTCTTATTGGATCAGTTTCAGAGGTAGGTTTAGTAGGATATTCATACCCTGTTTTAATCATTTCCCAAACATCATCACTAAGGGTTTCTTAAATGAAAGAAACCATTCGTACTTCCCAGTATGAATAGTTGTTTCCACCAAAGAGTGGTGTTCCGGATAGGTTACCTAACTTCTCAAATCTTTTTTCCATATTTAGAAATTTTCACACAGAAGTTTCAAAAAAAAATTCTCAAGTTTCACGATCACAAAGGGTGTTCCTGCTCTGATACCAGTAGAAGAAAAGGTTTAATGCTAAAATCTTGTTTACAAGGTTAATATCAAAATGTTAGAAATTGTGTAAACTCCGAATAAACTTTTTGGGAAAAACTCTTTTCAAAAAACACAAGATGTGTTGTATAATATTTCTGAATATAGGATTTAGATTCGATAGTTGATTACCTTTCTTTTTAAAGTTTAAAAAACATCTACTAAAGTTACCATGCAGACCCAATCATAATAACCGTTAAGAATATTCAAAGGAATAGATACGAGAATTTTTAACGTGCTAAAACCCTTAATCAAAGGAAACATCCACTGTGCCCTCTACGGCACAAAAAAAATCACTAGAATAAAGAATCAAGTTACAACACTTAAGAAAACACACAAGGATCCTAAATCTAAGTTCAGAATTATACTTACATGAGCTACGTCACTCCAAAGGTTTCTGAATGGAACCGATCTCTTCTTTGTTGCTCCTTTGCCTTTTCCTTGGCCTCCTTCTATTTTAATTCTAACTCCAGCAACTCTTTCAACTTTTAAGTCTAAAACAAACCACTGTGTCTAAGTTTTGTGTGAGAAGTGTTTGTGAGGTGATCTATATGCAGATTTATACACCTCACCCTCTCAAAGAATTTATACAAATAGTTTCGTACGAATCAATAATTTCTAGATGACATGCAAGATCTAATTCAAATGATTTTGTAAAAGAAATTTCTTAATCAAGATCAGATCTAGAAGAACAACCATTCTTTCAAAAATAGCCAAGGTCCTATGTGTCTCATTTTTATTTTTGTAGAATTTTATTTCATAAAATGTGAAATATAAACCAAGAGACACAAACACTCTTAAGGATCTGATTTTTCCTTGAAAACCTAGAAGTTTATTTTTCAAAAACTTTGGAATCAAATGGATCTGAATATAGAGATCCAAAAAGAGAACTGGAAAATAAGCGTGTGATGTTCTCTTTAGAAAATCTCAATTTTTAGTATGTGAAACTTGTGATTTTTTTCCAGAGAAGTGTTCTGAGAGAGACTCAATATGAAACAGGTCTTCTTCCAGACATCAACTCTACCACCAAACTCACAGAAACGCTAGATTGGCTCTAACTCTCATTATTTTTTTTCTGGTAAATGATGTTTGAAGGTTAATGGTGTATGGATTGAAGGTATTCTCTCAGAACTGTTAGAGATCGAAGATAGGTTAATCTTCTTCTCTTTTTCTCGCTTATTTTTTCCCTTATCTCTCTTCTCTCTCTTCTTTATTTTATTTTATCTCTTGGACGAATTGATCAAAAGTCTCAAAATGGTGAGAATAAGTCTAGGTTTATAGTAGGTGAAAGAAGGATCTCAAACTTCGTTTGCAATCAATGGCTGAGATTTAGTATACAAAGTTTGACTAATGATCCAAGGGTTTATAACCAAGTGGTGAAATGAAAGAATCTCATTGGTTGAAAGGTAAACACTGGGATTATAACACAACACATGAAGGCCGTTGAAAAAACTAATCCAATGGTTGATATTGGTGATCGAAGTTGAGTCTGTGAGAAAACACATATCTGATTGTTTAACTACGATCACGTGTATGGTCACGATAGAAGTAAAATGCACGTTTTAGAAATAATTACAAACATACCATATAGTCTTTAGCGCTTTTATATTCTAACCAGGCTAACTTTCAGCGAAAATAAACACTTTCTGAAATTCAAATTTCAACCTCAACACTTTTAAAATCAAGTTTTAATTAATTCAAAATTACATTAAAATTGTATAAAATGATTTTAATTGAATTAATTTGATTTTGAAATATCTTAAAGTGTTGTAAAACCATAAATGCAAATAGGAGAAATATATGATGCAGTGAGAGTGTCCTATTAGTAGTTTTAAGATTAGAAATAACTCCCCTATGAGGATTGCTTGGACTTGATTGCTTCTTCCTCTTCCTTCTTCTTCTTAAACCTTTGGTTATAAGGCAACTCATAAAATCTAATCCTACTTTGTATCAATATCCAAACTAGTTGGAACTCTTATATAATGTAGCCTCAAGTAAGTCAATTAAATAGTGTCTTCTCATCATCTGCCATATGATCTTTAAAATTTTATGATTTTGGAACCAAGCCATATCCAGCCTCATGATGATATTTAAATTAAATTTTAATTTTTTTTAGCATTTTGATTCTTGATTTAGTTGTTGACGAAATATATTCACTTTGGTGATTGTGTGGAACATCTATGTTATGAAATAAGAATAATTTTAGATTTATGTTTCTAGAATTATTTGATTAGTGAAAATCCAATTACTATTACTTTTTATTGTTTGTTTATTTTCAAATAACTTCCTAAAATAGTTTGTTTATGAAACGCCCAGTCAATGATGCTTTGTAATTGCATTGTTTTCAAATGTGCGCTATTGCATGTGGCGTGTGGAAAAAAAATATAGCATATGTTGGTTTGCACAATACCCAAATTGTGTGCGCAATTTTCTAACATGGCACACTTTTGTGCACTTATTTATGTTATTACACACTATTAGGCGCAACCCTTGCACTATTTATATTATTTTTAATCGATAAACTTAAAAAGAACAAAAAAAGGAATTGAAGCCCAACTTCGCCAGTTTTTCAGCTTATTCCTCAAACTCCCCATGACTCTATTGGAACAAAAACCCTACCCCTCTATCCTGAAACCTTTTTCTCTTTAAAGAGAACCAATATGAGGTCATTATAGAAAGTCGAAGTCGTTGGACCAAGGTGACTTCAAAGTCGAGGTCAATTACAGGTTTGAGGCTGAGAAATGCTTCGTTTAAGTCCAAATGGTAAGGTTATTAAGTCCAAATGTTAAATATATTTATTTATCTTCATTATAATATGTTATATATTTAGGCTTTAATGTTACTTATTTGATAAAATGTTATTTGTTTTATAATTATTAGTTTGAAATGTTTTTTCTTTCACAAATTTCAATTGAAAATTTTCCTTTTTATTATAAAAACAAAATTGAAATTTTATATATATATATATATATATATATATATATATATATATATATATATATATATATATATATATATATGTTTTCATTTACAATGTTATTTCGTGTTTCAAATTTTAGTCTTGAATGCTACTTCTTCTTTTTTTCCACTTAAATGCAATTTATTCTTCAAATTTCAGTCTAACATTTTCCTTTTATATAAATTAATTTACAAAT
Source organism: Sambucus nigra (assembly GCA_949130495.1). Taxonomy (NCBI): domain Eukaryota; kingdom Viridiplantae; phylum Streptophyta; class Magnoliopsida; order Dipsacales; family Adoxaceae; genus Sambucus; species Sambucus nigra. The sequence continues at coordinate 353,904,010 of OX422214.1, forward strand.
TTCAGTTTGTAAAGTAATTTGTATTTTAATTTACAAATATCACTTTAACATGTTATTTTTTTATTTATATATTTTTCTAATTAAAATACTAAAATGCACAAATTTTCTTGTGAGATATTCGACGCAGTTTGCATGATAAGATCTCGAAACCATAATGTGGCACCTTGTGCAATTTAAAACATTCATAATGACAAAAAATATTATTGTTTGTGTACATATTGGATGTGTAGGAGGGTAGTGAGACTGGGCTATATGAATAACTGGAAAGGGTGAGGCGTGACCCACTCCAATCGACACTGCCTTCAAGGTCTTCAGGTCTTCTGGTGCAACTTCTCTAGAGACTTTCTCCTTCTGGTAACAATGGAACTCAAGCTTCAACTCACTCCCTGCAAGAAGATGAACTTTCACAGCAAAAATAGTAATTTTCTAAAGGGAAACACATAAGAATGATGGTTGTCAGTGGGGAGTGAAAGAACAAGGCACTCAGCACTAAGAGAATGAGCAGGGAGAGAATACTAGGTAGGTCTGGTGTGGTTTTCGTAGAGTAACAGTGCAATTTCAAATTGTCTGTCCATTTACCTTGCCCAGGGGTCTATTTATACTAGGGCATTAGGGCTGAGTTGGAATTTTTGGGTGCCAAAATTGAGAGGGTTGGTGGGGAACAATGTCTGAAGTGTATCATTTTCTCTACTTGTAGGCAGCCCTGCCTGTCCCCTCCTGCAGGTGCCACCTGGCGCCAACCAAAGTCAAAAATCAAATATGTCTCCTAATGAAGACAAGATATCAGATTTGGTAATTCTCTTTTGAAACGGTAACTTGTGGTGCAATTTTGCAAATCTTGAGAGAGGAGGCCTTAAGGACCCCTCTCTTCTAAAATTATTATTTTTCTTGAGAGGGACCTCGAGGACCCCCTCTTTTGGAAAAGTCATTTTTTTTTATAAAGAGTTTATTCCTTGTGAGTAGCCAGCTCTTTGGCTACTGACTTCACTTGTGACCAAGTGTGAAGTGTGTGTAGTCTTGAGTGACTTCTGGGTCTTCCAACTAGTATTCTCTCAATCCTATAGTGTTACGTGGTTGAGCTTGCTCAACATACCTTGTCCCTCAGCCGCCATGCCAAAACTCCCAGGAGGTCCTAACTAGCCTACTTGAGCCCTGCTTGCTCAACTAGGCAACCTGTACAAGAAATTAAATTGTTAATATTGTTGTTCTTTTAAAGAATGACGTTTCATAATGAGTAGTTTCTCGTGATAGCCACTCCCTCATCCTGGCCATCTTGGGTGGGTTCCTTCTCAATATGAGTTTCTATCGGGACCCTTGCAGTGGCACTTCTTAGATAACATTTCTGCAGTGACCCTTTGCGGGGCACTTCTCGAACGTTATTTCTGTAGTGACCCCTGTGGTGGCACCCCTCGAATGACATTTCTGCGGTGACCCTTGTGGTGGCCCTCCTCAATCTTGGACTTCTGCAGTGATCCTTGTGGGGCACCTCTCGAATGTCATTTCTGCAGTGAGCCTTGCAGTGGAACTTCTTGGATGACATTTTTGCAGTGACCCTTGCGATGGCACTTCTCAATCTTGGACTTCTGCAGTGGCCCTTGTGGGGCACCTCTCGAACGTCATTTCTGCGATGACCCTTGAGTGGCACTTCTCGGATAACATTTCTGCAGTGACCCTTTACGGGGAACTTCTTAAACATTATTTCTGCAGTGACCCCTATGGTGGCACCCCTCGAATGACATTTCTGCGGTGACCCTTGCGGTGGCCCTTCTCAATCTTGGACTTCTGCAGTTGCCCTTGTGGGTACCTCTCGAATGTCATTTCTGCAGTGACCCTTGCAGTAGCACTTCTCGAATGACATCTCTATAGTGACCCTTGTGGTGGCACTTCTCAATCTTGGACTTCTGCAGTGGCCCTTGTAGTGTCACTTCTCGGATGACATTTATGCAGTGACCCTTGTGGTGGCACTTCTCAATCTTGGACTTCTGCAGGGGCCGTTGCGGGGCACCTCTCGAATGTCATTCCTGTAGTGACCCTTGTAGTGGCACTTCTTGGATGAAATTTCTGCAGCGACCCTTGTGGTGGACCTTCTCAATCTTAGACTTCAACGGTGGCCCTTACGGGGCACCTCTCGAATGTCATTGTTGCAGTGACCCTTGCAGTGGCACTTCTCGGATGACATTTTTGCAGCGACCTTTGCGGTGGACCTTCTCAATCTTGGGCTTCTGTGGTGGCACTTACGGGGCAACTCTCGAATGTCATTAATAATAATAAAAAAAATATTTCTATTTTATTTACTTTTTTTTATAGGTAGACACCCTTCTAGAGGGTGCCATTCAAAATTTAAGTTACACGTGGACTATGCCTAAGGAACTTTTATCAGTAACACATGTAACTGTAGTTTTGAATCCACCACATACTTTCAATTTATTGATTCAGATAGTTGGGTGTGTATACCTTTGTCGAATTGATGTTCTTCCCCTTTATAAAATTTTCATTTGTAAGGAAGAGATATTATTAAATCACCCCAAAACAAATATATTTATTCTCCTTTCGTTGTCGATATTCGGGTGTTGATTTTTGTTCATTGTGCAGACTAACATTTGACTATGCATGTGTTTCCCTACAAGCATGCTAATGTGCTGGTGGCACTACCAGGATTTAACAAACCAACATGGACTCTGTCTCTCTCGGGTTAGTGGGTGTGAGGTTTCTTATTAGTGTAAATTGTGATCAATCTCCGAGTAGGAATTTATTGGATTTCAGTGGCTTAGGGTTTATTAATGTTTCAATTTTTCCTTTATTTTTTTTATTTTGTGGCATTATTGGACTTGGACTTGGTAACATGCATCTTTTGTCTAATTTGGGGGATAAATTGGAATTAATATTCAAAATACCAGTGACTCTATTTAGTCTAATTTTGAGACGAATTCATGACTTGTGATGGAATAAATACTTTAGATAATTTTGATTTTTCAAGTAGGTCAATATTAAGTTTCATAGATAGAACACTTGGAAAACCCAACTTAATTTAAGGGGAACCAATTGTAAGCACTGCAAAAGCTGTCGAAGAGCCAAAATTTAGGCCTATTCGGTCATAGTTTGTATACCATACATAGCTTCATTTTTAATACAATACACAACAAATGATGTTTTCCAACTTTTATTTTTACTTTTATAGAATTGAATAATGGAGTGGTGTGTATTATAAATGTCATTATGTATGGTTTGCAAAAATGTAAATGGATAATTAATATATTGTTAAAGTGCATGCTTATGTGGGAATAGAGTGTATAAGTGGATAATTATTTGTTGTGTAGACACCCTATGCTAACACCCCCACAAGAACCTTCTTATTTTCTTAGCACTCACTCGTTCACCATAAACCCTAGGTCATACTCCGAGTACCAATCTAGAGGCCACTGGGCACACTCGGGCATTGTTTGACTCTGATCAACTTCTTGCATAAGCTAGAACTCAATGAATCTTTGAATGGCTTTGAATTAACTTTCCAAAAGTTTACCCCATGAATGAATCGGCCTTACGGTTCGGACAAACGGTCCATTTCACCATAAAAAAACTAATCTAGAGGCCACTGTGTGCTCTCGAACCCCGTTTGACACCACTCAACTATCCAACTTGAGTAAAAGCTTGTGAATCTTCAAAGGGACCTGAACCCCCTTTCCAACGATCTACCCCATGTGCAAATCGGCCTAACGGTTCGAACGAATGGTTCGTTTTACTCTGAAAACTGATTCCGAGGACACCGGGCACTCCCAGGCCCCGTTAAACTCTCTAGCTTGAGTGATGCTCAATGAATCCTTAAAGATATCTGAATCCCCTTTCCAAAATTCCATCTGGTGCACGAATCGGCCTTACGATTTAGATGAACGATTCGTTTTTCTTTAAAAACTTCACGTCTAGTGATCAACATGCGCTTCCAGGACCCATTTGATCTAGGTCAATTCTCAAACCCGGGAGTAGATTAATGGATTTTAAGGTCTCTTAATACCTTAATAATGGTCTTCCCGGTACGCGATTCTGACTTACGATTTGCATTTTATGACCGTTTTTCTGAAAAATCTATTTCGGAATACCAAATGGAAACCCAGGGACCCTGCCTATCGACAGTATGTATAAGGTGCTATCCCGATAGGCAAGTACAGACCCCTATGGATCGGTAGTCCCCTTGGAACTATAAATAGAGTCCATGACCACACTTTTAATGACAACCCTTGAACACTCCTCTCAGCAAGTCAGAGAACATTCTCTCGAATTCAGAGTTGTTCCCTTTCCTAAAAAACCCATTTTTTCGCATTTCCATTTTTCACTTTATTACCTCACTTGGTAAATTCCACAACCTCCCCATATCACTTTCATACCATTGCAAGATCAGCATATCTATATCCAAGATCAACATCAAGCATTCATAAGGTGGTCCAATTCTCCACCATTTTCTCTAATTCTCTAATTATACTATTGTTTACTTTGTTTATACTATATCATTTAGTTCCATTACATCGCATATATTAATCTCAAACATTTTTTATTAGTATTTTCACATACTCTATTTTCATTAAAAAAAAAACAAGAAAAAATAGGGTTTATCTGTAAATTCCAAAAGTGGCATTCCCATCTGACACTCTCTCCCTACACACACACACATAAAAGAAATCCACCGTTATATATATATATATATATATATATATATGTTCTTTATGAATTCATATTCTGACATGCTTGTGTTTCGTCCAATATACACATTCGCTCGTCCATAGCGACTTGCGATTCGACAAACACTCATAATATATTTTGAACTATTATTTGCAGGAAAAACCCTATAATCCTTCAAGTTCCAATCTATGGAATGATTACTCCATAGAGAAACATGTTGTAAGATGAATGTATCATAGCCAACATTGAAGAGGCACGTGGCCTCTAAGCCTTCAAATAGGAAAAGAATTCTTCGTACATTGGAAGAGCCATTTGGAGAATAGTGAAAGAAAAGGCAATAGAATAAACTTAGGTCTTGGTGACAAAAGTACACCCCATTTATTCTACTTTTATACCCTAAAAACCTTGTAAAAAATCGATTTTCTGAAATCTTGTTTAACCCCTAGCCATACAAAAGTATACAATTATGCAAGAAAGTGAAATCAAAGTTTAGGAGTGATTTGATTTGACCTCCATGTTGATAGGAGAGTCATGGGTGATGTCGATCGACAACCCCCTTATTTAAAAAAAAAATCATTTTTCCTCTTTTCCGCAAAGGCAATTTCCAAAAATCCTTATTTTGAGAAGTTACCCCCGAGTCATTCCTTTTTATTACTCCTTTTTTAATAAAACTTTTTTCTCAAAAACATTTTCTTTCTTATATCTGTCTTTACAAAATAAAATAATCTCCACAAAAAATTAAGTGCATGTAGAGTAAGACATTAAATCAATATAATCAAACAAATAATGCATCATTTTTGCCTTTTTGAGACTCTCTTTTCAAGTGAAAATCCATGACATCAAGCACGCCACATGGTCAATGCCATGCTCCCCCAGTCAACGATAAATTTGCAAGAAAATATCGAAAGGAAAGAATCAGTAATGGATGTCACATCATTGGCTGCACCACCTCATACGCCAGCAACCTCCTTATCTACACCTCCATACTAATAGCCCCAGCATCCCTCAAAGGAAGACTCTAATAGTAGAAGGTCTCATATATTCCCAGCAAAGATTCAGTAATCCACCTAGAAAAGATCTTTGATTCCAAAGAAAAGACAAAAACCAATAGTGAACTTTCCACCTCCTCAGGCTTACCTATCGGTAGTCCCCTTCAAATTTTGTATAGAAAATGATAGAAAATTCAGAAATTGCCCGAAAAAATAAAAAAAAAACAAAGTTGACACCAACCCCAGCGGCATCAAAGGTGAGCCTACGTTAAAGTCCTTTACGCCTTACCTAGAGCAGTTATCCCCCTATAAACTATAACTTTAGGTCCTCAAAGTTGACACCGACCCTCATATTGGTTATCACAATTTTAGGTCCTCATAATTGACTTCGGCTCGCAGAATTGGTCATCACATCTTTAGGTCCTCAAAATTGACCTCGGCCTGCAGAATTGGTCGTCACAACTTTAGGTCCATAGAATTTACCTTGAACCTTATAATTCATCTTCACAACTTTAGGTCCTCATAATTGACCTTGGCTCGCATAATTGGTCGTCGTAAATTTAGTTCTTTATAATTGAACTTGATCCTCATAATTGGTCTCCCCCAACTTTAGGTCCTCAGAATTGACCTTCATCCACAGAATCAGTCACCATAACTTTAGGTCCTCAGAATTGACCTCTACCCATAGAATTGGTCATTACAATCACGACCCACAAAATTGGCTCTCCGTAGTTCAACTTTAGGTCATCAGAATTGACCTCGGCCTATAAAATCGGTCGTCATAACTTTAGGTCCTCAGAATTAACCACAATTAGTTGAATCGGTCATCTTTATCTCCTTAAGTCCTCAGAATTGACCTCGACCCTCTAAATTGGTCACCCTATCCCCTTGGAATCAACCTTAGCACCTCCTCAACCCGCTGAATCTATCATCCTTGTCCCTTTAGATCCTTAGAAACCTCAACCCACTGAAGGAGTCATCCTCGTCTCCTTAGGTCCTCAAAACTGACCTCGACCCTCTGAATTGATCACCCTCGTCCTTTAGATCTCTATAATTTATCTAAAATACTCTTACCCTACCATGTGTTATCCTTTACGACAAGATCAACCTTCTTCTAGTTGTGTGCACCCTCAATGCGTATAGACATTGTTCCAAGAGATAAAAAATTATTTTTTACAAAGTTGAAGGTCAGGTTTAATACCGGTTGGATGATTCTCGCCCAAGGAGAACCCAAGGGGCTTCTTACTCTTTTCTTGGGATTACTCAATAGTAGGAGTGGGTGTTGGATTAATATAGGTTATTGAGTTTGATGACTCGAGGTTAGAGTGGTAGATTGAATCTCCAACGGAGTAGAGTATTGATAACCCGGATGAGATGAGAATTGATGTTTGAGTGTAAAAGTGTGCCTAGTTGGCAGTGTTTCACTATTTGGCTAACCATTTCTATTTTTGTTCGACATTTCTTATAATTAAAAAAATAGTGACGCATATAAGAAAGTCATTTTTACGATTATATATATATATATATATATATATATATATATATATATATATATATATATATATATATATATATATATATATATATATCTGTGTGTGTGTGTGTGTTTGTGTGCGTGTGTGTACCTTTTTTAATAGCTTTAAAAGCATGCTCAACAAGTCTGATTTCCATCCAATCAGTACTACTTTTTAAAAATCCATGAAATTTTCCACGTGACCAACTGGGCAGAAGCATATTCATGAATAACATATAAAAGTCTGTGACATTAGCTCGAAATCATTTTTTCTTCAACTTATTTACAAGCTCATTTGTAATATACAAATGTCGCAAGACGTCACAATCAGGGTGAATGCTCTCTTTACGCTTTTGTATCCACAATTGATGAATATTTTTTTATCCTTTTCTAATAGTATCGCCAATGTCAATGCCCTATTGGGATTATGCAGGAGAAATATATTCTCTGATTCCTCATCCAAGTATTTTGGCAAGTAAAACAGAATACGATCGAATAGATACTCTTGCAAGAGATCAAATCGATAATGTGGTGACAATTATATTCAGCACAAATAAATGAGAGAAGCGCAATCACCAAGGAAAATAAAGAGATAAAATGACAATCACACAACACAGTATGTACGTGGTTCAGCAAGAATGCCTACGTCCACGGTGGTGCAGCTAGTATTATTTTTATATACTCCGAGGAGCGTTTACAAAGAATACAGTGTGTCCCTTTTGCCCCAGGCTTAGGGTTTATTATATACATGTCTATCCTCGGGGAGTGGGGGTGTTGGACTCCCCCACGTCCATCATCTTCTCATGGAATATCTCTATACGAGATTCTAGGAGGAGACTAAGTCGTAACTCTATTCAGTTAAGGTGAGGGGTCCGAATTTTGGGTTGTTTTCATTAGGCTACTCATCTGGGCCCATAATGGTAAATTCGGGTACCCACAATTGCCCTTAAAGTTGTTGGGACACAATTTGGGCTCAATAAATTTAAATGATTTGTCATAATGGAACTTTTGTGAATCATGTAACTCTTTCCAGAGATGAGAATTGATTTAGGTGGCAGTTGCTTTGTATCCTATTCGCGATGATTGGGAGCATTCAAAAGCTATTTGGAGCAGCGTTCCATAGTTGTCGTTTCATATTTCTTTGCGTTCACTCATCTTCTACGAGTTTTAGCTGTTGTGTCTTCCTCTCCAGGCCTTCATTTTCATCGCTTTCAATGTCCCTCGTCATCTGGGCTTGTGATCTTGCATCGTCCAAGTCAAACTTTCATCTCGTAAGTCCTCTTTGCTCTTTCTTTGTGCCTTCTTTGTTGAGTTTTCTCTGAATTTGCAATTTAGGGTTTACAAATGTCAAAGATAGGTAATAGATAAATGTCTGAGTTTAGGAAGTTCTATAATATCCCATAATGGGTAGAGATTGAGTGCGCCTCTCCCCCTAAGATTGTTAGAGAGATAGAGGGTGCTCATTGGATTTTTGTCATGTTGTTTTCTCAAGGGGGGACTTACTTTTTGTCCAAACAATTTTTTCCTTCATTTCTTTGGTTATTTGAACATTATCCCTGCACAGTGTTCGCCCAACGTATGGAAGATAATCAATGGTGTATATAGAATAAATCAACTTTATGGCACTAAATTAGGGCTCGCCGAAGTTTATTTTTGTTATTCCTTCTCTCGAACTAGATCTGGTCTTCTTTACCTCAAGGCCAGGAGTCCTGATAGGGTATTGGTAGTAAATTTACTTGATTCCCACAAGGACTTCTAGCAAGATGGTTTTCTTTCTAGGAATTAGCAATTCTCCCCCCAGATTGAGGGGGCAAGGTCTGATAGATTCACTGTTCCCTTTTATGGGGAAGAGTACATAACTAGTCTTTGCTCTGCCCTTTCGATCTCTTTGTTAATGTGTGATTTTTCTGACACTTTTCGATTTTCTTTTCAGCGAGGGTAAAGAACTTGGAGCCTGCCCTCAGTAAGGTTCGAACTTCGGAGCTGATTAAAGCTTGGAATATTAGGAAATCTTTGGCTGATGGTGAACATACCCAGTCGGCTGCTTTCCTGCTCGAGTACAAGAACATTGGGTCCAGCTTTATTATGAAGCCTGTGGATAGCATTCCTGAATTAGATACTTATGAAGAAGATTATGCTGATCCCATTTAGCTGGACGAGGAAGAGAGCAGTTTTGAGAGTGATATCAGAGGAGGTGTTGAAGGTGGTTCTGGTGAGGAGAGCTCCAGCAGTGATAGTTCTTCCAGCTCAGAAGAGGCTTCTGAAGCCTAAGAGTCTTCAAGTACATCCAACAGTTCTAGTGAGGAAATGGTTCCCCCAAGAAAAAAACTTGATCCTTGATGATGATGATGATGATGTTGTGCTTCTTGCTCAAAGTTCGAAGAAGCAGAAATCCAGCAGTGGATTTGTTGCCACTGGTTCTCGGTCTACTACTCAAGAGCAAGAGAAGAAGAGAAAAGAAGAAGAGCAATTGAGAGAGAGAGAGAGAGGAAGAGGGAAGAGGATATAAAGGAGACTGAAGAGAAAAAGAGGGTTGAGGAGAGGAAAGGGGTGGAGAAGGAGGAGGAGAGGGAGGAGGAGATGAGGAAAATGGAAGCGAGGATAAAGGCTGGGCAGGCCTTAGTGCCTATGTTTGCGTTGCCAGAGGGGGTCTCGGTTGCCATTTCTCCTCAACTGGCCCCTACACTGCTCGAGAGAGCAGTCCTTCCTACTGATCACCAAAGGAAGATGGGGACTGACCAGTTAGCCTTGAAAGCGAGTCAGAGGCTAGCCTTGGTAAGTTTATTTCTCTTTTCTAATGCTCATCAAATTCTGTCTGTTTCTTTCTTCTAATATCTTTTTTACTTGTAGTTCTGACTGACTTTGCTGTGCTTTATCACTCTTGCGATGAGATGGTTAATAAAAATGGTGAGCTGGAGAAGCAGAACGTTGCTCTGAAAGTGAAGGTGTCGAGCTCGAGGCTAGCTTGAAGGCTGCTGATGTTGCTCAGACGTCTTTTGACCTGGACCTTATCAAAGCCAATCGAGAGAGGGAGGCAGCGATCAAAGAACTGAGAGAATTGTGGTAGGCCTATAATTTGGTCTGCTTGATCAAGATGGTGGTAGTGGAAGAGAACAAGGTGCTGACCCAGAAGCTGGAGGAGAAGGAGTCCGAGGCAGCCACCGTTAAGTAAGACTCATATAACTCTGGGTGGGCTGCCGTATATGAAGATGTGAGGTTCTGATAGGCTACATCAGCCATTTGAACTTTAAGAAGGGCTGGAATAATGCCCTCTTAGCTACCGGGGTGGATGTTGCGTCTCCCTTGTTCTATGAGCACGATCCAGGCCTAAAGCCTATCGTGGATGAAGATCCTGCCCCAGCCTTCGAAGGTGTTGACCCTGCTTCCCAGTCAGTTCCTGTTGATGCCCTTCCTCCTCGAGCGACAAAAGTTGTCCCTACTGAGGGAGATGCTCCTACTGCTGCTGATAAGGGGAAGCAACCAGCTTCTTATGAACAACCCGAGGTTGTTAGATAATCTATCCTTAGGATTACTTTTGAATTTTTATTTGTAATTTTCCTTTCAGTTTCTCGATGTACTCTGATCCTTTTATGTATTAATGAAATGAGAAGGATTTTTCCCTCAGTGTACCAATTCATTTTATCCTTTACTTCTCTTTTATGGCCTGTTGTCGATTGATGTAGATGACTTTATACCATCCACTTCTCAATTGGGAAGAATGCTTGGTTCTGATGTGAGTCCCAAAATTCATCATACCTTCGTAACAATTTGCAAATCACTGCGATTGAGGAATAAGTGTTTCATAGAGCAGACGGAGCTCGTTGTTAAACTATAAGGCAGGCTTCAGGAGATGGAAAAAGTTAGAGCTTCTGTTCAAGAGGAAGTGAATACTCTGAGAGCAAGACTCCTCGATGCTACTGAGATTTACCAAGTTGGAGAAATTCTGTAATAGGAAAATGAGTCTTTGAGGAGGGAGGTGTTGCTCCTCAGGGAGCATGTGCTAAGCACTGCGCCGAGCATTTTAAGGGGTTCCTCCTCATCAAGAGCTTATGCAGGACCGAGCGACGTTCCTCCGGTGATACGAGGTTCTGCCCCATCGATCGTTCTGCGAGCTGGTACAAATTTAAGAAACCCATCTAGGGAAATAGATGAGCTTTGTGAAGATGTTCGTTGAGCATCCGTTATTGTTGCTTGGCTTCAAAGGGATGTCACATGACTGAGGCATCTGCTTAAGAGAGGACCTCAGTGAGTATGGGCTGATGGTTACGACCAAGGTTGGGTGGATGCTCCGACGAGGCTGACAGAGTTTGAAGAGCTCGCCTTTATCAGGGGATTGTTGAGTGCCCTAAGGGAGCTATAAGTTCCAAGGAACTCAATACTTTGGTATCTCATGAGATCTCCCCTTCAACTTTAAGGCATAACCCCTCCAGGAGGGATGATCAGTGGATCCCCATCGATGACATCCGTCGGTAGCTATTGGATTCAGATGCGAATAAGGTCGAGGAGGAATTAACTCCACTTCCGGATGACGGTCGAAGAGCACAAGTGGCTGATTATCTTATTCAGAGGCCTCAGGCTCATTAATATTTTACCAGTTGTAACTATGTACACATATGTAATTAAGCAATGTAGTATTGATGCTTTGGGCGATCTCACTGATTATACATGGGTTGTCCATTTTTGTTATGACGAAGTAATATAAAATTTATTCTTTGGGCGAACTCGCCGACTAAACAAGTGTTCCATATTTTTTACATCATTTATTCTTTGCTTAATAATCTTGGGCCTCTCTTGGTCGACTAGATTGGTAAGTTTTCATTGTCGAGTAAGTGTCCCTCCAGTCCAGTATGCTTATGAGATACCATTCTGCCTTACTTTACCTTTTAAGTCATGTCGTCACACTCCCTTAGGCCTAAGTGTGGCAATTGGTGAGGACACACCTGGTGTTGGATGCTCTATCCGATCAGGATTTTGTTGACCAAACATTATTTGGTGACCAATTTGACTTGGTCGAATTGCCTAAGGATCTCCTGTAGGGCTTCATATATTGCTAGGGGCAATGCTAAAATGTTATTTGTGCTTCATAATGAAGACCTGAGGAGGGTGTTTTCTCTGCTATCGCGTATTGAGTAGTGTGCCTGTCACTTGGAAAGGGTGTGCAAGTTATAAAGTTCATATATTAGTTAACTAACACCTCATAGAATGCAACTGACAAACAACTTTTATTAATCATAAGTAAATGGGCTGCCATTTTCATAAATCTTGTAAAAAGCGAAAGAAAAAACTAGAAATAGAATTTCTTAAGATTTGCCGCATTCGATGATCAGGGTATCTCTCTGCCCTCCAGCGTTTCTAAGTGATAGGCTCCTTGCAGATGATCTCTTGTTATCTTGAATGGTCCTTCCCAGTTTGGCCCCAACTTGCCATCTGATGGTTTTATTGCGCTGCCAAGGACTACATAGTCACCAACTTGGAATGCCCTTGGATTGACCTTCTTGTTATAGTGTTTTATGAGCTGTTGCTGATAGCTCACTAATTTCACTAAGGCAAGTTCTCTGCATTCGTCAGCTAGGTTGAGTTCAGTGAGAAATGATGCATCATTCTAGCCCTGGTCGACAAGGGTGAACCTCGTAGTTGGTAGGCCTGCTTCTAATGGGATGATCGCTTCCATTCCATATGTTAATGAAAATGGAGTTTCCCCCATTTCCCGACGTGGGGTAGTGCGGTAAGCCCACATAATATATGGCAGTTCGTTCACCCATGCGCCTTTGGATCGCTCTAATCGTTTATTCAACCCATCGATCATTGTTTTGCTAAAAGCTTCGGCTTGACCGTTGCTCTAAGGATACGCCACCGAGCTAAAATAGTGCCTGATCCCATGCTCATTGCAGAAGCTCTAGAAAGGGCCACTTTCGAACTGTGTTCCATTGTCAGTGATGATGGTTCTGGAGATTCCAAAATGAGTAATTATGTTTTTCCATATGAATCTCATCATATCTGCATCTCGGATGTTTCCCAGTGGCTCTGCCTCACTCCATTTGGTGAAGTAGTCCGCTGCGACCAACAGATACTTATGGTTACCAACGGCAGTAGGAAGTGGTCCTACAATGCCCATTCCCCATTGGATGAAGGGCCAGGGGATGGTGAGTGATCTTAGGTCGCTGGCAGGTTGGTGAACCATAGGGCCATGTAGTTGACATTTCTTGAACTTGTGTGCGTACATTGCTAAATCTTTTTGCATATATGTCCACCAGTAGCCTTCTTTTATAGCTCGAAAATCTAGTGAACTTCCTCTAATATGGCTCCCACAGATTCCTTTGTAGAGCTCGTGTAGAATCTTCTCGACATCCCTCGGGTGAATACATTGTAAGTAAGGGCCGGAGAACGATCTCTTATACAGCTTGCCCTCGGGAAATAAGTGAAAGCGAGCAGCTTTAACTCTTATCTGATGAGTGCTCTTCCTATCTCTTAGAAGTGCACCATCCTTCCAATAGTCCCTTAAAGGATCCATCCAACTGGGTGCGAACTCAATCTGGAGCACATGTTCCACGCCTGGCAGCTCATCGCTCTGGTTGATTCTCGGGTGAGAGAGGAAGTTGATGGGGATCTTTATTTTCAAGTCGGAATTGATTGCCGACCTCAGGGCTGCCAGGGCGTCAGCATGGCTATTCTGTCCTCTGAGAAATTGCTGGACACTGACTTCCTCGAAGCTGGCCATTAGCCTCTCGGCCAAGGTGAGATAGGCTCTCATTCTTTCATCTCTTGCGTTGTAGTCCCCACGTATCTGATTGGAGACTAATTGTGAGTCGTCGAACACCTATAACTGCTTCGCTCCTAAAGTGTGTGCCTTATGGAGGCCGGCTATCAAATATTCATATTCCGCCTCATTGTTGGAGGCTTCAAATCCAAGCCTAATTCCCTGTTCGAGGGTTGTATCTTCTGGAGTACCAAGACAATGCCCACTCCTGCACCCTTTAAATTGGAGGCTCCATCAAAAAATAATTTCCAAACTCCCTCTGTTGTGCGGTTCTCTCCTTGCTTCATGGGTTGAAGTTGGTCTAGATGATGCTCGCCGGTGAATTCAGCTATGAAATCAGCAAGGACTTGTCCCTTGATTTCATTCCTTGGTTGAAATTGGATGTCAAATCATCTGAGCACGACTGACCATTTAGTCAGTCTACCTGACAGATCTGCTTTCCTCAGGATTTCTTTAAGGGGTGCGATGTGAGAATAATAATAGTGTGAGATTCAAAATAGTGCTTCAACTTCCTTGAAGCTACTACAAGTGAAAAGGCGAGCTTCTCTAGTGGTAGGTATCGCTGCTCATCCTCTAATAGAGTCTTCCTTGCGTAATAAACGTGGTGCTGAATTCTTGCTTTCTCGCAAACCAGCACAGAACTCACGGTGTGGTTGGAAACGACGAGGTATAAGTATAAGGAATCTCTTTTTTGAGGTATGATGAGTAGGGGCGGTGAGCTAAGGTTGTCCTTGATCTCATTCAATGCTTGCGAGTAATCTTGATTCCATTCTACTGTCTTGTTTCCCTTGAAGAGCTAGAAGAATGGTTTGCATTTCTCGGAGGACTTTCAGATGAAACGATTCAAGGCAGTGATCATGCCGGTGATCTTGTATACGTCTCGTATAGTGCAAGGGGGATGTACCCTATATATTGCTTCGATCTGGTCAGGGTTAGCCTCGATGCCTCTCTTACTGACCAAGTACCCAAGAAATTTTCCTGACTGGACACCGAAAGAACACTTGCTCGCGTTGAGCTTCATTTGGTATTTCCTGAGGATATCGAGGGTTCTCGATAGGTTTGAGAGGTGGTCTTCTTTGTTTCTTCTCTTGACGAGCATATCGTCGATGTAGACCTCTATGGTGTTTCCCATTTGGTCTTTAAACATCTTGGTGACCAGCCGCGGATAGGTTGCTCCTACATTTTTTAGCCCGAAGGGCATGACTTTGTAACAGTATAATCTGACGGTGGTGATGAATGATGTCTTGTCCTGTTCAGGTGCATACAGAGGGATCTAATGATACCCTGAATATGCATCCAAAAAACTCATTCTTTCGTGAGCTGCTATAGCGTCCACCAATTGGTCAGTTTTTTTTTTTTTTTGGGGGGGGGAACCTGTCCTTAGGGCAAGCCCTGTTAAGGTCAGTGAAGTCGATGCAGACTCTCCATTTCTCGTTATTCTTTGGAACTACTATTGGTTTGGATAACCATTTGGGGAATTGGATGTCCCGTATGGATCCAGTATCCATCAATTTCTTAAACTCCATTTTCTACAGCTTTTGCCTTCTCGAGCGTAGTTTTTCGTGCCTTCTGGGTGATAGGTTTGAAAGTGCGGTCGATATGTAACCGATGACAAACCACACTGGGATCAATTCTTGGCAACTCGTATGGTTGGCATGCGAAAACGTCTACATTTCTCCTCAACAAAATCGTCAATTCCTTTTTTCTTAATCTGTGAGAGAAGCTCCAATCAAGAATACCTTGTCCTTCTTTCTACCACCAGATGTAACTTCCTTCAGGTTTTCCACGACCCGCTCAAAGGGGAGGAGCCTAGTCTCCTCCACTCCGGGTCTTCCGTACCTTAACTACTATTTTGAAGGTATCTGACCTTCTTGTTCCTCGACCTTCTCATTGGGCTTATCGTCCTTCTTCTCTGGTCTAGGGTGAATGGCCTCTATGAAGCACCTTCTTGCCATCGTTTGATCGCCATGGATCTCCATTACTCCTCGATAGGTCACATACTTGAGTTTTCGATTGTAGGTCGAGGGGACTGCCTTCATCGCATGTAGCCATCCTCTATCGAGGATAGCTTGGTATGGCGAGTCAATATCGACTACCAGAAACTCAATCATCTTGGAGATACTTCCTGCCCTTACTAGTAGCACAATCTTTCCCAGTGGGATAGTCACTTTTCTAGCGAATCCAACTAGAGGGACAGTGGCCTCCTTCAGGTCGGCGACGCTAAACTTCAATTTTTTGAACAGATCGAGATATATTACCTCAGATGAGCTTCCTTGGTCGACGAGCAACTTGTCGACCTCATAGTTGGAAATCCTGAGTGTAATGATCAAGGCGTCATGGTGTGGAGCTACTAGTAATGAAGTCGGCCGTAAAGAGCTCGGCTAGGGACTCAAAGCTCCTGATAGACCTGTAAGGGAGCCTTTCGAACCGTTTCTGCGCTAGGCTCGAGGGAAAAATCCAACATATCAGTGCATCCCGGTGGTTCCAGAGGGTCATGCCTTGCCTATACTGCCTAACGTGATCAATGGGATCAGTTTTTCCATCATAAATCTTGAATCTTGGAATTGCGAATTTCTTGGGGGCTTCCTCTTCTTCTATTTCCCTTGAGAAAGGGGATTCCATCTGGGTCTTGAGAGCTCGTCTAGCAAGCTCCCTGGTCGATCGTGCACCATGATGTGCTTGGTGTTGGTCCATCTCCCTTCGGACCAAATTTCGTATGTTCTCTTTACTATGAGCTGGGCTCCTGTAACGGTGAGCCGATAACTAGTGCTCGAGAGAGTCATTGCTTGACTCGTACCTCTCACTCTTTTGGAATCCACGCCTAGTGCTCCTTCCTCGGCTGCGAGACTTGCTCGCTTGAGGGCTAGGAGTGCGGTACGGACGTCGCCTACTGCTGCGATGGAGTTGTTTCTCCATATTTTCTAATTTCCTTTTGAGGCGAGCATTCTCAGCCTCCTTCTTGCGAGCGAAGTCCCTTTGCTCTTGAAGACTTACCTTATAGGCATCAATCATCCTGGAGATTTGCATGGACCTCGCTGGTCCTTGGCTTTCCTTTGAGGCTGGCCTCTCTGGGTGAGCCCTCTGATCTGAACGCCGAACTTCAGATCTGATCCTGCGAGGAGTAGGTTGTTCTTCGATATCTCCTGCATGAGGATCATTACTGCTATGACTAGACATTTCGAATTTCTTTTTTGGTGGGGGCTTTCTCAGGGAAGACAAACGTTCCCAAAGACGACACTAATTGTGGTGACAATTATATTCAACACAAATAAATGAGAGAAGCGCAATCACCAAGGAAAATAAAGAAGATAAAATGCCAATCACACAACACAATATGTACGTGGTTCAGCAAGAATGCCTACGTCCACGGTGGTGCAGCCAGTATTATTTCTATATACTTCGGGGAGTGTTTACAGAGAATACAGTGCGTCCCTTTTGCCCCGGGCTTAGGGTTTATTATATACATGTCTATCTTCGGGGAGTGGGGGTGTTGGAATCCCCCACGTCCATCATCTTCTCCTGGAATATCTCTATACGAGATTCTAGGAGGAGACTAAGTCGTAACTCTATTCAGTTAAGGTGAAGGGCCGAATTTTGGGTCGTTTTCATTAGGCTACTCGCCCAGGCCCATAATGGTAAATTCGGGCACCCACAGGTAGTTTGTAAGGTAATTAAATTATTCAATTTTCCTATTCCCATACTTGTAAATAGGAGTTCCCTCTATGTGGAATGAAATAATAAAAGATGTCTCAGTGTGTTCAAATTTCACCCTCACGTACTCTTGTTGAAAGTAATTACTATCGTGACTAATTTTTCTGAGAAAATGTATAGAAGGGTATGGATATGATTCGTAGAAGTAATGGCTCTAATTAATCCTAAACTAATTATGTTTTCCCATCTGATCAACCATACATAACATGTCCAATTTAATTTCATTTTAATTTAATTAAACCTAAAATTACACTCTATACACTAATTATGCAAGCCCTTCCACCAATTTGTTTTCACCCAAACAACAACCATTTCAGGAAGGAGTGAACACGACTAAAACAAGTTAACCAAATAACTTTATTCTAAATATTTAATGTATATATGTGCGCATGTGAGTGTGTGTGTATGTATGTGTGTGTGTGTGTGTGTGCGCATTTATGAGTCGCTGTGTGTGTGTGTGTGTGTGTGTGTGTGTGTGTGTGTGCGTGCGTGCGTGTGTGTGTGTAAGTGATCGTTAAGAGAGGGTATCCGTTAAGACAAATAGTTAGTTACAGGTTTATTATTTAGAATTAATAGAGTGGGAGTTTTAAGTATCCATCATCCTTATCAATCCATGATCATTCAACACAAGCCACAACAACCATCAACCCGACAATCAAACATAACTTTATCCCGTACTTCTTCTAAATCGTCTACTTGATTGATTCCCTTAAGGAATAAAGTGCTTTACATAAGTAGTCAATTTCTCAATTCCAATAACATAATTTAACAAGAGCATAATATCATAATTCCAAGAACATAATTTAATAAGAACATAATTCTAAGAATATAATTCCAAGAACATAATATCATGGGGTATTCAAACACAAAATCTTCTCATGGCAACAATTTTATATTTTCATATTTAAAGTTTCATCAATCAAGTATTTTGTATTAAGGGTATTACTCATGGAGTTATAGAAATAACTATATCTAATATGAACTTTCTCATATTTTAATTAAACTTTTAACTATACTTCAATTGCTCAATATATATTCCTATTATCATAAATCCAAGAAAAAGTTTAAAACCTTCAGAAGTCAATTCTACATAAAGGGTTTCATATATAATTTCTAATAATAAATAGCGTCATATTTCAATATAAAAAATGTAATAATAATCACACACACACACACACACACACACACACACATATATATATATATATTTGAAAATAGTTATGTATATTGATAATGATTTGTATTTTGGAAAATTTGATGTTTAACCCTGTATATAAATAATAACTAACTTGAGGGTTTTTTTTAAAAAAATATTTTTCGTGCATTTCAAACTTCGACTCAATTTGAGTTTAATATATTTGACGAATTATTTTTAAAAATAATTTGTGATGCAAAGAATTTCGTGCATTTCAAACAATTCATGGATTTCGAACAATTTAAACTTCGGCTCAATTTGAGCTCCAAAGAATTTCTAGCATTTCAATTCCACAATTATATATACACACACATACAAACACACTGAAACACACACATTTGCACACATACACATCCAAACATACATATACACACATACCGAAAAAACACATATTCAAACATACATAAACACACATGTGCAATGGCACACACACTGAAACACACACACACACACACAAAGATAGATAGATAGATAGATAGATAGATAGATAGATAGATAGAGAGAGAGAGAGAGAGAGAGAGAGAGAGAGAGAGAGAGAGAGAGAGAGAGAGACTAAAAGAAAAAGCAATTTGCACAACATACAAATTATGTTGCTAAAGTTAGAAATGTGTTGCTAAAAGGTATCGGCGACATATTTCTCTACGTTACCAGCTTGTTGCCCATTGTCTGTCTAGGAAACCCTTTGGCAACACAGCAGGATTGTGTTGTCGAAAGTATACTTTTGGCAACATGCAATTATGTCTCCAAATGTATTTTATAATTTGTCAAATTTATAATAAAAATATTATTTATGTTTCCAAAAGTCACTCAACGACGACAAAAATATTTGTGTTGCCAAAAAGAAACCTTTTAGCGACACAAATTATGTTGCTGAATGTAAGGTAAATGATATTAGCAACTTTTGACAACACGACTCTTGTGTTGATAAAAGCTATACATTTGGCAACACAACTCTTGTGTTTCCAAAAGCTATAACTTTTGGCAACACAACTCTTGTGTTGCGAAAAGCTATATTTTATTTATTACCCATTTTTTTCATAATTGGCAGCACTTTTAAGCCGACCCATTTTTTATCAAAAACTCACCGAACATAAAACATGAAATCTTATAATCCAAAATCACATTGCGCATTTTTCATACAATCATATGTAATACAAAGTTCCACAATTTTCAACCAAATCTCATAGATATGAATTACAAAATAATATTTCATCACAATCCAAGTATTAATGTGCAAAATAAATGCCTCCCAAATAAGAACATAACCAATCCTACCGCATCAAAAGATGTAAACATGATCTAGCCTAATACATTAACACATCAAAAGATGTAGGAAAACAATCCACGTGAACTAAAACGATGACGTAAATATGTCTCCTCTACATAAAAAGAAATCGTAACTCCAAGTCACCACGAATATAATAACTCCAAGAAAAATCCATCATCAATCTGCATAAGATACAAAAACAAATTACTACATGGGTTTGTATAACTTCAAATGCATGTATGCTTGACTTGATCATTTTAAAACACTATTTAAGTTTAGAAAATTTCGATGGATCATGAAATCCAACATGTTTTAACGATAAAATAAACCCAGCAAAAGTTGCAGCTAAACCACCAATAAATCCCTTCCACTGAGAATTTGAAGTAGACTTTTGTGTTTCCTAATTAGAGAAATTTTTTTTATTAATAAAATGGATAATAAAAAAAAGATTCAACATCATGAATATTATAATTTGAAACACGTACTCTAGATACAACTCAACCTCATCACTGTTATACAACATAAACCACTCAGCCATATTGAGATCATTTTCAGACACATCAGGAGCCCTTGAGATAATCCGAAAGGACGGATGTTTTGGTTAAAGACAGCTAGCCCCAAGCCATGTTCGCCACCATCACAATTACATTCTTCTCTTTTAAATACGGTTTCAACATGACTCAAGTACATTAAGCAAAAAGTTAAACACTCTTTCATAATGTACGTCTCCATAATAGAACCTTCAGGCATGGCTCAATTAGATACAAATTCTTTCAAAAATTCAAGAAAGATTGAAATTAATAATAATAAGATGATGAATATTACACATTTTACACATTTTTCAAGGTATTAACTAAATTAACGTTATAATATTTGCATTTACCTTTCAATTGGAAACATCCATCGACATTGTACTGGTCTAGCAAGTCTGTCCTCACGTGCCATATGAACCACCAAATGGACCATTATATCAAAGAATGCCGGGGGGGGGGGGGGGGGAATCCTCTCCATTTTGCAAAGTATCATAATTATGCGTTCCTCCAATTTCTCCAAATCCGTTCGCACTAATGTTTTGGAGCGTAACTCCTAAAAATATTCACCCAACTCATCCATCCTGTGTAGTAAAAATATGTTTAGGAAGGTATCCACGCATCCAATTGGCAGGAATTCGTTATAACAAGACATGACAATCATGGCTTTTAAGGCATAATAATTTTCTATCCTTTGTAGTCACTCATCTTGAGATGTTTGTAGCATAGCCATTTTCATACTTAACTGATTTCAAAAAATCGTAGAAACACTCCCTCTCCTTTGGGGTTAATGTATATATTGCGGGAGGCTTGACATATGATGCATCAAGACGCTTTTGTAAGTGCAATTCCGCCCTTATGCTCATATCTTCTAGATCAAGGCGTGCTTTTTCTATGTACATGTTCTTCCCATCCATATTCAATATTATTCCAAGAAAATTGTCAAATATATTTATATCAATGTGCATCACATCAAGGTTGTGACGAATCTTTAGTGTTTTCCAATACGGGATCTTGTCTAAAATACTTTTCTTTGTGTTCAATTATGTTGGGTCACGAGGCCTTTTCTTATTGCTCGAAAGCTTTCCAAACTTGACATTTGATAAGAAATGCAATTAATTTAGTACTTTTTCCATTGGTAACTCCAAGGATCGAGTTTGATTCTCAAACATACCGTTAAATGCCTTACTCCTTCACCAAGTATGGTCCTCGAGCAGGTGACATAGATGGACCAAGTAGACAATCTTACTTCGCATGCGTTGAGATAATGTATCCTCGTTACATGGGGGACAAGCAAGAAAACCTTTTGTACTCCACCCGAATAAGTTACCATAGGCAGGAAAGTCATTTATCGTCCACATTACAACTGCATGGATTCGAAACGTTTGTTGAGTGGATGCATCATAAGTGAGTACGCCATTTTCCCACAACACGTTCAACTCATCGATTAAGGGTCGCATGTAAACATCAATTTCTTTACCCGGGGCATTAGGCCTAGGAATAAGTAAAGTCGTCATGAAAATGGATCATTTATGTAGTTATAGGGCTCGATGTTATATGGCATCATTACCATAGTCCACATGCTATAAGAGGTGCTCATGTTACCAAAAGGGTTGAACACATCGGTGGCGAGGCCTAGCCTCGCATTATGGGGATCCTAATCAAAATCAGGATAACATCGATCAAAGTCCTTCCACTCTTCGCTATCAGCTATATGCCTCAATATCCCATCATCCACACTCTTATCACTGTGCCATCTTATGCTTGTAGCCATCTTCCTTAACATGAACAATCTTTGCAACCTGGGTGTCAATGGAAAGTAGCATAGTACCCTTTGAGGGATCTTCTTACCATTGCAAAAATTTTGCTTGCATCTAGACTCCCCACATATCGTACATTTATAAAGAGAAGCATTCTCCTTCCAAAAGAGAGCGCAATCATGTTGGCATGTGTGGATTGTCTCATATCCCAAGCCTAATTCATCTAGCATCTTTTTAGCTTCATAAATTGACTTCGAAACAAAATTCCATGCAGGTAGAAGATCCCCTAATACCTCCATCAACATGTCAAATGACTTATTAGTCCATTTACCCACAATCTTCAAATGAAACGTTGTAATCACAAATTTCAATAGCGTATATGTTTAGGCAGCCTTTAGTAGTTTTTCGATATTCTGCACATCTTTCATTTTGGTGTTATCATACACTTTGCATGTCCCAAAATCCCTTGAATCATGCTCAATATAAGTCCCTCAAAAATAGTCTTCTACTAATTCAGGGAAATCATCATCCACGTCTTCATTATCAACAATTTCAACATCCATGTCATCTTAATATTCATCGATTTGGTGTTGCGAAATAGATTCCCCATGATGAACCCAGATATTATAACTTTCATTATGCCATGTCGTACTAAATGATACATCACAACATGGTCAATCACTATATCAAAAAAATAATTTGGCACACCTTGATATTAAAAATTTGGCACACCTTAAAACTGTGCCAAATTATGGCACGGTTTAATGACAATCTGGCACACTTTAAAATCGTGCCAAAATTTGGCACTGCTTAAAAGTGTGCCAAAATTAAGAACACTTAACTAAAATATAAATGCCCTAAAAAAATAATACTCCTCATAATTTTTTTTCTCTCCCGCTCACTTTGCTCTCTCTTTCTAGCCTCCCGCTCTCTCTTTATCTCACCATGTTAAAGAAGGTTTAGGGATGGCCACAACTATCAATTTGCTCTCTCATTTTGGTCAAGCCACCACCTGGCGGTGTTGGCGGGCTTTGATTTACGCAGGTCGTGTTCGGGGCTGGCGATGGTGGCAGTTTTGGTATAGAGGGATTCGGGGTGGCAGTTTCAAGTTAGAGGGATCCGGGGCTGGTGCTGGGGGTGGCGGTTTCGGGGCTGACGAGTTGATCTGATTTGGAAGGTGGAATGGGTAGATTCATGGATTTTCTTGTATGGGAAACGGGCCAAGTGAATATATTCCTACATTCACTGAAATATCATAGCAGGCATTTACCTCCATTGACTATTCAGTTCTGTCAGAATATATTTCAAGGCCTCATGGCAACTCAATCTGCACCCGCTCCAAGGATTTCTTGATATGAGTAAGAAACTATTTCTGGTATGTGTATATCATTATACAGAAAAGAAACATTGAACACGTTTGTAGTTTGTGATTGTCGTATAATATTGCATTATTAAGGTTTGATTTCATCTTTTCATAAATTTAATAGGACACGAAATTTGGCAACATTAGCATGGAGGGCTAAATACTATTATCCTTGTTATCAATTATTACAAATCATGGTTAATTAGTATAGACGACATTTAGTGGTAATTAGTTAGTTATATAATAATTCGATAATTTCAGTGTTCTATTGCATTGAATAGCCTCTTTGTATTTGCATTTCTATTAGTTCATCTGAATGCCATCCTGCCTAAATCCCTTGATTAAGAATTGTAATTTCACTATCATGTGGTAATAAAATTATAAATCTTGGTGAATTCAACGAATTTGAGTTTGTTTTCCCTTTTCTGATAATTAAATTGGATATATGCTCATATACTAATAGTCATAATACAATCAAAACAGATATTGAATAAAAGATTATATCTTTTTAGTGAGTACAGTAATCACTGATTGGTTAATGGTCATTAGAATAAAAACATGCTTATATAATATTTTCAAATAGATATAGATCGTGTGATCCCTTAAACCACACATAAAAATAGTAATCCAGTTAAAAGGGTTTTTGAAATTTGAGGAAGAAACACAGAAGTAGTTTGTATGCATTGTTTCAATTGCTCTCAACCGCCGGTGTAATTTATTCACAAGTTTGCTAATATTCATGATGAAACACACTATTAGTTGAATGGTTCCCATTTTGGGCAAGAAAATCTGATTCCCTTGAGGCAACCTTCTCTCACTTTTTTTTTTAATAAATAAATGCTTTTATAGGAATCAACCGCTAAGGAAGCGGAATCGATACACAGGAGTTTACCAACACCACTAGAGATATGAGGCTCTTCGCAAATCCCCCACAAAGACTATAAAATTAGGAAGCGATGTGACATGTCTCTTCTCGAACCAACTCAATAAAGTACACAAAAATAGGTAATGAATTCCAGAAGATGCAATCTTTGATCCTTCAAAACATTTTGAGTTTCCCTCCTACCAGATCGTCTCGAGTTTCTCACTCTTAGATTCTCTAAACTATGGTTCCTATAAGGTATACTCTGTGCTTTATCTTACTTTTTATATGTTAGGTTTAGAGAGTTTAATGTAGTTGATATATAATTTTAAGGTTCACAATTGATATTCCACGGCCTTGAAAAGGGTGGATGTAATATCCATCCACTGAAATGGTTGTTTGTTACTTCTCCATGAAAACGAGTAATGTAACCTAATTATAATTCAACTTTTAAAGTTTAAAATTAGAATTCAAACATAAATCTTTACAATTGGTATTCAAACTTTTTCAATTAGAATTCATTCACGGCAATACCATCACGAGGTATCGCATTTCAGTTGTGGAATTGAGTTGCATCAATACCATCGCGAGTCCGTAAGTAATTCCTGCATATGATTTTTATAGTTGCAAACATATGTAAAAATAATTAGCTTTAGTTATGTTAATGACTTGCTAAATATTGATCCTCACATTCATGTTCCTACTATCATAAATAGGTGAATACCTACTTTTCCAAATCTTCCAAACAATACTAATTGATAGCATATTGATAAGGAACTTTATCCGCGCAGCTCCCGTTCTCCGCGCAGCTCTCTCTCCACTTGTCCCACTCAGGTAACCTCATAACTCACTTTTGGTATAATCTAACTCAAAATAAGGACTATGTTAATTTGCTAATGTAGGTTGATAATGTTAGGTGGCGAAGATCTCTTTTATGATAACTTATTACTTATTCTTCTTATACATACTGTCACTCAGTTGTTTATTTCACTTGTGTTTTGTATTTCCTAGTTACCTTAAATTTATGGGATTGGTTCGTTAAGAGTATCTCTTTATCTTTATTATATTTTCCTTATCATCGGTTGATTTGTACTTCGAGATGCGCCTCAAAATTGTTCAATATCCACACCCAATAGTACGTAAAGAACAAGAGGATTGATTCATTTGATGAGAATTCAAAGAAGTTAGTTGATGATTTCAAAATTTGCAGACATTGTTGGACCAAATGGGATACTTTCGAGAAGTTATGACGCGAAGAGTTCATCGGGTGGCTATCAAAATACAAATGAAATCTGGTTAGTCTCAAAGTCTCAAATTTTCTTTAAATGTTGTAGCATTAAATAAAAAAATTGCCTGAAATAGCGACAACAAGTAGTTAAACGTAAAATGGCTTACTTTATGAGCTTAGTTAGTTAAATTGGTGGAAGAGATTTGCTGGTGGTTTGGTTTTGGAATTTGCTGCAGCTGTTGAGTTTATTTTAAATGTTAAAACACGTTGGATTTAATGAATAAACAACTGAAACTATGTCAAAATTTTCTAAAATCAATAAACGTTTGAAATTGATTAAAAACATACCGTTAGAGGATGAAGACCCAAAACAACCTCCAAAAAACCCCAAAGAGGCATGAACACCTCGTACGAGATCAATGTAACATGTAGAAACTCACTGCCTAGTCACGATTTATGCCAGCACTAATTATGTCCAATGAAGGGTGCTTTGGGAAGAACTTTATGATACACATCAATGTAAGAGGCACGAACTAACCGCGTAGTCGCGGTTCTCCGGATTTGTAATATGATGATAATTTAAAACTATCCAGATTATGCTTCAAAACAAGTCGTTAAAGGGTGAAAACCCAAATCAGCTCCCAAACATCAGCGTAAGAGGCACGAACACCTCCAACGGGACCAATGTAACTTGTAAGAACTAATCGCGTAGTCTCGGGTATCCCGGTTTCAGAATATGACGATAACTTCAAAAAATCAACACTTAGACTTAAAAAAAGTCGTTAAAGGGTGAAAACCTAAACCATCCCCCAAACGGCCCGTAAGAGGCACGAACACCTTGTACGGGACCAAAGTAACTTGTAGCGACTGCTCGCATAATCACGGGTCTCCCCGTTTGAGAATATGATGATAATATCAAAATATCCAGATTAGGCTTAAAAATAAGCCGTTAATGGGTGAAAACCTAAATCATCCCCCAAATGTCACCGTAAGAGGCACGAACACCTCGTACGGGACCAATGTAAATTGTAGGACTGATCGCGTAGTCCCGGGTCTCCAGGTTTGAAAATCTGATGATAATTTGAAAAAATAACACTTCGACCTAAAAACAGGTTGTTAAAGGGTGAAAACCTAAACCAGCCACCATACGTCCCCGTAAGAGGCACGAACACCTCATACGGGACCAATGTAACTTATAGGAACTGACCGCGTAGTAACGGGTCATTTGAGAATATGACGATAATTTGTAAAAATCAACAATTAGACTTAAAAACAAGCCGTTAAGGGGGAAAACCTAGACCATACCCCAAACGACCCCGTAAGAGGCACAAACACCTCACACGGGACCAATGTAACTTTTAGGAACTGATTGCGTAGTCACGGGTCTCCCAGTTTGAGAATATGACGATAATTTCCAAAAATAACACTTACACTTAAAAACAGGCCATTAAAGGGTGAAAACCTAAATAGCCCCCAGACGTCACGGTAGGAGGTACGAACACCTAGCTCGTGACCAATGTAACTTGTAGGAACTGACCGCGTAGTCCCAGGTCTCCCAGTTTGAGAATCTGACGATAATTTGCAAAAATAACACCTAGACTTAAAAACAGGCCGTTAAAGGGTGAAAAAATAAACCAAACACCAAATGTCCAGGTAAGAGGCACGAACACCTCGCACGGGACCAATGTAACTTGTAAGAACTGATCGCGTAGTCACGGGTCTCCCGGTTTGAGAATATGACGATAATTTGCAAAAATCAACACTTAGACTTAAAAATAAGCCATTAAGGGGGAACCTAAACGATCCCCCAAACGTACCCGTAAGAGACACGAACACCTTGCACGGGAGCAATGTAACTTGTAAAAACTGACCGCGTAGTCACAGGTCTTCCGGTTTGAGAATATGACGATAATTTGAAAATATCTAGATTAAGCTTAAAAATAAGCCGCTAAAGGGTGATAACCTAAACCAGCCCCCAAACGGCCCCGTAAGAGGCACGAACCCCTAGCTCGCGACCAATGTAACTTGTAGGAACTGATCGCATAGTCGTGGCTCTTTAGGTTTGAGAATATGACGATAATTTGAAAATATCTAGATTATGCTTAAAAACAAGCCATTAAACGGTGAAAACCTAAACCAACCCCCAAACATCACCGTAAGAGGCAGGAACACCTCGCTCGGGACCAATGTAACTTGTACGAATTGACCCGCGTAGTCCCGGGTCTCCCGGTTTGAGAATCTGATGAATATTTGCAAAAATAACATTTAGACTTAAAAATAGGCCGTTAAAGGGTGAAAACCTAAACCAACCACCAGACATTCCCGTAAGAGGCGCGAACACCTCGCAAGAGACGAATGTAACTGGTAGGAACTGACCGCATAGTCACGGGTCTCCGGATTTGAGAATATGATAATAATTTACAAAAATCAACACTTAGACTTAAAAATAAGTCGTTAAAGGGGGGGGGAACCTCAACCATACCCCAAACGTCCTTGCAAGAGGTATGAACACCTCGCACGGGACCAATGTAACTTGTAGGAACTGATCGCGTAGTCATGGGTCTCCCAGTTTGATAATATGACGATAAATTGCAAAATTATACTTAGACATAAAACACGGACGTTAAGGGTGAAAACCTAAACCATCCCCCAAATGTCACCGTAAGAGGCACGAACACCTCGTACGGGACCAATGTAAATTGTAGGACTGATCACGTAGTCCCGGGTCTCCTGGTTTGAAAATCTGATGATAATTTGAAAAAATAACACTTAGACTTAAAAACAGGCTGTTAAAGGGTGAAAACCTAAACCAGCCACCATACGTCCCCGTAAGAGGCACGAGCACCTCGCACGGGACCAATGTAACTTGTACGAACTGACCGCGTAGTCGCGGGTCTCGCGATTTGAGAATATGACGATAATTTGCAAATATCAACACTTAGACTTAAAAGCAAGACGTTAAGGGGGAAAACCTAGACCATACCCCAAACGACCCCGTAAGAGGAACAAACACCTCACACAGGACCAATGTAACTTGTAGGAACTGATTGCGTACTCACGGGTCTCCGAGTTTGAGAAAATGACGATAATTTGCAAAAATAACACTTACACTTAAAAATAGGCCATTAAAGGGTGAAAACTTAAATAGCCCCCAGACGTCACGGTAGGAGGTACGAACACCTAGCTCGTGACCAATGTAACTTGTAGGAACTGACCGCGTAGTCCCAGGTCTCCCAGTTTGAGAATCTGACGATAATTTGCAAAAATAACACCTAGACTTAAAAACAGGCCGTTAAAGGGTGAAAAAATAAACCAGCCACCAAATGTCCCGGTAAGAGGCACGAACACCTCGCACGGGACCAATGTAACTTGTAAGAACTGATCGCGTAGTCACGGGTCTCCCGGTTTGAGAATTTGACGATAATTTGCAAAAATCAACACTTAGACTTAAAAATAAGCCATTAAGGGGGAAACCTAAACGATCCCCCAAACGTACCCGTAAGAGACACGAACACCTCGCACGAGAGCAATGTAACTTGTAAAAACTGACCGCGTAGTCACGGGTCTTCCGATTTGAGAATATGAGGATAATTTGAAAATATCTAGATTAAGCTTAAAAATAAGCCGCTAAAAGGTGATAACCTAAACCAGCCCCCAAACCACCTCGTAAGAGGCACGAACCCCTAGCCTGCGGCCAATGTAACTTGTAAGAACTAATCGCATAGTCGTGGTTCTGTCTGTTTGAGAATACGACGATAATTTGAAAATATCTAGATTATGCTTAAAAATAATCCATTAAAGGGTGAAAACCTAAACCAACCCCCAAACATCACCGTAAGAGGCAGGAACACCTCGCTCGGGACCAATGTAACTTGTACGAACTGACAGCGTACACCTGGGTCTCCCGGTTTGAGAATCTGACGATAATTTGCAAAAATAACACTTAGACTTAAAAATAGGGCGTTAAAGGGTGAAAACCTAAACCAACCACCAAACGTCCCCGTAAGAGGCACGAACACCTCGCACGAGGTACGAACTGACCGTATAGTCACGGGTCTCCCGATTTGAGAATATGATGATAATTTACAAAAATCAACACTTAGACTTAAAAATAAGTCGTTAAAGGGGGGGGGGGGGAACCTAAACCATCCCCCAAACGTCCCCGCAAGAGGCATGAACACCTCGCATGGGACCATTGTAACTTATAGGAACTGACCGCGTAGTCACGGGTCTCCCAGTTTGAGAATATGACGATAATTTGCAAAAGTAACACTTCGACAAAAAAGCAGGATGTTAAAGGGTGAAAACCTAAACCATCCCCCAAATGTCACCGTAAGAGGCACAAACAGCTCATACGGGACCAATGTAAATTTTAGGACTTTAGTCCCGGGTCTCCTGGTTTGAAAATCTGATGATAGTTTGAAAAAATAACACTTAGACATAAAAACAGGTCGTTAAAGGTGAAAACCTAAACCAGCCACCATACGTCCCCGTGAGAGGCACGAGCACCTCGCACGGGACTAATGTAACTTGTAGGAACTGACTGCGTAGTCACGAGTCTCGCGATTTGAGAATATGATGATAATTTGCAAAAATCAACACTTAGACTTAAAAGAAAGCCGTTAAGGGGGAAAACCTAGACCATACCCCAAACGACCCCATAAGAGGCACAAACACCTCACACGGGACCAATGTAACTTGTAGGAACATATTGCATAGTCACGGGTCTCCCAGTTTGAGAATATGACGATAGTTTGCAAAAATAACACTTAGACTTAAAAACAGGCCATTAAAGGGTGTAAACCTAAACTAGCCCCCAGACGTCACGGTACGAGGCACGAACACCTAGCTCGCGATCAATGTAACTTGTAGGAACTGACCGCGTATCCCTGGGTCTCCCAGTTTGAGAATCTGACGATAATTTGCAAAAATAACCCCTAGACTTAAAAATAGGCCGTTAAAGGTTGAAATCATAAACCAGCCACCAAATGCCCCGGTAAGAGGCACGAACACGTCGCACGGGACCAATGTAACTTGTAAGAACTGATCGCATAGTCACGGGTCTCCCGGTTTAAGAATATGACGATAATTTACAAAAATCAAAACTTAGACTTAAAAATAAGCTGTTAAGGGGGAAACCTAAACCATCCCCCAAACGTCCCCGTAAGAGACATGAACACCTCGCACGGGAGCAATGTAAATTGTAGGAACTGACCGTGTAGTCACGGGTCTTTCGGATTGAGAATATGACGATAATTTGAAAATATCTAGATTAAGCTTAAAAATAAGCCGCTAAATGGTGATAACCTAAACCATCCCCCAAAAGGCCCCGTAAGAGGCACGAACCCCTAGCTCGAGGCCAATGTAATTTATAGGAACTGATCTTATAGTCGTGGTTCTGTCGGTTTGAGAATATGACGATAATTTGAAAATATCTAGATTATGTTTAAAAACAAGCCATTAAAGGGTGAAATCCTAAACTAACCCCCATACATCACCGTAAGAGGCAGGAACACCACGCTCGGGACCAATGTAACTTGTACAAACTGACCGCGTAGTCCCGTGGGTCTCCCGATTTGAGAATCTGACGATAATTTGCAAAAATAATACTTAGACTTAAAAATAGGCCGTTAAAGGGTGAAAACCTAAACCAGCCACCAAACGTCCCCGTAAGAGGCACGAACACCTCGCACGAGACCAATGTAACTGCTAGGATCTGACCGCATAGTCACGGGTCTCCCGATTTGAGAATATGATGATAATTTATAAAAATTAGCACTTAGACTTAAAAATAAGTCATTAAAGGGGGAGAACCTAAACCATCCCCCAAACGTCCTCGCAAGAGGCATGAACACCTCGCACGGGACTAATGTAACTTGTAGGAACTGACCGCGTAGTCACTGGTCTCCCAGTTTGAGAATATGACGATAATTTGCATAAATAACACTTAGACATAAAAGTAGGACGTTAAAGGGTGAAAACCTAAACCATCACCCAAATGTCACCGCAAGAGGCACGAACACCTCGTACGGGACCAATTTAAATTATAGGACTGATCACGTAGTCCCGGGTCTCCTGGTTTGAAAATCTGATGATAATTTGAAAAAATAACACTTAGACTTAAAAATAGGCCGTTAAAGGGTGAAAACCTAAACCAGTCACCATACGTCCCCGTAAGAGGCACGAGCACCTCGCACGGGACCAATGTAACTTGTAGGAACTGACCGCGTAGTCACGGGTCTCGTAATTAGAGAATATGACTATAATTTGCAAAAATCAACACTTAGACTTAAAAGCAAGCCATTAAGGGGGAAAACCTAGACCATACCCCAAACGACCTCGTAAGAGGCACAAACACCTCACACGGGACCAATGTAACTTGTAGGAACTGATTGCGTACTCACGGGTCTCCCAGTTTGAGAATATGACGATAAATTGTAAAATAACTCTTAGACTTAAAAACAGGCCATTAATGGGTGAAAACCAAAACTAGCCCCCAGACGTCACGGTAGGAGGCACGAACACCTCGCTCGAGACCAATGTAACTTGTAGGAATTGACCGCGTAGCCCTGGGTCTCCCGATTTGAGAATCTGACGATAATTTGCAAAAATAACACCTAGAGTTAAAAACAGGCCGTTAAAGGGTGAAAACATAAACCAGCCACCAAATGTCCCGGTAAGAGGCACGAACACCTCGCACGGGACCAATATAACTTGTAAAAACTGATCGCGTAGTCACGGGTACCCAATTTGAGAATATGACGATAATTTACAAAAATCAACACTTAGACTTAAAAATAATCCGTTAAGGGGGAAACCTAAACCATCCCCAAACGTCCCCGTAAGAGACACGAATACCTCCAATGGGAGCAATGTAAGTTGTAGGAACTGACTGCGTAGTCACTGGTCTTCCGGTTTGAGAATATGATGATAATTTGAAAATATGTATATTAAGCTTAAAAATAAGCCGCTAAAGGGTGATAACCTAAACCAGCCCCCAAACGGCCCCGTAAGAGGCACGAACCCCTAGCTCGCGGTCAATGTAACTTGTAGGAACTGATCGCATAGTCGTGGCTCTGTCGGTTTGAGAATATGACGATAATTTGTAAATATCTAGATTATGCTTAAAAATAAGCCATTAAAGGTCGAAAACCTAAACCAACCCCCAAATATCACCGTAAGAGGCAGGAACACCTCGCTCGGGACCAATATAACTTGTACCAACTGAGAGCATAGTCCCGGGTCTCCCGGTTTGAGAATCTGACGATAGTTTGCAAAAATAACACATATACTTAAAAATAGGCCGTTAAAGGGTGAAAACCTAAACTAACCACCAAACGTCCCCGTAAGAGGCACGAACACCTCGCACGAGACCAATGTAACTGGTAGGACATGACCGCTTAGTCCTGGGTCTCCCGATTTGAGAATATGATGATAATTTACAAAAATCAACACTTAGACTTAAAAATAAGTCATTAAAGGGGGGGGAACCTAAACCATCCCCCAAACGTCCCTACAAGAGGCATGAACACCTCACACGGGACCAATGTTACTTATAGGACCTGACCGCGTAGACACGGGTCTCCCTGTTTGAGAATATGATGATAATTTGCAAAAATAACACTTAGACATAAAAGCAGGACGTTAAAGGGTGAAAACCTAAACCATCCCCCAAATGTCACCGTAAGAGGCACGAACACCTCGCTCGGGACCCATGTAACTTGTAGGGACTGACCGCGTAGTCCTGGGTCACCTGGTTTGAGAATCCGATGATAATTTGAAAACATAACACTTAGACTTAAAAACAGGTCGTTAAAGGGTGTAAACCTAAACCAGCCACCAAACGCCATCCCCTTGAGAGGCACGAGCACCTCGCACGGGACTAATGTAACTTCTAGGAACTGACCGCGTAGTCACGGGTCTCTCGATTTGAGAATATGATGATAATTTGCAAAAATCAACACTTAGACTTAAAAGCTAGCCGTTAAGGGGGAAAACCTAGACCATACCCCAAACGACCCCGTAAGAGGCACAAACACCTCACACGGGAGAAAGGTAACTTGTAGGAACTGATCGCGTAGTCACGGGTCTCTCGATTTGAGAATATGACGATAATTTGAAAATACCTAAATTAGGCTTAAATACAAGCCGCTAAAGGGTGATAACTTAAACCAGACCCCAAATGACCCCGTAAGAGGCACGATCCCCTAGCTCACGACCAGTGTAACTTATAGGAACTGATCGCATAGTCACGGTTCTGTCGGTTTGAGAATATGACGATAATTTGAAAATATTTAGAATATGCAAAAAAATAAGCCGTTAAAGGGTGAAAACCTAAATCGGCCCACAAACGTCACTGTAAGAGGCACGAACACCTCGCTCGGGACCAATGTAACTTATAGGAACTGACCGCATAGTCCCGGATCTCCCAGTTTGAGAATCTGACGATAAATTTGCAAAAATAACACTTAGACATAAAAATAGGCCGTTTAAGGGTGAAAACCTAAACCGGCCCCCAAACATCCCCGTAAGAGGCAAGAACACCTCGCACGGGACCAATGTAACTTGTAGGAACTGATCGCGTAGTCACGGTTCTTCCGATTTGAGAATATGATGATAATTGACAAAAATAAACACTTAGACTTAAAAACAAACCGTTAAGGGGGGAACCTAAACCATCCCCCAAATGTCCCCGTAAGAGGCATGAACACCTCGCACGGGACCAATGTAACCAGTAGGAACTGACCGCGTAGTCATGGGTCTCCCAATTTGAGAATATGATGATAATTTGCAAAACTAACACTTAGACTTAAAAACATGTCGTTAAAGGGTGAAAACCTAAACCAGCGCTCAATCGCCACTGTAAGAGGTACGAACACGTCGCTCGGGACCAATGTAACTTGTAGGAACTGACCGCGTAGTCCCGTTCTCCAGGTTTCAGAATCTGATGATAATTTGCAAAAATAACACTTAGACTTAAAAACAAGTCGTTAAACGGTGTAAACCTAAACCATCCACCAAACGTCCCCGTAAGAGGCACGAACATATCGCACGGGACCAATGTAACTTGTAGGAACTGATCGCGTAGTCACAGGTCTCCCGGTTTGAGAATATGACGATAATTTGCAAAAATCAACACTTAGACAAGACGTTAATGGGGGAAACCTAAACCATCCCCCAAACGTCCCCGTAAGAGACACGAACTCCTCCCACAGAACCAATGTAACTTGTAGGATCTAACCGCGTAGTCACGGGTCTCCCGGTTTGAGAATATGACGATTACTTGAAAATATCTAGATTAGGCTTAAAAACAAGCCGTCAAAGGGCGATAACCTAAACCAGCCCCCAAACGGCCCCATAAGAGTCATGAACACCTAGCTCGGGACAAATGTAGCTTGTAGGAACTGATCGCATAGTCGCGGTTCTCTCGGTTTGAGAATATGACAATAATTTGAAAATATCTAGATTATGCTTAAAAACAAGCTGTTAAAGGGTGAAAACCTAAACCAAACCCCAAACATCTTCGTAAGAGTCACGAACACCTCGCTCGGGACCAATATAACTTGTAGGAACTGACCGTGTAGTCCCGGGTTTCCCCGTTTGAAAATCTAATGGTAATTTGCAAAAATATCACTTAGACCTAAAAATAAGCCATCAAAGGGTGAAAACCTAAGTCAGCCTCCAAATTCACCGTAAGACGCACGAACACCTCGCTCGGGAGCATTATAACTTGTAGGAACTGATCGCGTAGCCTCGGATCTCCCGGTTTGAGATTTAAAAATAACACTCAAACTTAAAAATAGACCGTTAAAGGGTGAAAACCTAAACCAGCCACCAAACTTCCCCATAAGAGGCACAAACACCTCGCACGGGACCAATTGAACTTATAGGAACTGATGGCATAGTCACGGGTCTCCCGATTTGAGAATATGACGATAATTTGCAGAAATCAACACTTAGAATTAAAAAAAAGTTGTTAAGCGGGGAAACCTAAACCATCCCCCAAACGTCCCTGTAAGAGACACGAACACCTCGCACGAGAGCAATGTAACTTGTAGGAACTGACCGCGTAGTCACTGGTCTCCCGGTTTGAGAATATGATGATAATTTGAATATATCTAGATTAGGCTTAAAAAGACACCGTTAAAGGGTGATAACCTAAACCAGCCCCCAAACGGCCCCGAAAGAGGCACGAACCCCTAGCCCACGACCAATGTAACTTGTAGGAACTGATTGCATAGTCGCGGTTCTATTGGTTTGAGAATATGACGATAATTTGAAAATATCAAGATTATGCTTAAAAACAAGTCGTTAAAGGGTGAAAACCTAAACTAGCCCCAAAACGTCACCGTAAGAGGCACAAACATCTCGCTCGGGACCAATGTAACTTGTAGGGACTGACCGCGTAGTCCCGGGTCTCCCAGTTTGAGAATCTAACGATAATTTGCAAAAATAACACTTAGATTTAAAAATAGGTCGTTAAAGGGTGAAAACCTAAACCAGTAACCAAACGTCCCCGTAAGAGGCACGAAACCCTTGCACGGGACCAATGTAACTTGTAGGAACTGACTGCGTAGTCATGGGTCTCTCGATTTGAGAATATGATGATAATTGACAAAAATCAACACTTAGACTTAAAAACAAGCCGTTAAGGGGGGGAACCCAAACCATCCCCCAAACGTCCTCATAAGAGCCACGAACACCTCGCACGGGACCAATGTTACTTGTAGGAATTGATCGCGTAGTCACAGGTCTCCCAGTTTGGGAATCTAATGATAATTTCTAAAAATAACACTTAGACTTAAAAATAGTCCGTTAAAGGGTGAAAACATAAACCAGCCACCAAATGTCCCGGTAAGAGGCACGAACACCTCGCACGGGACCAATGTAACTTGTAAGAATTGATCGCGAAGTCACGGGTACCCAGTTTGAGAATATGACGATAATTTGCAAAAATCAACACTTAGACACCTAAACCATCCCCAAACGTCCCCGTAAGAAACACGAACAACTCGCATGGGAGCAATGTAAGTTGTAGGAATTGACCGCGTAGTCACGGGTCTTCCGGTTTGAGAATATGATGATAATTTGAAAATATCTAGATTAAGCTTAAAAATAAGCCGCTAAAGGGTGATAACCTAAACCAGCCCCCAAATGGCCCTGTAAGAGGTACGAACACCTAGCTCGGGACTAATGTAGCTTGTAGGAACTGATTGCGTAGTCGCGGTTCTCTCAATTTGAGAATATGACAATAATTTCAAAATATCTTATTTATGCTTAAAACAAGCCGTTAAAGGGTGAAAACCTAAACCAGTCCCCAAACGTCACCGTAAGAGGCACGAACACCTCACTCGGGACCAATACAACTTGTAGGAACTGACCGCGTAGTCCCGGATCTCCCGGTTTGAGAATCTGACGATAATATGCAAAAATAACACTTAGACTTAAAAACAAGCCATTAATGGGTGAAAACCTAAACCAACCCCCAAACGTCACCGTAAGAGGCACGAACACCTCGCTCGGGACCAATATAACTCGTAGGAACTGACTGCGTAGTCCCGGATCTCCCGATTTGAGAATCTGAAGATAATTTGCAAAAATAACACTTAGACTTAAAAACAAGCCATTAATGGGTAAAAACCTAAACCACCCTCCAAACATCGCCGTAAGAGGCACGATCACCTCACTCGGGATCAATGTAACTTGTAGGAACTGGCCGCGTAGTTCCGGGTCTCCCTATTTGAGAATCTGACGATAATTTGCAAAAAAAAACACATAGACTTAAAAATAGGCCATTATAGGGAAAAAACCTAAATTAGCCACCAAACATCCCCGTAAGAGGTACGAAAATCTCGCCTGGGATCAATGTAACTTGTAAGAGCTGACCGCGTAGTCACGTGTCTCTCGATTTGAGAATATGATGATAATTTGTAAATATCTAGATTAGGCGTAAAACCAAGCCGTTAAAGGGTGATAACCTAAACCAGCCTCCAAACGGCCCCGTTAGAGGCACGAACACCTAGCTCGGTACCAATGTAACTTGCAGAAACTGATCGCGTAGTTGCGGTTCTCTCGGATTGAAAATATGATGATAATTTGAAAATATCTAGATTACGCTTATAAACAAGTCGTTAAAGGGTGAAAACCTAATTCAGCCCCCAAACGTCACCGTAAGAGGCACGAACACCTCGCTCGGGTCCAATGTAACTTGTTGGAGCTGACCGCGTAGTCCCAGGTCTCCCGGTTTGACAATCTGATGATAATTTTTAAAAATAACACTTAGACTTAAAAATAGGCCATTAAAGGGTGAAAACCTAAACCAACCACCAAACATCACCGTAAGAGGCATGAACAACTCGCACGAGACCAATGTAACTTGTAGGAACGGACCGCGTATTCTTGGGTCTCCCAGTTTGAGAATCTGACGATAATTTTCAAAAATAACACTTAGACTTAAAAACAGGCCATTAAATGGTGAAAACCTAAACCAGCCACCAAACGTCCCCGTAAGAGGCGCGAACATCTCGAACGGGACAAATGTAACTTGAAGGAACAAACCGCGTAGTCACGGGTCTCCCGATTTGAGAATATCACGATAATTTGTAAAAATAACACTTAGAGTTAAAAACAGGCCGTTAAAAGGTGAAAACCTAAACCAGCCACCAAACATCCCCGTAAGAGGCACGAACACCTCGCTCGGGACCAATATAACTTATAGATACTGATCGCGTAGTCACGGGTCTTCTGATTTGAGAATATGATGATAATTTGCAAAAAACAACACTTAGACTTAAAAATGAGTCGTTAAGGGGGGGACCTAAACCATCCCTCAAACGTCCCCTCAAGAGGCATGAACACCTCGTACGGGACAATTGTAACTTGTAGGAACTGAACGCGTAGTCACGAGTCACCCAGTTTAAGAATATGACGATATTTTGCAAAAATAACACTTAGCCTTAAAAATAGGCCGTTAAAGGGTGAAAACCTAAACCATCCCCCAAACATCACCGTAAGAGGCATGAACACCTCGCTCGGGACCAATATAACTTGTAAGAACTGACCGTGTAGTCCCGGGTCTCCCTGTTTGACAATCTGATGATAATTTGCAAAAATAACACTTAGACATAAAAATAGGCCATTAAAGGGTGAAAACCTAAATCATCCACCAAACGTCCCCGTAAGGGGCATGAAAACCTCGCACGGGACCAATGTAACTTGTAAAAGGTGATCGCGTAGTCACGGGTCACTCGGTTTGAGAGTATGATGATAATTTGTAAAAATCAACACTTAGACTTAAAAACAAGCCGTTAAGGGGGAAAACCTAAACCATCCCCCAAACGTCCCTGTAAGGGACACAAACACCTCGCTCAGGACCAATGTAACTTGTAGGAACTAACCGCGTAGTAACGGGTCTCCCAGTTTGATAATATGACGATAATTTGAAAATATCTAGATTAGGCGTAAAAACAAGCTGTTAAAGGGTGATAACCTAACCCAACCCCCAAACGGCCTCGTTAGAGGCACGAACACCTAGCTCCTGACCAATGTAACTTGTAGAAACTGATCGCGTAGTCGTGGCTCTCTCGGTTTGAGAATATGACGATAAT
Organism: Sambucus nigra; assembly: GCA_949130495.1. Taxonomy (NCBI): domain Eukaryota; kingdom Viridiplantae; phylum Streptophyta; class Magnoliopsida; order Dipsacales; family Adoxaceae; genus Sambucus; species Sambucus nigra. The sequence continues at coordinate 353,943,463 of OX422214.1, forward strand.
TTGAAAATATCTAGATTATGCTTAAAAATAAGTCGTTAAAGGGTGAAAACCTAATCCAGCCCCCAAACGTCACCGTAAGAGGAACGAACACCTCGCTCGGGTCCAATGTAACTTGTTGGAGATGACCGCGTAGTCCCGGGTCTCCCGGTTTGACAATCTGACGATAATTTTTAAAAATAACACTTAGACTTAAAAATAGGCCATTAAAGGGTGAAAACCTAAACCAACCACCAAACGTCCCCGTAAGAGGCACGAACAACTCGCACGGGACCAATATAACTTGTAGGAACCGAGCGCGTATTCTTGGGTCTCCCAGTTTGAGAATCTGACGATAATTTTCAAAAATAACCTTTAGACTTAAAAATAGGCCATTAAATGGAGAAAACCTGAACCAGCCACCAAACGTCCCCGTAAGAGGCGCAAACATCTCGAACGGGACAAATGTAACTTGAAGGAACAAACCGCGTAGTCACGGGTCTCCCGATTTGAGAATCTCACGATAATTTGTAAAAATAACACTTAGAGTTAGAAAGAGGCCCTTAAAAGGTGAAAACCTAAACCAGCCACCAAAGATCCCCGTAAGAGGCACGAACACCTCGCTCGGGACCAATATAACTTATAGGTACTGATCGCGTAGTCACGGGTCTTCCGGTTTGAGAATATGATGATAATTTGCAAAAACCAACACTTAGACTTAAAAACAAGCCGTTAAGGGGGGGGGGAACCTAAACCATCCCCCAAACGTCCCCTTGAGAGGCATGAACACCTCGTACGGGAGCAATGTAACTTGTAGGAACTGACCGCGTAGTCACGGGTCTCCCAGTTTAAGAATACGACGATAATTTGGAAAAATAACACTTAGCCTTAAAAATAGGCCGTTAAAGGGTAAAAACCTAAACCATCCCCCAAACGTCACCGTAAGAGGCATAAACACCTCGCTCGGGACCAATATAACTTGTAGGAACTGACCGCGTAGTCTCGGTTCCCCCCGTTTGAGAATCTGACGTTAATTTCCAAAAATAACACATAGACTTAAAAACAGGTTGTTTAATGGTAAAAACCTAATGCAGCAACCAAACATCCCCGTAAGAGGCACGAACATCTCGCTCGGGACCAATTTAACTTGTAGGTACTGATCACGTAGTCCCGGGTCTACCAATTTGAGAATATGATGATAATTTGGAAAAAATAACACTTAGACTTAAAAACAAGTCGTTAAGGGGGGTACCTAAACCATCCCCCAAACGTCCCCGTAAGGGCCACGAACACCTCGCACAGGACCAACGTAACTTGTAGGAACTAACCACGTAGTCACGGGTCTCCCAATTTGAGAATATGATGATAATTTGAAAATATCTAGATTATGCGTAAAAACAAGCCGTTAAAGGGTGATAACCTAAAGCAGCCCCCAAACGGCCCCGTTAGAGGCACGAACACCTAGCTCGGGACCAATGTAACTTGTAGAAACTGATCGTGTAGTCGCGGTTCTCTCGATTTGATAATATGACGATAATTTGAAAATATCTAGATTATGCTTAAAAATAAGTTGTTAAAGGGTGAAAACCTAATCCAGCCCCCAAACGTCACCGTAAGAGGCACGAACACCTCGCTTGGGACCAATGTAACTTGTTCGAACTGACCGCGTAGTCCCGGGTCTCTCGATTTGTGATTCTGACGATAATTTCTAAAAATAACACTTAGACTTAAAAATAGGCTATTAAAGGGTGAAAACCTAAACCAACCACCAAACGTCCCCGTAAGAGGCATGAACAGCTCGCACGGGACCAATGTAACTTGTAGGAACTGACGGCGTAGTCACGGTTCTCCCGATTTGAGAATATGTTGATATATTGCAAAAAACAACACTTTGAATTAAAAATAAGCCGTTAAGGTGGGGAACCTAAAGCATCCACCAAACATCCCCGTAAGAGGCACGAACAACTCGCACGGGACCAATGTAACTTGTAGGAACTGACCGCGTAGTCACGGGTCTCCCAGTTTGAGAATATGACGATGATTTGCAAAAATAACACTGAGACATAAAAAGAGGCCATTAAAGGGCGAAAACCTAAACCAGCCCCCAAACGTCACCGTAAGAGACTCAAACACCTTGCTCGAGAACAATGTAACTTGTAGGAAATGACTGCGTAGTCCCGGGTCTCGCAGTTTGAGAATCTGACTATAATTTGCAAAAATAACACTTACACTTAAAAACAGGCCGTTAAAGTGTGAAAACCTAAACCAGCGAACAAACATACCCGTAAGAGGAGCGAACATCTCGAACAGGACAAATGTAACTTGTAGGAACTAACTGCGTAGTCACGGGTCTCACGATTTGAGAATCTGACGATAATTTATTAAAATAACACTTAGACTTAAAAACAGACCGTTAAAGGGTGAAAACCTAAACCAGCCACCAAACATCCCCGTAAGAGGCACGAACACCTCGCTCAGGACCAATGTAACTTGTAGGTACTGACCGTATAGTCACGTGTCTCCCGATTTGAGAATATGATGATAATTTGTAAAAAAAGAACACTTAGATTTAAAAACAAGTTATTAAGGGGGGGGGGGGGACCTAAGCCATCCCCAAAACATCCCCTTAGAAGGCATGAACACCTCGTACGAGACCAATGTAACTTGTAGGAACTGACCGTGTAGTCACGGGTTTCCCAGCTTGAGAATATGAAGATAATTTGCAAAAATAACACTTAGCCTTAAAAACAGACCGTTAAAGGGTGAAAACCTAAACAATCCCCCAAACGTCACCGTAAGAGGCATGAACACCTCGCTCGAGACCAGTATAACTTGTAGGAACTGATCGCGTAGTCCCGGATCTCGCGATTTGAGAATCTGACGATAATTTGCAAAAATAACACTTAGACTTAAAAATAAGCCATTAATGGGTGAAAACCTAATCCAACCCCCAAATTTCACCGTAAGAGGAACGAACACCTCGCTCGGGACCAATGTAACTTGTAGGAACTGACCGCGTAGTCCCGGGTCTCCCTGTTTGAGAATCTAACGATAATTTGCAAAAATAACACTTAGACTTAAAAATAGGCCATTAAAGGGTGAAAACCTTAATCAGCCACCAAACGTCCCCATAAGAGGCACGAAAACCTCGCACGGGACAAATATAACTTGTAGGAGCTGACCGCATAGTCACGGGTCACTCGGTTTGAGAATATGATGATAATTTGTGAAAATCAACACTTAGACTTAAAACAAACCGTTAAGGGGGGAGACCTAAACCATCCCCCAAACGTCCCCGTAAGGGACACAAACACCTCGCACATGACCAATGTAACTTGTAGGAACTATTCGTGTAGTCACGGGTCTCCTGGTTTGAGAATATGACGATAATTTGAAAATATCTAGATTAGGCGTAAAAACTAGCCATTATGGGGTGATAACCTAAACTAGACCCGAAACGGCCCCGTTAGAGGCATGAAAACCAAGCTCGGGCCCAATGTAACTGGTAGAAACTGATCGCATAGTCGCGGTTCTCTCGGTTTGAGAATATGATGATAATTAGAAAATATCTAGATTAAGCTTAAAACAAGTCGTTAAAGAGTGAAAACCTAATCCAGTCCGCAAACATCATTGTAAGAGGCACGAACACCTCGCTCGGGATCAATGTAATTTGTAGGAACTGTCCGCATAGTCCCGGGTCTCCCGGTTTGAGAATCTGACTATAATTTGCAAAAATAACACTTAGACTTAAAAATAGGCCGTTAAAGGGTGAAAACCTAAACAAACCACAAACGTCCCCGTAAGAGGCACAAACAGCTTGCACATGACCAATGTAACTTGTAGGAACTGATCGCGTAGTCACGGGTCTCCCGGTTTGAGATTATGATGATAATTTGTAAAAATCAACACTTAGAATTAAAAACAAGCCGTTAAGGGGGGGAACTTAAACCATCCTCCAAACGTCCCCGTAAGAGGCACGAACACCTCGCACGGGACCAATGTAACTTATAGGAACTGATCGCGTAGTCACGGGTTTCCTAGTTTGAGAATATGACGATGATATGCAAAAATAACACTTACTTAAAAAGAGGCCATTAAAGGGTGAAAACCTAAACCAACCCCCAAACGTCACCGTAAGAGGAACGAACACCTCGCTCGGGACCAATGTAACTTGTAGGAACTGAACGCGTAGTCTCGGGTCTCCCAGTTTGAGAATCTGATGATAATTTGCAAAAATAACACATAGACTTAAAAATACGTCGTTAAATGGTGAAAACGTAAACCAACAACCAAACATCCCCGTAAGAGGCACAAACACCTCGTTCGGGACCAATTTAACTTGTAGGTACTGACCGCGTAGTCACGGGTCTCCCGATTTGAGAATATGATGATAATTTGAAAAAAATAACACTTAGACTTAAAAGCAAGTCGTTAAGGGGGGGACCTAAACCATCCCCCAAACATCCCCTTAGGAGGCATGAACACCTCGTATAAGACCAACGTAACTGGTAGAAACTGACCGCGTAGTCACGGGTCTCCCAGTTTAAGAATATGACGATAATTTGCAAAAATAACACTTAGCTTTAAAAACAGTCCGCTAAAGGGTGAAAACCTAAACCATCCACCAAACGTCACCGTAAGAGGCTTGAACACCTCGACCGGGACCAATGTAACTTGTAGGAATTGACCGCGTAGTTTCAGCTCTCCCGATTTGAGAATCTGACGATAATTTGCGAAGATAACACTTAGACTTAAAAATCGATCGTTAAAAGGTGAAAACCAAACCCAGCCACCAAACATCCCCGTAAGTGGCACGAACATCTCGAACGGGATCAATGTAACTTGTAGGAACTGACCGCATAGTAACGGGTCTCCCGATTTGAGAATATGATGATTATTTGCAAAAATCAACACTTAGACTTAAAAACAAGTCGTTAAGGGGGAAAACCTAAACCATCCCCCAAACGTCCCTGTAAGAGACACGAACACCTCGCATGGGAGCAATGTAACTTGTAGAAACTGACCGCGTAGTCACGGGTCTATCGGTTTGGGAATATGACGATAATTTGAAAATATCTAGATTAGGCTTAAAAACTAGTCGCTAAAGGGTGAAAACCTAAACCAGCCAAACGACCCCGTAAGAGGCACGAATACCTACCTCGGAACCAATGTAACTTATAAGAATTAATCGCGTAGTCATGGTTCTCTCGGTTTGAGAATATGATGATAATTTGAAAATATCTAGATTATGCTTAAAAACAAGTCGTTAAAGGGTGAAAATCTAAATCAGCCCCCAAATGTCACCGTTAGAGGCACGAACCCCTCGCTCGGGACCAATGTAACTTGTAGTAACTGATCGCGTAGTCCCGGGTCTCCTGGTTTGAGAATTTGATGATAATTTTCAAAAATAACACTTAGACTTAAAAATAGGTCGTTAAAGGGTGAAAACCCAAACCAGCCAGCAAACGTCCCCGTAAGAGGCACAAACACCTCGTCTGGGACCAATGTAACTTGTAGTAACTGACCGCGTAATGCTGGGTCTCCCGATTTGAGAATCTAATGATAATTTGCAAAAATAACACCTAGACTTAAAAACAGGTCGTTAAAGGGTGAAAACCTAAACCATCCACCAAACGTCCCCGTAAGAGACACGAACATCTCGAACGGGACCAATGTAACTTGTAGGAAATGACCGCGTAGTCACGGGTCTCCCGATTTGATAATATGACACTAATTTGAAAAAATCAACACTTCGACCTAAAAAGAAGCCATTAGGGGGGGGGGGGGGAAACCTAAACCATCCCACAAACATCCCTGTAAGAGACACAAACAACTCGCATGGGAGCAATGTAACTTGCAGGAACTGACCGCGTAGTTACGGGTCTCCCGATTTGAGAATATGAAGATAATTTGAAAATATCTAGATTAGGCTTAAAAACAAGCCGCTAAAGGTTGATAACATAAACCAACCCCCAAACATCCCTGTAAGAGGCACGAACACCTCGCACAGTACCAATGGAACTTATAAAAATAGACCACGTAGTCTCGGGTCTCCCAATTTAAGAATATGACTATAATTTGCAAAAATCAACACTTCAATATAAAAACAAGCCGTTAAAGGGTGAAAACCTAAACCAGCCCCCAAACGATCCCTTAAGAGGCACGAACACCTTGTACGGGACCCATGTAACTTGTAGCAGCTGCTCGCATAATCACAGGTCTCCCGGTTTGAGAATATGACGATAATTTTAAAATATCTAAATTAGGCTTAAAAATAAGCCATTAATGGGTGAAAACCCAAACCAGCTCCCAAACGGACCCGTAAGAGGCACAAACACCTCGCACGGGACCAATGTAACTTATAGGGACTAATCGCGTAGTCACGGGTCTCCCGGTTTGAGATTATGATGATAATTTGCAAAAATTAACACTTAGACTTAAAAATAAGTCGTTAAAGGGGGAAAACCTAAACCAGCCCCCAAATGACCCCGTAAGAGGCGCGGACACCTCATACGGGACCAACGTAACTTGTAGCAACTACCCACATAATCACGAGTCTCCTGGTTTGAGAATATGATGATAATTTGAAAATATCTAGATTAGGCTTAAAAATAAGCCGTTAATGGGTGAAAACCCAAACAAGCCCCCAAACGGACCCATGAGAGGCACGAATACCTTGCACGAGACCAATGTAACTTGTAGGAACTAATCGTGTAGTCAAGTGTCTTCCGATTTGAGAATATGATTATAATTTGAAAATATCTAGATTAGGTTTAAAAACATGTCATTTGAGGGTGAAAACTTAAATTAGTCCCTAAATGGCCCAGTAAGAAGCACTAGCACCTCGAATGGGACTAATGTAACTTGTAGGAGCTGACCATGTAGTCACAACAATATCGATTTGTGAATACAATAATAATTTTTATTCGTATATGAAAATGTTCAGCTTGAATAATATTTTTTTTAAATTACTCGGTTACTAACATCATCTCCTTTTGCATCTTATTTTTTTGCAGGATAACATTTTGCCATTAGCTTTTACCCATGTGGAACACATGAAGTCAATGGTCTACAATAAGAAGAATATTTACTTAATGTCATTAATATTCACGATTATATTTTTTTGTTTTATGTCCGTGCGAACTTTTTAAGTTTTATTATTAGCTTTTATGGTCGTGCGGGCTTTTATAATTTTATTGTTATATTTTATGGCCATGCGGGCTTTACATTACGCATGTATTATACTAACAGGTTTTAGAATGTTTAAAAAATAGAGGAAACTCTACCAAATTTTTTTTAGTGTGTGAACTATTATTATTTGTAATGTTTTGAAGTTTGTATGCACATTAGTTTATCAACAGCTTTCGAGATTTGCAATTTGTGAATTTTCTTATTTTCAAATAATTTTTTTCTTTTATCCAAAAATTTGGCACAGTTCAAAACCGTGCCAAAAGTGTATCAAATTTTGGAAGGTTTTGAGTTGTGCCAAAAGTTTATCAAAATGTGCTCAATCTGGCACAAGCTCAAAAGTGTGCCAGAAATATCAAATTCTGGCACGGTTTAAAAGTGTGCCAGAAGTGTTCCTGTTTGGTCAAATCTGGCACACTTTTGAGCCGTTCTAGAAAAAACTGGCCATTTCGGAACTCCTGATTCTGGCACATACTTTTGGTGTAGTGAATGTGCCAATAATGATTACAGTAATTATTACACGGGTATTGAATTGTACCATTTATGGTCACTTTGGACATTGCTCTATCAACAAAAGACTTAACACCCTCACGATACCGCTCACCTACTATATGCTTAAGTGTCATCCAACTCTTGTCCAGTTCTTTCATATACGTTTGTTGGGAGATTACATAAACAACAATAGATGGATTAAATTTTACTTCAAAGTTACCTTTTTTCCTTGCGTATTTCATACAAAGAAAGATAATTTAAACTCTTATTACCCCTACATATTTTCTAATTGAGGGAGTACATAAATAGCAAATGATGAATTAACTTTTACTTAAAAGTTACAATTTATTTCCTCGTGTATCTCGTATAAAAAAAATATAATCGTATCTCCTCCATCTCCTCTAAAAGGTGAGTGGTCCTATCTCATTCAAGACATCATATTTCTGTAACACACTTAGAAACTCATCCACATTGTTCCACTTTGAGGAAATTTCGATAGCATCTTCCCATAGTTTTCTAAGTGCACGATATAGATTCGCAAGTGTTCATGCTATTTCAATTTATCAATTCAAATAACACTCAACATCGCATCAATCTAGTATGTACTAGAGCACATTAAGAGACAGCAACCGAAGTTCCCCCAAAAGTAACAAGTGTAAGCAACTAAGTACATTACTATACAGAAACTAAGTTGTCCCAAAGTGTCCAAATGGAACAATTCGAGATATCTCATTGTTGATCTAAAAATCTAGATTTGATCTAATTATTTAATCACAGATAAAAATGAATATATAAATTTAAGACAAAAGATTTTTAAAGTGGTTCATCCTTGTAAGAATGGCATACGTCCACTGTATTTGTTATTGCTGACTGTTTGCAGAATTCTCGATAATGGGTTTACCAAGAAATTCTGAGTCCCTTGCTAATGAGGAGGTTACAATGTATTTATAGCCTTTCAAGTCGTATCAATGAAAGGACAACGCGCTGTTATCCAGTAAACATGTACATGTGTACGATATTAGTGAGAATTTAATGCGCTGTTATATCCTAGATTCTCTTGATTTGGATACGTTGTACACTTATTTAGCTCGGACCGCTTAAGCAGCTCGGACCGCCTAAGCTGCTTCGACACGCTTGAGCTTCTCGGGGCCCTTAAGTTATTCGGGGACGAGAAAGAGCTGCTCGGGGGCCATGAGTTCCTCGTGGGTATGTAATTTCCATGTTGTCGGACACGTGTCTGTAGGTGAATGGTACATGTCAACAGACTAAATTTGGTATCAACAGAAGCCCTCAATGTTTCGTAGTTTGATGTTAAAGAAAAGTATGGAACATTCTGCTGCTTAGATTTCGGTTTGTATGGTTTTTAGGAAAGCATTCGTTGTATACAACTCCTTTTTAAATGCACAGTATCAGTCCTCATAAATATTTTGAACTTCCATAACCGCTTTGTTTTTCGTGCCCCTTTTCTTCTTTTTAGCCGTCGGATACGCAAACGTCCGTCTTGGTAATCATTGCTTTTTCTATTCCCGAGGTAAAGTATTTAAACACGACAAAAATCCTATCGTTTTTTTCACTTTTGAAATCTTCCTTTGAACTTTTCATTTCTTTTCTATCTTGTGCGTTCGTTTCTTTCCTTGTTCGTTGTCAATTGATTCACTCTTCTCCTGTAAGATCTTCTTTCTTCTCTTTTATTTTTCTTTGAATATCATGGTTTATGTTGTTGAATCGATTGATAAATTTCGTTCTGAATTTTCAATTCCTTCATGGGTCATTTTGGAGGAACTTTCTGAACCTTCGGACTATTTCTCTTTGGCTGAGAGACACTCGTTCCCAAGTCTCTTTGTGGCCGAATGTGGCTTTTCCTTTCCTCCAAATCCTTTATATTTGGAGTTCTGTCAATATTCTGAAGTTGTTCCTACAAAAATATCACCGAATACCTGGAGAATAGTTAATGGAGTCCATAGGTTAAATCAAATTCATGGAACCCGTTTAGGAATTTCATAAATTATGTTTTATTACAGATGGGTTGTCAGTGATAGTACTTTTTATTTAAAAAATAGGTTTTTGAATAGAGCTTTAGTTGTCAATCTTCCAGATGACAATAGGGATTACTTTGAACATGGGGTTGTTATGAAAAATTGGCAACATGCTCCATTAAATGGAAATGATGTATATCAGGGTCCCAGGTGTCCCCCTTATGGAAATGAAATAGGTTATTTTTTATTTTTTGAAATCTCATTTTCTTGATGTTTGATAAAATGTATCACTGACATTTAATTTTTATTATTTGCAGTTGACAGCAAAAGAAAGTCTCCAAAGGAGACAGAGGTTAATTTAAAGCATTTGAAACTTATCTGGAGTTTGCATCAGTCTGTGGCTGACGAACATATTAGATCAACCTCTTATTTGTTGCAGTACAAGAGCTATACTTCATCCTTTACTACTCGTCCAGTGGTGGTTGACATCGACCAAGTACTAGCTACTGATACTAGAGTAGAAGGTTCTTCTTCAGAGTCAAATATTCCAATTAGTAACATAATGACGAGAAGAAGAACTCCTACTTTCTTTGACAAATCATACTCTGCCAATGTGGAGGCAAAGAAAAATAAGCAGGATGTTCCAGTGGAAGGAAAGAGAAACATTGTTGCACCCCATCCAGTTGCTGCCAAGAAAGTTGCTGAGAAGCCCCCAATGGCTCTGAACAAGGCTGTAGTTATCTCTCCTCTTAGTGAGGTTATTTCCATATCACCAACAAAGACTTCTTCTTTGGTTGAAGATATTCCTGCTCCTCCAAAGAAGTCAAAGAAAAGTTCATCTGAGAGACCTACTGGACCTGTCTCTCAGGCTTTAAATGCTGAAAGTGGTATTCCCACTTTTGTTCCTCCGACCTCTGCCATGGGCTCTATGAAGTCTTGGATTATCCCAGAAATCCTAGGTATTGAAGATACTCTTCCTCGAGATAGGGTCATTACCTTGGCAGATCAACATATTGCCTCAGTAAGTATTACTACTCTAAGTTTTCACTTTTCATTGATATGTCCCTGTATTGACTCAAAATTATTTCTCTTTTCAGTTGGTAACATATTTTAACAGCATTCTGAATAAGGATGAGGCTATTAAAGCTTCAATATCCTCAAGAGGTGTAGAGGAAGCTTTTGTTGGTCTAACTAAGTCCTTAAATGACTCTCGTCAAAAGTATGAAGAAGATAAAGTGGCTTGGGAGAAGAAACTCAAATCCATTGAGCAAGAGAGAGACCGAGTTGTGGAGGCCTCCAAGGGTTTGGAGAACAAATTGAAAGATTTTGAGCAGAGTAACAAGGTCTTTGAGTAGAGCAACAAGGAGCTGGAAGCTAAGATCAAAGTGTCTGGAGAGGAAGTTGTTAGACTTCAGGATGTTGAACGTCAGAAAGTGGAGGTGGAAGGGAAATTAAAAGTTGTCGAGGAGTTCCTTAGGGAAAGGGCCTCCTTGGAGAAAGAAAAAAGGAAAAAGGATGTTAAGAAATCATTCAATACTGGTTGGGATAAAGGCTGGAACAAGGGCCTGGCTGCCATGACCTCGCAAATAGAGTATGCTAGCCTCAAGTACTTCAGGGATGGATGGGTTGCTTCCTTAAAAGAGATGAAGATTGCTGAGAATTTAGAATTATTCCAGCAACACGCTCATGGCCCTCCTCCCTCTCCTGGGGAAGAAGAAGAGGACGAAGCTACCTCAGAGGAATCTTCCATGATGATTGGAGACCAAGTTCCTCCTGTTCCAGTTGTTCAGACTTTCTACGAGCAACTTTAGCCCACCAGTACTTTAGTCGAGCAACTGGCACTATCTTCCGAGCAACCAGCCTCCTCATCCCAGCTTTCCGAGGAAGTTGTAAAACACAAGGAGAAGGTGTAAAGTTGATCGGGTTTTAATTTTGTTATTTCTTTTGAATGTAACCTAGAGCTTTGTATTTATTTTTTGATGAATAAAAATTGGAACTTTTGGTTGTTCAAATTGATTCTCTTTTTATTGCCCAGTCTTTATCATTATTGATCATGTTTATGGCTTTTCTTTGCTAGTTTATCGCTAGGATGGAGCTATTATCGCCTCATGACACAGAATTGATGAAAAAATGCAATGACTACTTCAAAGCTGGTTATGCAGATCTGAATAAAGCTCAAATCTTTGACATTCTTGGTCTAAATACTTCTGAACGAGCAGTCAAAGGCTACCAATATCTGAAGTGCTTGCTCGACCGTGCAGTTGCCAACAATATGGCATATTACGAGATGATTGAGGATCTCCAGGGTACCATCGAGGAACTCCAACAACAATATAAGGAGTCTTGTACCCTTTTGTATCAGGGGTATGAGAAAAAATATCACCAACTAAATGCTGACAAGGGATATGATAAGTTCATCGCTGCTTACGAGAAGAAAGAGAGAATTCTAAAGGTTGAGGTCAAGGAGCATAGGCAAATCGCTAAACTGTTGGAGCAGGAAAAAAATGTTTTGCGAGGAGAGATATTCCAACTAAAATCTGAAGCATCTACCTCGGGAGCCTTGGTCCCTATCAATGACGAAGGTTTCTCTTTCTTAGAGGTAGAGAATGCCAACTTAAGAGATGAGTTGGAAACGTTGAAGAGAGTTGAACCCTCCACTTCTACTCGGGGTCGAGCAAGATCTTCTCGGGGACGAGCAAGAGCTGCTAGGATCTCAATTTAAGAGTTGAGGACCCAATCAGCCTTAGAGAATCAGGCATTCCAGTTGATGGCGAATAACCAAGACTTAGAAGAGATGTACAAGAATATTCTGAACCTCGACGAGCAACTTTCTACACAAATCTCGACCTTGGAAAATAAAGAAATTTTGGTGAAGAGTCTTCACGAACAACTGGAGATGTTAACTTACCAATTCCATAAATAGCCTAGAGAGTTTTGGATGGCTGGTTACAATGAAACCCTCTACCATCTTGATGATCGGCTCCAACAGTTAAATAACGAGGGGTACAAGCAAGGATGGTTGAATGCACTGGGTGTGCTAAAATTAGAGCAGGGTCACTACTTATGGGATTATTATGATCCTAGATTGCTCGAGTTGCCCGTGCCTCCTTTTAAGATCAACATGAGTTGGATTACTGCTCGGGCAATCCCTCAATGTTTGATCTCAAAGTACCTCGGCGATTACAGCCTTCATTCAAATTTTGACATATGTCGTCCAGAGCATTTGCTTGATCGACCATTAGTGATGAATGTTCGAATGCTTCAAGATGTAAATTTTGTAACTCTCCTTATGCTTTAGACGATCCACCTCCTAAAGTTGAACCTATTTCCAAAGCAGAAGGGAAAAAACCAATAGAGTAGGATCTTTGATGTAACAACTTGTAATTTTTACAGCATATGCAATTCTTCTTAATTTGAATGAAGAAATTTTTTCATCTTTTACTTATTTTATTTTCTTCTAAGCATTTTGCAGAATGTCTTTGTTTGTAAATACATATATATTTTGATATGCCATTCTGTTTTTTTTTATTATAGTGACTTATCGCTCTTTGATTCTAAGCAATGAAACAATTTACATCCCATGATCCTGCTTAGTTTAACCAATCAGAGTTGATCGCAATTGATTTACCGACCAATCGGAGTTGGTGAAGATTAATTTGCTGACCAATCGGAGTTGGTGGAGATTAATTTTCCCACCAACCGGAGTTGGAGGATATTTGTTCTCGACCAACCGGAGTTGGAGGAGATTAATTTATCGACCAACCGGAGTTGGTGGATATTAATTTTTCGCTAACCGGAGTTGGTGGATATTTGTTCCCGACCAACCGGAGCTGGAAGAGATATTTTATCGACCAATCGGAGTTGGTGGACACTTGTTTCGACTAACCGGAGTTGGAAGAGATTAATTTATCGACTAACCGGAGTTGGTGAATATTTGTTCCCGACCAACCGGAGTTGGAGGAGATTAATTTGCCGACCAACCGGAGTTGGTGGATATTTATTCTCGACCAACCAGAGTTGGAAGAGATTAATTTGCCGACCAACAGGAGTTGGTGGATATTTGTTCCCGACCAACTGGAGTTGGAGGAGATTAATTTGCCGACCAACCGGAGTTGGTGGATATTTGTTCCCGACCAACTGGAGTTAGAAGAGATTAATTCGCCGACCAACCAGAGTTGTGATTCTGAATTTGATGAGTAGCGTGTAGCACTAATACTCCAAAAAAATTTCACAAAAAGAGATAACTGGGTAAAACATTTAACACTTTATTTATACTGAAGAAAACTCCATTACATATAAACTCTAACTACTAATAATACTTGCGTAGATGTTCTGCATTCCATGCATTCTTAAATTCTTCTCCTCCTAAGGTTTCAATCCTGTAGGTTCCTAGACGAACAACCTCTATTACTCTGTAGGGTCCATGCCAGTTAGCTTCCATTTTGTTGTGCTTTTGAAGTACTTTCTTCAACACATAATCCCCTTCCTTCAAATCATATTTCTTGACTCTTTTATTGTAGAACGAAGTTATTCGTTGTTGATAAGTGGCATTTCTTATAGTTGTTTCTTCTATGACTTCTTCTAGCATGTCTAGATCTAGTCTTCTCATTAAATCACTAATAGGAGAATTGAAATTAAGTACCCTATGTGTAGGTAGACCTAATTCAACAGGTATGACAACTTCACTCCCAAATGCCAGCATGTATGTAGATTCTCCTGTTACTGCTCGCGGTGTAGTACGATAAGCCCACAACATAGAATGTAACTCGTTAATCCAATTTGCCTTCGCATTATCCAGTCGTTTTTTAAACCGCTTAGTAGCGTTCTGTTCATCACCTCAGTTTGTCCATTGCTCTAGTGATGGCCTGGTGCAGAATGGGTCTTCAATATGTTTGACTGATGACAATATGTAGCGAACTCCTCGTTGTCGAACTGAGTTCCATGATCTGTGATGAATGCATGGGGAAGACCATATCTACAAATGATATTCTTCCAAATAAATTGATACACTTTGTCATACGTCATATCAATAAGAGGCTCATCTTCTACCCATTTAATAAAATAATCCACAGCGACCACGAGGTACTTAAATCTTCCTCGGGTCGTTGGAAGTGGCCCGACCAAGTCTATTCCCCATTGGCGAACGGCCAAGGAGATGTGATGGGTGTCAGTAATTCTTGGGGAGTTCTTCAGATAGAGGAGAAACGTTGACATTTATCGCATTTCTTAGCATAAGCTACACAATCAGCTCTCATCATCGGCCAGTAATACCCTTGCATTGTCATTCTTTGCAAGAGTGTCCGACCTGCTACATGGACTCCACAAGACCCTTCATGGACTTCTTCAATCATTTTTTTTACCTCGGAGGGGTGGACACATCTTTACAAACCTGCTATAATTCCTCGTCTATATAAAATGCCATTAGTCAATACATAACGAGCAGCTTTAAACTTTAATTTCTTGGTTGATAGTTAATCAGTTGGTAAAGTTCCATCTTCAATATAGGCCCTGATGGGATCCATCCATGATGGTCCCAAATCGAGAGTAATGAAGTTCATGACCTGATCTTCGTCTATGCTCTGACCAGCTAGAATCTCTATTAGGATTGTTCTTCGTAGCTCGGTGAATGTAATTGATGCTAATCGGGCCAGGGTGTCTGCTCTTGCATTCTCCAATCTCGGTACTCTGACCAACTGAACAATAATAAAACTCGATACCAACTCCATTACTTTTGCATGGTACTTAATCATTAACTCTCCCTTTGTCGTGTATACCCCTAGCATTTAATTTACGATCAACTACGAGTCACTGAATACAATGACCTTCTCTGCCTTCATGGTTTTTGCGAAACTAAGACCTACAATCATAGCTTCGTATTCAGCTTCATTATTAGATTCCTTAAATTGAAAGCGCAGAGCATACTCCATATCGATCTCATCCGGGATGTTTAAAATAATCCCTGCCCCACAGCTTGTAGTGCAAGATGAGCAATCCACATATAGATTCCATATAGGTAACTCATCCTCAAACTTTTGATTGGACAAAGTTCCTCGGTGGAATATTTGTTGCTTCTTTATATCCTCCTCTAGCACTTCTTGCTGCTCGTCAACCATCTTCTCTTGCTTATTTACAAACTTAAGTTGGTCGGGGTTTAAACTTGATGATCCTGTAACATCCACAGGCTGGTTGGTATTCAACCTTTTCTCTTCGGAGGTGTCAGGATAGGTGAACTCTGTGATAAAATATGCCACTGCCTGCCCTTTAAGCGACGATCTAGGCTCATAAACTATGTCATATTCACCAAGTTCTACTGCCCAGTACATCAATCTCCCTGATTTTTTTTGTTTATAAAAAGCTTGACTTAACGGCATATCAGAATACACGATTATGGTATGAGCTTGGAAATATGGACTCATTCTTCTACTTGCTTCGATCAACGCTAGCTCCAACTTTTCTAGTCTGGGATATCTGATCTCTGCTCCTCGAAAGGCCTTGCTAGTGTAATAGATTAGTTTTTGCACTCCATCCTCCATTCTTATTAACGCCGAGCTCACTGTGCTTTCTAAAACTGGTAGATATAAGTATAATCTTTCTCCCATTACTAGTCTAGACAACAATGGAGGTGATCCCAGGTATTTCTTCAACTCTTGAAGGGCCTTCTTAGATTTATCATTCCATTCCAACGTTTTTTGGAGTGTTTTGAATAATGGGAGACATCTATCAGTTACTCGTGATACAAATCTATTAAGTGCTGCAACTCGCCCTGTGAGGCTTTGCACTTCCTTCTTCGTCGTCGGAGATCGTAGCTCCAATAGAGCCTTAATCTTTTCAGGATTCGTCTCAATTCCTCTTTAGTTAACAATATATTCAAGAAACATGCCTTCTCTCACTCCGAATACGCATTTGGTGGGATTCAACTTCATTTGATATTCCTCTAGTTGATCAAAGGTCTGACCTAAGTCAACTAGATGATCAGCAGCTTTCTTGCTCTTCGTTAGCATATGGTCAACATAAACCTCCATGTTATGACCGATTTGCTCTGTAAACACCTTGTTCATCAACCGCTGATAGGTAGCACCTGCATTTTTAAGTCCAAAAGGCATAACATTATAACAATAAGTTCCCCTTGGGGTAATAAAAGAGGTACTCTCCCTATCTTCAGGCTTCATTTTAATCTGGTTATAACCAGAATAAGCATCCATGAAACTTAAGAGTTCGTGCCCCGAGGTAGCATCCACCAGTTGATCAATTCGGGGAAAAGGAAAATAATCCTTTGGGCATTCCCTGTTAAGGTCAGTGAAGTCTACACACATCCTCCACTTGTTATTTTTCTTCTTTACCATCACTACATTGGCTAGCCAGTCAGGATATTTGACATCTTCAATAAAAGAGGCTTTTTGCAATTTCTCTACTTCTTCTTGTATGGCTTGGTTCTTCTCGGGACTGAATACTCTTCTTCGCTGCTTTACTGGCTTGATTTTCTTGTTCACATTGAGCTCGTGACACAAGAAATTCGGGTCTATTCCTGGCATGTCTTTATGACTCCACGCAAAAGTCTGCTTTTTTCGTCGTAGGAATTCTATCAATTCTTGTTTTATTTATTCATCCAAGGATGCACCGATTTGAGTTGTTCGTTCTGGATGCTCGTTGTCCAGAATAACATTTTCAGTAGCCTCCATGACCTGGCCCTTAACGAGCTGTGACTTATCTCTTGGGTCTAAAGTTTCAATCTACGCCTCTTCTATCTCATCTATCTGATAAGTAGTAGTCTTCTTCCTTGATTCTCCATGCTCTTCTTTCTCGATAGATGAATAGTAGCATTCCCGAGCTACTTTTTTGTCGCCTTTCACGACTCCCACCCCAAAATTGGTTGGGAACTTTAAACATTGATGCACAGTAGATGGTACTTCTTCGAACTTCTTCAGACTTACTCTTCCCATGATGATATTATAAGCTGATTGGACGTTTTTATCCATGACAAAAAAGCATACTCTTTCTGTTCGACAAGCAGGCCATGTACCGATGAACATATCCAACTTGATCGTCCCAAGTGGAAAAACTTTCTCGCCAGTAAAACCAAGGAGGGGCTGATGATATGGCTCCAATTGGGATAGTTTTAGGTTCAAACTATCAAAACATGGGTAGAACATAATGTCTGCCGAGCTGCCATTATCCAACAATACTCGTGAAATCACTACTTTCTTCATCCTCATTTTGATCACCAATGGGTCATCATGAGGATACAGCACACCCGCGAGGTCGTTCTTAGATAAATCGATGACCAGATTATCTTTGTTCACCTTCCTCGGGCGATCATCTTCACCTAGATTTATTCGTTGAATGCATGAACAAGATTGAGCCTCATTGAGGTAAGTAAGGTCTCCACCTCCTACATCTCCACCTGTAATAACATTGAAATCAAATGATCTAAAATGAATTGAAAATACCTCACGGTCTGGATGTCTTGGTCTTTTGGGGAGATCGGGGTCGTCTTCTGGATCATCTTCATGATCTCTTTTCTTGTCTTCTTTTGCTTGAAGAGGAGATTTAGACCTCTGCCTTCCTCGTTCTCTGGTTCGACCACCGTTATGACGATCAACATACTTGGTCAATTTTTCCCGTCTAATGAGTGCTTCGATTTCATTCTGGAGAGCTATGCAGTTTTTGGTCGTGTGATCATAGTCCTTATGGAACTCGCAATATTTGGACTTATTCCTCTTGTCAGGATCTTCCTTCATTTTTTCAGGCGAGTTTAACTCCTCGCTGTTCTTGATCTCTTTTAGAATATGGTTTATATCTACCTTTAAAGGAGTATAATTTCCAAATTTCTTCAATTGGTCCAATGCTTGCTTTGATTTTAGTTGCTTGTTGCCACCATTGTTCTTCTGCTCCTTCTTCTCAACCTTATCGGCCTCAACTTTGGTCTCCTTAGTGTCTATATTCTTCTTCGCAGCCATAGTCTCCTCGGCATTCATGATTTTGGCTGCTTTTTCCATCAGTTCTACCATGGTCCTGGGAGAATCATTGGCTAAAGTGTAGTACAATTTATTGGACAACAATCCACTCATCAAAGCAGTGATTGCAATTTTCTCCTCGTAATCAATTACTTCCAGTTTCTCGTTATTGAAATGAGTAATGTAATCCCTGGTGCTTGCACCTGCCTTTTGTCTAACACTCAACAAGTGTGCTACTCGTTTAACAGGTTTTTCTCCAAAACAAAATTTCCCAATAAAGAGCTCAGCCAATTGAAAGAATGTCGCAATCTTCCCCCGAGGAAGATTGTTATACCATATTTGAGCAGATCCGGTAAGAGTTCCTGAAAATGCCCTGCACCTCATCTCATCTGGAACTGCATAGAAATCAGCAGCAGCTTGGTATTGTTCTATGTGAAGGACAGGGTCAGTTTTCCCATCATATTTAGGTGTTACCACGGGAGCTTTGAATTTTTATGGAGTAGGAAAATCCACGATTGCTTGTACAAATGGTGTCCCTCGGATAAAAGTCCTTTGCAGAGGATTCTTAGTTTTAACCATCTCCCCTAATCTATCCTCCAACCTTTTAATTGAGCCTTTCCATGCTTCATTTCCATCCTCGATCCTATTAGTTCGAGCAACTGATCGTGTTGAATTAGCCTCCTGGGATCTTTCATGACGAGTAGTTGGTCTTGATTGGGCAGATCCTTCTTTCATATCAAATGATTGTTGAGAGTTCCTCGACCCAATCTTAGGAGGACTTCTATTCCTCCTAGGTCCTAGACGATCAAAAGGAGAGACTCTACTCAACCTTTCGAGAGCACTTGTCATCTCTGGAGATAAAGTGATGTTTTTTTAGTGTTTGTAGCTCGTACCGAGGAAGTCCGTCCAGACTGATAAGAAGGATCATTAGATCTCTCAGTACGATATGAATCAGTGCGTCTGGATCGAGATTCCTCTGAGAATGGCATTCGCCTAGAAGGTAACCGGGTATTTCTCCGAATGCTTCGCTGTCCTGACGAGGCCGACGCTCCACCTTGGATAGTTTGCATGAGTTATCGCATGGTCTCTTGCATGGTCGTCTGGCCCTGGGCCAAATTAGCCATTATACCATCCAGATCTTGGATATTTGGAGGAGTAGATGGATTTGGAAGAATCCCAGCGTTTTGATTACTGGATTCTAGATGATCAGCCATTGACGATGATTTGTTCTGGTGAAAAACGCTAATTACAGTCGTTTTCCCAGAGACGCCACCAATTTGTTGATGTAAAAAACTAGATTTGATCTAATTATTTAATAACAGATAAAAATTAATATATAAATATAAGATAAAAGATTTTTAAAGTGGTTCAACCTTGTAAGAATGGCCTACGTCCACTGTATTTGTTATTGCTGACTGTTTGTAGAATTCTCGATAATGGGTTTACCAAGAAATTCCGAGTCCCCTGCTAATGAGGAGGTTACAATGTATTTATAGCCTTTCAACCCGTATCAATGAAAGGAAAATGCGTTGTTATCCAGTAGAAATGTGCATTTGTACGATATTAGTGAGCATTTAATGCGCAGTTATATCTTGGATTCTCTTGATTTGGATACGCTATACACTTATGTAGCTCGGACCGCTTAAGCTGCTCGGACCGCCTAAGCTTCTTCGACATGCTTCAGCTTCTCGGGGCCCATGAGTTCCTCGTGGGTATGTAATTGCCATGTTGTCGGACACGTGTCTGTAGGTGAATGGTCCATGTCAACAGACTAAATTTGGTATCAAAACCACTTTGAAGGGGTTTAAGGTCTATTAAATGTGAACGCATAAGAACTAGAAGTATAGTATCTATGCACACTATGTGTAACTTAAGGGACTTATAACTATGTATAATTTACCCTACTTTTAATTAATGTTTTAAAATTTATATTGATCATCACATTAAAACAACCAATCAGATAATACTATTTATACTTTACTTTGAAATTCTTAGACCACAGCCAACCCCTCGCAAAAATACTATTAAAACTATAATTGAAAAGTAATGCACATATCTTCTAAACATTAATTTGAACATTATAAACTGAAAAATGGAAATAAAATAAGTAATAAGTTTAAAAAATTATTGAATGGAAACATAAATCTAAACATCATTCAAATTTCAAACCAATTATATCAAATTAAAAAAAATGATGGATGAGTTAATAAGTTACTGACGCGACTTAATATTTGTCTCAAAAGTGCGTACAATCTAGGCTCAAGTGCAAGCCTGTCGCTCAAGTAATAAACCCGGTAAGTCGGGATCGTATCCACAGGGATCGAGATTGCCAAATAGTAATAAGAAAAATTATTAAATCTTGAAATGATTTCTTAAAAGAAACGAAAAGATGATTAATAATTGGAAAAATTTAACAAACTGAAAAGTGCAAAAGAAATTAGATCTGAAAAATGGGAGAAAATAGGGTAGGGTACAATCCCTCAATCCTTAACAAATTACCGTATAGAATACTAGAATTGTAAATTAAAATTATTGACTAGATCCGGTCTTTATACATTCTAAGCATTACATATATGAGGGATCTAGCCCGCATCATATGAAATCAAAGATAAATATAAAGCGGTGCTTTCACGATTCAATCAATATTTTAATTTAACCTCTATTTTCTACATAAATAATTTGCCTTGGATTGAGTTCATGTACCCAACCCTTGGGAAATTAGCTACTCATGATTTGGTTCAAGAATAAATTCACACACAAAATTATGGATCTATAAGACATGGGAAATAATTTACAAATAATAAAACTAGAGAATGGAAAGATATTACTTGAATTCAGCAACAAAAAAATGGAATTGGAATCTTCATGAAAACTCTTGAAGGAATAGAAAATTTGCTCTCAAAATCTAACCCTAAAATTCAATCTAGCACTTCTAACCTACTCCTAACCTAGCCTCTCTCTAGCAACTCCCTCTCTCTAGAATTCAACTCCCTTTGAAAATGAGGTAGGGCTTGGTCTTTTATAGCACCAAGTTGCACGAATTTGACATCAAATTTCGCTTGTGGCACAAGTTTTCCAAGAGTTTCACTGCATTAAATGCATAATTAATGACAGAAATTCGCACATCCAGACTCTTCATTATCGCTCAACTTCAAAACATCGTAACTTCTTCACCGTAGCTCGGATTGAGGTGTCGTTTTTTCCAGTATTCTTGTAATTTATAACTCTTCAACTTTCTAGTTGGCCCCACCTCCGGACTAAGGCTGTAAAATTACGAAAATGCCCTTCAACTCTCCATTTCACCCCCTAACTTAAAACTTTGCGCGTCCCGAGCAATGTAAATGAAATTAGTTTAAAGTTCAACTTTGAAAATTCTTTTATTGGGATAGAATACCTTTTTCGCGGGCAAGCGATTGCATTTAGTGTATGCAACAAGCCTTTAAACCCCTAGGTTACCCTAGTTGGACGAGTTTTGTCTCGTGAGGGTTTGCATTGAATACACCCACAAAATTCTTTATTGACTCAAATAAAGATCAAAATACTTAAAAATTGTACAATTTAAACTTTTCGAAAAAATAATCACCATCAACTCATATTCAATTGTCTCAAACCAAGTGTGTGTGTGCAAAGCCAAAAATTAAACCTCAAATTTCCACCGATTGAGCATTACGTTACCTTCCGAAAATTCGTTTTGATTCAAATTCTTACGGATGCACTCACAAACGAATCACTCGGATTGTGGCTATTTTCTCTCGGTATGCATGATATAAAGAGTAAATATAATGGACACAAATTCATGCATACAAAATTGAAAAGAAGGAAATTTATGGTGAAAAGATCTCATCATCGGAATACAGTTATTTGGAAATGGGAAACATCACCTCTAGTTCACACCATTTAATCTCTCATATTATCTTTTTGTATCTTAGCTCTCCACGCAGTAATTAATTTCTCCATTCGGACTCGGTTAGGACTTTTTTTGGGGTTAAAATGTGTAAAGGGTAAGAATGGGAATGGATGGAATGTTCGGAATTGGAAAATGTCCTTACGATGTCCATTTGTGCTTTTTCGGGTATTTGCTCATTTTTCTCTTTCTTTTTCAATTTTCATTTTTTTTTTCTTGCTTTTTTTTTTCCTTCTTTTTTCTCTTGCCCCTTTTTATTGCACAATTTAGACTTACTTGATGAATTTTCTCAATTTTCACAATTCCGGGCTAATTGAGTTTTTCGGGTTATCAAACGAAAGGAAAATATTTTATTAGGCTCAACTTGGGTTGCAAAAGGATAATTTTGTTTTTCACAACTTTTTATGCCTAATATTTTTGGGTTAAACAAACGAGGGCTTACTTCATTGTCCAAATTGCTAATCACATTACCATATGCATCTCGAGATTAGTTAAGTTTAGAGATATATTTAGCACGAATTTCGAGACAACAATTTCACACATTTCCCATAACCGATCAAAACAAAGGATTGAGATCATCAACGACTTATTAAAACGCTGAAAAGAACTTTGAGTTAATCATAAACTCGGATTGATTTAAAAACTCATAAAAAATTGAAAGGCTCAAAATCTCACCGGGTTTTATTAATCTTCACACTTATTCGTAAAGTCGTCAATTTTCTTTCAATTTCCATCTTCAGTCAATTTTGGCTTAGTGCATTATTGAATTTTACAATTTGAGACTTTAAATAGAATAAAGTGATATTTTTGAAAATTTTAAATTCCAATTTTTATTTATTTTGAAGAAAAATATTTTTGGCTTTTTAACATTTTTCAATTTTTTTTTATTTTCTAAAAAAAAACACACTTGGAAAGAACATGTGATCGAATCAATGAATCTAAACAATAAACGGGAAGAATATCCCACACTCCCTAACTTAAATGTTGCATTGTCCTCAATGCGAATCAAGAACACAACATAAAGAGAGGAAAAGAAAGATATTACTCAAATGGAGCGATCCCTGATGAGTACAAGTCCATTGAATCTACAAAACACGTTAGAACCAAGCATAGCAAAAATAATAACAAAAACTTAAACTAATTACTCTAAACTATAAAAGAAAGAAAAGGAAAAAGAAAAAGCTAATTATATACAACCTACGATTTTAACTTCTAATAACTCAAACAGTAGAAGTCGAAAAATTTGAGGGTCCACCCAAAATACAATTTGACTTTGAGGGATTAATGGTGTACCCTCACTAGAAAGCATGCCTCCCTAAAAATAAGAATTCCGTTTGAAAAACGGAAGGCATGTGCAAATTTTAAAAAATGCACCATCACCAATTAAAAAATTTAGGGGGATAATGAGGGATTTGAGTGCACAGGGGGACAAGTACCATTGGGATCTAAGAAAAATAGAATCACCTCCAAAAGATTGTTCAAGTAGAATGGGAAGAGGGGCATACAAAAGGGAAGAGTCCATCTTGGAAAATAATTTAAGCATTGAGTCCTTGTCCTCAAAATCTTCTCCCCCCAAATTTTCAAATGGATCTGGTGGAGGTTTGGGAAGGAGAAATTCATCAATTCTATTTTCCCACTCGCTTTCGTCTAAATGACGAAATGAGGCCCAGAAAGATTGGACTTCAACATTTAGGCTTGCATCCACCGGTCCGAACTCGCGCTCAAACTCTGCTAGGCTCAACTCCTCTAGCTCTCTCTCTTGCTTGGTGTCCTCAAATTTTTTTCCCTCAAAATTTTCAATTGGATCTGGTGGAGTGACACGTCTAAGTGTGTGGCCCGTAACATGAAGCGTCTCAAAATAACATTCCCATACAAGAAGCGGATCAACATCCTTAAGACATTCATCCAATTCTTGTGATGGATTTAATGGTTCGATAATAGTGGGGACACAAGGAGACAAATGATCCTCAACCTCAGTAGATTTTGCAATATTTATAATAGGTTGAGATTCAAAAGAACTTGGATCAATTTCAATGATTTCATTCTCAAAAGTATTAGGTGAAGCGCAAGTCTCGACCTTTTCTAAGTTGTCCAAATAATCATTCAACTCCTTGCAAGTTGCTATAATTTTCGACTCGACAACAACACGGTCATCAGATTGCTTTTTTAGATCAAGTAAGAGTTCTTCCAAAGTAGGCTTTCTTGGTTCTAGCACCTCGAATTCCTCATTTGGTTGAAAACTTACTTCATCTTCAAAACTATCGGAAAAAAAATACTCATTGGGTTCAAATAATGCATCTAACTCTTGCTCCCAATAACGATTTTTTTCGCGATATTCTTTTTCAAGTCTTTCTTCTTCAAGCAATTGATTTTGATAAATTTGGAGTTTCTCAGCACTAGGCTTGTATTTAATATAATAATCTTTAGTGATATTGATCCAATGGTCATAAGTCTTGAGTGCCTCCTCTTCCTCACTATTAGCATAACAATTAAAGCCACCAAAAGAGTTAAAATAAGACATTTCAAATTGGGCAATTCAAGAACGTGACACCCATTTTTTTTTTCAATTTTTGTTATATATATTTTTTTTTTCCGAAATCACTTGTAGATAAAAATAACTTTCTTAAAAATTTAACAATTTCAATCCCCGGCAACGGCGCCAAAAACTTGACGCGACTTAATATTTGTCTCAAAAGTGCGTACAATCTAGGCTCAAGTGCAAGCCTGTCGCTCAAGTAATAAACCCGGTAAGTCGGGATCGTATCCACAGGGATCGAGATTGCCAAATAGTAATAAGAAAAATTATTAAATCTTGAAATGATTTCTTAAAAGAAACGAAAAGATGATTAATAATTGGAAAAATTTAACAAACTGAAAACTGCAAAATAAATTAGATCTGACAAATGGGAGAAAATAGGGTAGGGTACAATCCCTCAATCCTTAACAATTTACCGTATAGAATACTAGAATTGTAAATTAAAATTATTGACTAGATCCGGTCTTTATACATTATAAGCATTACATATATGAGGGATCTAGCCCGCATCATATGAAATCAAAGATAAATATAAAGTGGTGCTTTCACGATTCAATCAATATTTTAATTTAACCTCTATTTTCTACATAAATAATTTGCCTTGGATTGAGTTCATGTACCCCAACCCTTGGGAAATTAGCTACTCATGATTTGGTTCAAGAATAAATTCACACACAAAATTATGGATCTACAAGACATGGGAAATAATTTGCAAATAATAAAACTAGAGAATGGAAAGATATTACTTGAGTTCTGCAACAAAAAAATGGAATTGGAATCTTCATGAAAACTCTTGAAGGAATAGAAAATTTGCTCTCAAAATCTAACCCTAAAATTCAATCTAGCACTTCTAACCTACTCCTAACCTAGCCTCTCTCTAGCAACTCCCTCTCTCTAGAATTCAACTCCCTTTGAAAATGAGGTAGGGCTTGGTCTTTTATAGCACCAAGTTGCACGAATTTGACATCAAATTTCGCTTGTGGCACAAGTTTTCCAAGAGTTGCACTGCATTAAATGCATAATTAATGACAGAAATTCGCACATCCAGACTCTTCATTATCGCGCAATTCAAAACATCGTAACTTCTTCACCGTAGCTCGGATTGAGGTGCCGTTTTTTCCAGTATTCTTGTAATTTAGAACTCTTCAACTTTCTAGTTGGCCCCACCTCCGAACTAAGGCTGTAAAATTATGAAAATGCCCTTCAACTCTCCATTTCTTGGTTTCTTTCACTGCTTTGATTTCTCCTTCGCACTAACTTGCGTGAAATACCTGTAAAACACATGAGAAATACACAAAACACGAAATACTTGCCAAAAAAGGTTAGTAGCATAAATAAGAGACAAATCCAAGATAAATACACTGCACGAGATCATAAAAATACTGAAATTAAGGGGATAAATGTGAATAATATGTGCCTAATCAGTTACCAGCAAGTTGGAACCACAGAAAGGAAAAATGGAGATGGAGACGGATAGGTCAAACAGCAGCAGGTCTGAAGCTTGCACGCTTTTAAATTATAACTCTTAATAAAAAAATGACTCATTACAAACATATAACTGAAATATGAATGAAATATATTACAATGAAATTAAAAGTTAAAAATATCTTATAATGTTTATTTATAAAAGAAATCAGAAATTAGTGGAAAGAAATAAGTGAAAAGAAATAAAAAAAAATTAAAATAGTTGAAATGACTATACTTACACTACTAACCTTAAATTACTCTCGTCAATAAATACAAACTATAAGAGCCATAGCTTACAAAAATAAGGGGGGGGGGGGGGGGGGGGAATTATGACCCTATGTAACCAAGCATAGTAAAAGTAATACATTGTATATGAAACACAATTGCCACTGAAAATTTCAAAGTAATGTGAGCTACAATGTACACTTACTAATTCACACTAAAATTAGGGGAAATCCAAATTTCACCTACTAAAAAGCTTAAAAATTATTAAATGCACCAAACTACTCATAGAAACAATTAACGCCCAGAAAACAACAATTACAGAAACAGTTCACCAAAATAAAAGCTCAAAACACACATTCATGAGTCTAATTAGTTGTTCCAAAACCACACCTAATTATTTATCTTACAATGGATAAATAAATCAATGGAAAAATTAATTTCCACTAATTTACGCCACATCAGAAAAATACACATGACACTTGCAAACAATGAAAACTCGTCGAGGTTCAATGAACCCCAAAATCCCCTCTTTTTGCTCTTCCCTATATGTACAACACTGCTAAATTTACCACTAAATTCATCCCAACCCAACATCCAAATCCCCACAAACATTTTAAGATTTCAATGAAAATCAATGGAAAGAATTATGCGGAGGGTAATGAAACTTACAATTGCTAAATAAATCGACCAAGTGGGGTTACAATGGCTCGTTTCTTCGAGCGGTGAGCCGAGGTGGACAGAGATCAGAGGTGGCCGGAGGGCGAGATTCGAAGAGGAAAGAAAGGCAAAGGTGGACGAAGGGTGAGCAGAGGTGGCCGAAGGGAGAACGGGGCTACAATGGCTCGTTTCTTCGAGCGGGGTTAGGGTTTTTGGAGCACATGGTGTTTTTTTTTTGTTAGGTTTTTAGTTAACATAACACATAAGAAAAATAAATAAGAAATGAAATAAAATACTTTTGGCATCACAATTTTTTTTGGCCAAAAGTGGGATATTTTTCTCAACACACTTCTATGTTGCCAAAAGTTAGGTCATGTTTAGCAACAAACAAATATGACGCTAAAAGCTAAAACTTTCCCCCCTTTTTATTTTGCTAACTTCTCCCTTGAAATTTTAAACTTTGGCAACAAGTTTTATTTTATGTTGCCAAAAGTAAAAATGAAAAATGATCTTTTGGCAACATAAATAAGATTTTGTTGCCAAAAGGGTATCTTTGGCAACAAAAATAGTTTGTGTTGCTAAATAGTGTTGTTAATGGTGCAAATTCTTGTAGTGAGTGAGTGAGTGAGAGATTTACCCCTGTTTAATGGTGGAGATAGAAAGAGAGAGGGCTTAGAGGAGGTCACCAATGGAGTGAGGGAGTGAGGTTTAATAAGAGTTTGAGAGAGAAATGTAATTGGTGCATGAATCTGAGACCTATTTATGGATTTAAAATTGTCATAGTTCAAAATAATGACCCACACTGTGACGTGACCCTATTGTGAATAATTAAATATCGAGAAATGGTCACAATTGTAGACCTATGACGAACTAAATATGACTATTTTGAACTATGGCTAGGGGTCACTGTTTAGAACCGTAACCATAATTCACCAAAATTAGTCGTGGGTTAGTCGCGCTCCAAAACCGTGACCATCATGGTGACAATTTTAGCAGAAAATTTGGCGCCTAAAGGGTCATATATTATTCACGGTCTGAAACCATGACCATTGTTGTCACGGTCCAGAACCGTGACCAATCACCAATTGTGTCAGTCTTTGACTTGGTCATGTGGTTGGTTATGAATTTTGATTGTGGGTTACGATTTTGGACTGTGATCACCTAGTAATGGCTTTGGACCATGACCAATTGACCATGACAATCCGCTATTTTATTGTAGTGATATAGGCGTTGAGCGTAGTCACTCCTTTACATCTTTATATTAACGTATATTTCAGTTCAGGCAATGTTGTTATTAGATTTTTCTTGAGTTACATATTATACGAGTTGTACCTTTATTCAAGACGAGTATTGGATTATTAAGGTTGTACATTCGAGAGTTAGAGTTTACTTCTTATGTCGGTATTACGGTATTAAAGACGTTTTATTTATTTCAGCATTTTATTTTTTGTATTGTTTTTTCTTATTTATTTTAGCATTTCCGTTATGCGTAGAATGTAACCAAATATTTTTTATTCCATTGATATTTGTATTAGAGGTGATCATTCTATTTATGGATTTTATGAGTGTCACATCGTATTTGCATTGTATGTCATCTTCTAAATATTTTTCCAAATGAAAATCCAATTAAACTTCCCATTTAATTTACCATAAATTTCATGATATTTAATTATAAAATAAGGGGTATTTCACTTATTGGAAACTTTCTTCTTGGACAATTCATTTTAATAAGCAAAGAGATCAACAAGACTCATTTATCTATCTGTTTTTCATTGGATATGAGAATTAAAACTGTTTAAAATGGATGGTTGCTTTAACTCCTTGTCCTCAAAGGATCAATAGAAATAGTAGGCAAAACCTTGTCGTAATCAAATAGTTGACAAATATCATTGGAAAGGCTCAATTCAAATATTGGTGAATGAAATAATGTGTTTAGAGTATTTTTGAGTTAGTAGAACCTCATAATCTCTCTCCAGCTCTACTTACTTTGGTGGCGTCTTCTTCAATGGTTCGGTTCGATGACCTCCCCGAACAACCTGCTGGCGTCAGCGTTTGGAAATAGTTGAGTAGTACTGATATTGATATGGATGTCCTTTGACTCTTGTGGCTTGATTCTCTGGGATGTCTATGATTTTTTTACAATGGATCCAATCATAGAAGAACATGAGCGGCTATCATAAAAGGACATGTACTAATCTTCGACTCTAAACATGTTCGAGTTGGTCTAAGAAGGCAATGTTCTGTATGCGGACTTTCTTATCTTGGGACATGAAAAAGATAATATACACCATCAATTTATAAATGGAGAATACTATGGAAGCAAATAACAAAGAAATAAATGCTTGTATAGCTAAAAAGGAACTTTTAAACCAAGATGTATGTCATTGTAAGGGACGACTTTCTCCTTATAATTTCAATATTGGTGGTACTAAGCCCAAGTATAAATAACGGAATCCTTTTCATATTCCTTGTTCATTACAGGGAGATACTCGACAAGATTTTATGCATTCGTATGAGCGCCAAGATGGTATGAGGAATTTCTGGGATTTTCCATATAATAAGAAACCTAATTCTGTTAAGCACCAACGGGTCCAACGATCTTATTAATAGAAACTACGCCCATTATAATAGGGAAGAAATTGTCGAAGCATTGCATAGCCATTGCTATATAAAAGACCTTTAAACAAAAAGAATACAGTGAAAAAAAAAAAACTTGAATATTTCCACGATGAAGATAGACACATTCTCACAAAGAAGTTCATGGAGATCTGGCTCGACCTTAGTAACCCGGATAAGAACTTTGTTTGGGATTTGGAACTTTTTTCTGAACTCAATAATGGTGGAATCTATGATCAACTTGTAAAATAATATTTAAGAACATCATAATATTAATCAAGAAAATATTAATTTGATTAAATTTTCACACAAATGTTCTTAATAAAAGGATGTTGGATCTTCATGATTATCACATTTAAACGTTATGCGGAACATAAATGGTATTAAAATAGCATACCTCCATTATTGTCACAAATAGAAATATTGACAGAACATTCAACCTTGACAATGTCTGATCGGGCTGAATTTTCGAACACGGCTTCATCTTGTATGTAGCAAGAACATACTCAAATTTCAACTCATTCCAACGGTCAGATCTCCCAGTATGACCAAAACACTATTTCGAAATTTACTCTCCTTGAGAATTTATATTTCTATCCCTTTCCTATAATTTTTATTATGTTGTCATTTTAGAGTGTCTGAATGATGGAAATCAGTCGCTTGTTTATAGGCAAGGACATAACCTAAATCTTCAACAGTCACTTAATATCAACCGTTTATCAAGATAGATGCTCAAGAGTCATTTTGACTCTTGGTATTTGGAGTACCCTTTCATTAACCAAAGTAGCTCTTAGAATTAATATAATTATGGAACACATAATGGAGAATTATATAAAATAATTCTAGCAGTCTCACACTTGATCCATAATTATCATAAAGTGTGCAATAATCCTTTAGTCATCCTTAAATAGTTTTTCATAAAGACCTTCATCAAACAACTTATCAATGCGAGTCAGAGTGCTCACATACTAATTAAAGAGCATGATCGCTTCCATGTACTACAACATTAACAAATCATCCAATAAGGTCTATAAATAGGGTTATTTCATAATTGTCAAATAATGTCTTTGTAAAAGTTTATTTCTATCATATTCTTTCATTCACATGCATGTGAACAATAACAACAGAAATAAATGATTCTGAAACACTATATGATATCATATGGTAGTGTCAAAATAAGCACTAAAAAATCCATCACATCAAGATTCTATCGGCTATACTTTAAGACTCGTATCTTAAGCATGCTTCATTAATGTCTTTCGTGATAGCCCAATCATGTGAATTTTCTATGTTAACATACAAATATGTTAAATGACACTTGATTCGGAACTTCTTCTTTAAAAGATATTTGCATTCAAATGTACTTAGTTATTCACATAATACCTAATGTATCTTAATAAAGAAGATTGCAACGATAGTATCATAATATTTCAGCGGCTTGACAATATTGTCGACAACTCCAAGTTCCGAAATTGAAGTTACGTTGCCATAATCAATGAGTTGTAACTTCAAAGCATGCTACAGATTCAGATTTTCATAATAGTCAATGGAGTGCATTGCACTCCTTCATTATTTTAGTCATTAAACCAAAATAAACATAAGTAGATAAGAGTGATCTTCATACTTTCCATAAAACCAGTAAATCTGCATTATAATAATTGATCGTCCAAAAAATGAACAATCAACTTTAATGTGAGCATATAATCTTTCAGTATCTCATAAATTCATCCACAATATATATTAAACAATTCATGTAACATTTTGTTTCTCTACTTTACAATAAATTGGATATATAAACTTACTCCCACTGATCATAAGTTGTATGAATTGAATATAAAATAATTATAAAATATAATGGTATTACTTCTAAAAAATACCATGGGTGGGAAATATAATTAAGTTAATACATTCAATTCTATATAACATGTGTAAAATATCAAAAGCATAATAGTTTTCCCATATACTAAATGTAACTCTCATCATAATGAGTTACTCATCTCATAAGAATTTTACGTCCTTGAAAAGAATGACGCCGTTGAAAAAATGAGAAGGTCCATTTATAACATTTTTCTCATTACACATATAATATTTGACTACAATTTAACTTAAACACAATTTAACGAGATATCGTAGTCCAATAAGTTTACTTCTTATGATTTGTGAAAAAAACCAAATATGTATCCTTATACCAGATTTATATTCATGTAGATACACCACATAATCATTTAGAATAGTAGACTCCATTTAGGATTTTCTTAATGCTATTATTTATGATTTTATCTACATTTGTCTCACAGTGACAAATACCATAATGTAGTGCTTGATCATTTATTTGCTCTTTATTGTTTAAACAATCCAACAACTAAAAGAACAAGTATTGAAGAAAGTTATTGTTAATGGGATAAGTACCCTACCTTCCTTTAAACCTTCCTTTAAAACCATATTTCATGATTTTCAACTCCCA
This sequence comes from Sambucus nigra, assembly GCA_949130495.1. Lineage (NCBI taxonomy): Eukaryota > Viridiplantae > Streptophyta > Magnoliopsida > Dipsacales > Adoxaceae > Sambucus > Sambucus nigra. Next base: position 353,975,918 of record OX422214.1, read on the forward strand.
CTAATTTCACCATTTCTATAATGCAATAAGTACATGTCAATGGTGATTATATAATCTATGTAGGTCCACTTTAAGAGAGTTTTTCTTATAATGTCCCACTTGGGGTACATAAGTCATACGTATGTTAGATATGGTAATACCTTAAAGGCATAACTCGACTATCAATACTTATAAGAGATATTACAAAAAGATTGTCCATAAAAAATTATCATAAGGAGTCTAGATTTAAATTGGGACAAGATTAAATAGTTTTATCAATAATATTATGATTATGATGTGGGATCAAAATAATATTTAAAAGAAATATATCTAAACGTAGTCTTATACAAAAACATCAAAGGAATACCATAACATTTGAGACGGACTGAAAAATGTTAAAAAAAATATCCCTCATAATCAGGTTTAGGATAATATTTTTCAAGAAAATTGGAAGCATTAAGGGTTTATGAAAAATAAATGACTTGATTTACTAAGAATTAAAGAGAAGAAATCATCTTTTCATTTCTAGTTTGTTTAGTAAACAATCCTTGGATCAAAAGTAAATACTTACACGTAAGTTTAACTTGCAAACTCTACTAAGATAAAAACTCATTTCAAATCATAAAGGATACATATTATCTCTATCATTATTAGTTTGAGTGTGCAACATGTAAACCAACATAATTTTATTTTTATTTCAACAAATTTATATGGAGTGTTCCACACAATATTTATTATCCATAGTGGGCTAAAAAATCTAACATAATAATCGAGAGAAACAAAATTAGATCATAATTTGTTAAAGATATGAGATAAGTTGCTCACTACATCAATGCTTTGATTTGACAACAAATACGTTAACATCTCTCTAATACCTAATGTGCATTTTATTTTTCTCATTTGTAACCATTGATTATCAATTATATGATGCTTATAGATAATGGAGTACTATATATACATGAAGTAAAGGTGAATAATATGTATGATATATAGAGTTCATTCCATCAGTCAAAATCAATTCCCTGTAAGGAATAATTGGCTGATGATTAAACTCAATATACTTTGGTGACTACTAAATAATTCATAATATGAATACTACATTAAGTAAAGACTTAGATACACAAGGTAATGAAATTTTCACTTATGCTCATTGAATATTGCATGACCAATGAACGAAATTATTCATGTTTGGGTTTTATAAACTTAATTGGTAATATCATGATGAAAGAAATAATGATACCTACATTTGATGACCATTATTGCCTTCTTAAAATATATAGCCACTTAGTTTTAGCTCAATAATTTTAGTTGGACTTGTAGGCTACAGAATCACAATAATATGTATGCAACATCATAAATCTTAGCATTCAATGTCATACATGGACCCGTAGGCAATCCAAAATATGCATGATATAAACGCATTCGTCTAATATTTATCTATTATGGAATGGAGTACTTTAACGAACATCAATCCTTACATTATATATATATTAGAGATAAACATACATGTCTAATATACCCGCAATACATGAATAAATTATATAATTGTCTATTTCATAATTTGAAATTCGCAAAAAAAAATTATACGTAATGTGAAAATAAAATAGGTAAGGAGTTCACATGAGATTTTACACGAATAATAGTAAATGAAAAGCATTAATCATTTACTTTCATTTTATTACTTATGTATGAGTAACAAATCAGTAATATTAACCAAAATCATTCATAGTCATACTAATGCACAATACGGTTATAATCACAACTACCAAACTAGTGGCATCTGTAAATATGACTATATAACATTGATGTCAATTATTTAATATTTACAAAAATTTCAATGTTTGTTTGATTCAAATTTCAGCATGTGTGGGCGCTGCAATTTAACTTTATAATAAACATTAGGATAATCTGAAATGACTATAAGTATAATATCTTCAAATGTAACCTCAACTTGTATTTGACCTTTGATTAAACTGAATGAATAGGTACTTATGAGTCTTAAAATTGCAAGTCATGCATTCAAATATGCATGCATGCACCGAAATCATGAATTTGGTATCCACACATATGAATTGTAGCATGTGTTTGTCATTTAATTCAACTTAATGGGAGTACTAGCATGAGAATAAACAATAATTATGATATTCAACTATATAAATCGTTGGCTTGTGTTTGTCACGAGACTCATTAAAATATGGCTATCATAATATTCAACAAATCATTGGTCTGTGTTTGACACGAGACTCCTTAAAATACGAATATCATAATATTCAATAATAAGAATCATTGGCTTGTGTTGGCACGAGACTCATTAAAATACGAATATTAATAATAACACAATATTCAATAATATGAATCGTTGGCATGTGTTTTACACGAGACTCATAAAAATATGAATATTAATAATAACATAATCTTCAATAATATGAATCATTGGACTGTGTTTGGCACGAGACTCGTAAGAAATATGAATATTAATAATAACATAATATTCAACAATATGAATCGTTGGCCTGTGTTTGGCACGAGACTCATTAAAATACGAATATCATAATATTCAACAATATGAATCATTGGCTTGTGTTTGGCATGAGGCTCATTTAAATACGAATATTAATAATAATACAATATTCAATAATATGAATCGTTGGCATGTGTTTCGCATGAGACTCATCAAAATAGGAATAATAACAATAACATAATATTCAATAATATGAATCGTTGGCCTGTATTTAGTACGAGACTCATAAAAAATATGTATATAACATTTAATCAATTAATGTTTTCTTGACTAATATTATGGTGTTCTTAAAAACGATTTTACATGATTATCATATTCAAACGTTATGCGGAACATAAATGGTGTTAAAATAATATACCTCCATTATTGTCACAACTAAAAATATTGATAGAACAGTCAACCTTGACGATTTATGATCAGGCTGAATTTTGGAACACGTCTTCATCTTGTATGTAGCAAGAACATACTCGAATTTCAACTCATTCCAATGGTTAGATCTCCCAGTATGGCCAAACACTATTTCAAAATATACTCTCCTTGAGAATTTAAATTTCTCTCCCTTTCCTATAATTTCATTATGTTGTCATTTTAGAGTGTCTGAATGATGGAAATCAGTCGCTTATTTATAGGCAGGGACAAAACCTAAATCTCCAATAGTCACTTAATATCAACCGTACATCAAGGTAGATGCCCAAGAGTCCTTTTGACTCTTAGTATTTGGAGTACCCTTTCGTTAACCAAAGTGACTCTTAGAATTAATATAATTATGGAACACATAATGGAGAATTATATAAAATAATTCTAGCACAACTATTATTTAATCACGATTTTTTAGCAAATACAATGAAGATTAGTATGAAGAAGGAGGGAACTAAAGAGATAAATAAATAGAGTAAAGAAGCGAACGAATGAGGTGAGAAAAACTTACTAAATTATGAATTTGATTTATAACACGAATACAAAAAACCTGTTAAATCCTCGAACATTAAATTATAACCCAATGACTCTTCAATCAAATTATTAGAATTTTTAATTAATGTTGATGTGAAAATAATTATTTCCAAACGATCGTAAAAATCAGTTTTTGCGCTTTTCTCGAGTCGATCGTTAATTTGCACCAGATGCCATCATTACTTGCAAAAAATTTACTACGCAACATTTTTCACAAATTAGCACAAAAATTTATAAAATTATCGAAATGCCCTTTTTTTAACTTAAAATGACCAATTTGCAATTTAATTCAATTAATTTTACATTTTTTCCCCTTTTAACAAAAAGGTCCTAAGAAATTATAAAATAAAATAAAATGGGAATAAAAAAGTATAAATTTGGGTATAAAATATACAAAATAATGCACTCATTACTCTTCCTAGCAGAAGGTTGAAGATGGAGGGAATGTTGAGTGCTTTAAACTCAATGTCCCACTTGATGGGCCCGACAATGAGTGTGAGGGTAATGGATCGTATGACCTCTCAACGAGTATTATTATAGGCTCTGATGGACATAGATAAAGGTATGAATTCAGAGGCGGTGCAAAGGCGATAGACAATTATGGTGGACATATAGCCTATTAATACCAGGGGGACGATATGTGCATGATCCCCGCTAGTGATGTGCAATGTGAATCGGTGATTGCGGCCATGCATGAGGAGATCCTCATCAGATAAGATGATGTTTTGTTTTATGGTAATATACCAAACTATTGCATGGTAATAGACCAAATGGTGGAGGGCATATCTATCAACTGTAATACCCCAAGATTTTTGGGATAATAATTTATTTATTTTTGGGAGAAATAAATATTATTTTAATTGAAGAATGATTAAATTGGCATGTGTGGTCAATATTTGAAGTTGTTAGAAAGTGATTCGAATGACGATTATGATGGTGCAGTTGATTCCGAAAGGGTCGAGATAGTCGAAATGACTATACTTGGGGCTTATTTGGGTTCCGAAATATTTTAAGTTCGTTTGGCTCGAATTAAAGTTATCGAGCCATTTAAAGTGTGTATTATCATTTAAAGTGGTTTATTTTGGATTCAAGGCTTAAAAGCCTACGGGAGAAGCCTTTCTCATTTAGAGAAAAGATAAAGCCGTAGAAAGAGTGAGAGAAGAAGAAAGAAGAAGAAAAGAAGAAGAGAAAGAGGAGACAAAGAGAGCGAAAGCTTGGGATTTTCGACCATTACGTGATTTTGAGGACGATTCAGACTCTACAACTTTGAGGCCACCGATTAAACTTCCTAAATAATTGTTTTGTATCATGTATTTCATAATTTGTGGACAAAATTATGAATTTTGGGTTTAAAATGTTAAAACCTAGATTTTGGGTAAAATCTTAGATTTGTTCTGTATATAATGCATTTGAGGTTATAAATTAGATGAGGTGTGTTATTTGATGAGTTTTAATTCTATATAATATGTTTGGGTTGAAGAAAAATGGTTGGAAGATGAGAAAAATGAATTTTGGATTTTGGAGAACAAGGTGAATAGTGACACATCGTCACTTCTGAATCGATTCGGCTAGGAAGCGAATCGACTCAGCTCTTGGTCAAAAAATGAAATTTGTAAATATTTTTTATACGGTCACGTGGACGCCAACCGTGTAGTTTTATGGGTTCTTTTATTTATAATGATTTTTCTACGGAAAGTTGTCCGAGATCGAAATCGTTAGTCAGAAATTAAGGTTAGAATTATTTCGAGATAAATATTAGGGGTTCCCAAATAAAGTGTTAGGACTCGAGGAGATATGAAAACTTTGGGTTCGTATAAATAAATCCGAGTTATAATTTAAATGGAGGTTTGGATTTTTGGAGAAAAAATGCCATTTTCGTAGCTGCTGAACAGGCCGAATCGATTCGGCCCCAATCCGAATCGATTCGGAATGTTCCAGCTTGATAGGTTTGAGTGAACGAATTGATTCGGACCTAAACCGAATCGATTCGGCCTAAGATAGTATCCCAGGTCTTTTGACCCGAATCGATTCTCCTTGGAGGCCGAATCAATTCGCTGGGCCAAATCGATTCGGATTGGGCCCAAATCGATTCGAAAACAGGGCAGATTTTGGGATGTTTTTTTAGGGTGAGTTTCATCCCATTTCGTTTGAGTTTATAGATTGGGAATCTCTATATGACTTATGAGGAGTATGTTTTGGAGACTTTTAGGAAGTTTTCCCTTATAATAAATTGTTGGGGTCCTATGGACTTATTTCGAGAGAATATCCTTAATGTAAATTGAATTGAGAGATGATTCATACGAATTGAAGTGAAGTGTGAGTTTCAAGTGAGAAATAGTATAGTGTATACAAAGTGGGGAAGTTATGTAAGTTATTAACAAATAGTATATCGAGAGTAAAATATACTAAATAATGATATTATTTCATTTACGCCTAAGAGCGTAATAAGAGTATGAAAATAAGGTGATATATATATATATATATATATATATATATATACCTTGTGTGATGGTATACATTTATATGATGTAATGGTGTATGTATGTCTTATGTGAATGATATACATACATACATATATATATACACCCCTGTATGCTATCATGGGAAGTTGCGCGATGTGGGTGAGGCCCCTGGTTTGAGGAGCAGGGCGTGTATAGTCCTCAGGTCATAGCGTCCATTATTATTGTGTGATTATTTTTATTAGGGGTGAGACGTGGTGGGTATGTTTCGTCTCATATCCGGGGAGGAACTATGATCACTTCCCATTCGTTGTGATATAGTTTTTGCCAAGGCGGTGTGAGATTCCGACCGTTGGTACCCAGGATGATATGTGAGTGATTCCCTAGTAGATGATAGCATTGAGAACCTGCATCCCCGAGTTATAGCTCGCTGGGATGGTTATTATTATACTTGTGTGAAGAGTATATGAATTCTATCTGATTATGTTAAATCATATTTGTCTCTAGAGTGAAGAGACATAAGAAGATTGATTGAATCTCATTCCAAGAGATTTTATCCGGAGTAAATTGTGATGAATCTATTAAAGTAATAATGTAGAGTAGATAATTATATGAGTATATATACTACTTTGGGTATCGACGGCATAATGGACCTCAACGACCAACATTGACAAGGAGTAGTGTATCGAGGGGGTTCTTTATTTGGATTTCGCTTGTGAGACGTCCCACGCATGATACGCGGTGCAATGTTGGGAGTGAGGAGAAGTTATTCCTTAGTGCTCATATTTATCATATTAGTGTATATCTCGACGATCGACAGTGCCAAGGAGTAGTGTATCGAGAGGGTTCCTTGTTTGGATTTCGCTTGCGAGACGTCCCACGCACGAAACGCCGTGTACTGTTAAGAATTGAGAATAATAAATTTATTCCATTATATAAGATTTGGGTTATACGTGTCATGCATTGAGGGGATAATGAATCTTGACAATCAATATTGCCAAGGACTAGTGTATCGGGGGGGTTCCTTGTTTGGATTTCGCTTGCAAGATGTCCCACGCACGAAACGCAGTGCAGTATTGAGAATTGGGAGGAGTTTAGTCCTTAGCACTTAGATGCTATTAACTCATATATATATATATGTCAATAACTAGAATATGAGAACTTCTAGTAAAAGAGAATGTTTATGTATAGTTTATATGTTTAGAAAGTGGGCCTAATAAATTGAGAGTGGAAATATTTGAAGTCTAGAAGTGTGATTTTAGATGAGTATGAATTGGGAGTAAGTTATATTATTTCGCCTCTAGATAGATTTGAGAAATTATTTGGAGATCATATGCATACGTTTAGTGCGCGCTTTAGATGGGAGGTGAGTTGGATTTTCTGGAGAGTGCGACTCCACTTTAATCATGTTATAATGGATTTATAATTATTATGCATTTTAATGCACTTGCTAAAAATGTTTTCACACCTCGGGCTCTGACCCGTTCATATTTTCTCTTGCTATGTATATATATTGTATTATTTTACGTGTTCCTCCCCAAGGACGCCATTGATGATATCCATCCAATGTATTCATGGAGTTGTGGCAATAGCGGACTGTTTTGGTATTTTGTTATAGTTGTTTCCTATCTTTCGTGTATCTAGACCAGGATTCAGTTTGTGTATTGGGTTTATACTCAAGTGTTGTAGTCTATCACTTTCATATTTTTATTTCTCAGATTATAATATTGTCTGTGACCCGACAACATATTCGGGTATTTTATTTTGTACATTGTGGTTTACTCTAGTATTATTATTTGGGCATGTGTGTGTATCTTATCATATTTAATGGTTGTTATGTCGTTGGTTAGTTGTTGCATAATTTGTTTTAATAATGTTTTGAAATAAAAAATTTTGACACCCTTTTTTTGTAGTAATGGGTTGTCAGCCGTATTTATTTTAGAATCGTCAATAGATGCTGAGAATGATCCACTTGAGATTATTGATTATTTTAGTATAGGGTTGGCCACCCGTTATTATTCTAAGTGGGTTGTCACATCAACGATAGGTCTTAAGGCATTAAGTCTGAAGATAACAGATGGATGAAAGGGAATTAATGTTCTTGAGATGGGGCTAGTTTCTCCCAAATGGTAATTTTAACTAATGTTCCACAGACTTGTTCTTTGATTTTGTTATTCTCATGGGGAAGCGAAGTGAAGGCTCCCTCGGTTGGACCTCTATCTTTGTCGGTGAGATTGTGAAGCGTAAGTGTCATTCTGACGGGTGAGGAAGTCGACTTCCTTATCTAAAGAGGGTATAGTACTACATATGATTCTTACTTAGCCTTTTCCAATCAGAGTTGGATATCTACTATGGATATGGGACTGAAGGTAGGTAGTGTTGGATCTACGACCATCACTTTAGTCCAATCGAGGATTGGAGACCTCTTTCAATTAGTGGGAGTTTTTCTTTAAATTTGGGGGAGAGTTCGGGATACCATGTCATCTATCCAATGCACCGTCATATTAAGGTTATGGGATATAATGAGTATTTTAGCCACTGTTGCAAGTACGTGCTCATCCTTGTGATCAAGGGTTTCAAAGGGTGATCCGGTGGATCTAGATGATCCTGACTAGATTTCATTATTAAAGACAAGTTCTTTGAGATCTTCATCATTAGAATAGGCTTCAAATTCTCTCAAGTTTATCTCTCTCATGATGTCCATGACTTCACAACAGATGTCCCCATATTAGTTCCAATACTCGGCATATTTCGATCCCTAAGGCAAGTTTCCTTTGACAAACCTAGCAGTAGATAAATTTGAGACTATATATGTAATAAAGGTTGACAAACTTCCCATGTGCATTGTTGTGGGGAGTAGGATTGACCATTTCTATCTCTGAGTTATATGAATACCTTTGGGTGGGGGACCTTTAGTGTGGGATGGTATCGATGGATCGTTTCTTCTTGGAGGTCGATAAGCCAATGACGTGGGTTGCGTCTAGATATGTATGTTTTAGCTTTTTCCAACATGTCTATGTTGATGGGTCCATAGGGATATCCTAAGTATGAAAAGGTTGAATGCTATGCTAGTTATAGGATGAGCATGTCTACTTCATTGTAGGGATCGAAAGGGTATTCCCTATGATATCTTTCAGGGGTGGGAGAATTTCGAAAGAATTGGGATCCACCTTAATAGATCCATAAATTGTGTCTGGTATCTTTATTGGTAAGTTAACCCATCCAGTGCGTTGGATTATTTAGCATATGTTGACATTGGGGTGTCTAAGTTCCCCCTTACTGTTCAAGAATTGTAGGGTGGATCCTCTTCTGAGAGACTTCGTTGAAAAGTGTCTCCAGTGTAGCCTTTTTTTTCATTTGATTGGCCCAATATCCACACTATTAGATATTATTGAGATCCTCTACGGGTTTTTTAATATCACATCTTAAAATTGTAATCCTAGGTGATAGGATCCCCAAAGGAAACAGGTCCTTGCTCCTGGAACCCTAAACCTTTCTCGGGGAATAATCCTGTTATGCCATTATTTCCAAAATTTAGGGGTTGAGGATGATGTGGGCCCCAGGATTTGGAGGTATGTTCCCTCAGTGATCAAAAGATGGTCAAAGTAATATGGGATGCCATGTTGTCATAGATATGTCCTGGTTCGGTGACCAACTATTTCGAAATTGGGTTTATACTATTATAGGATGTGTTTTCTAGTGGGGAATGATTCGAGATTAGTTTGATTAGTCGAGAGGTGTCAACCTCAGTACCAATATCTTTTTGAATCATGTGGACGACAGTAACAGGGGGTCTCATGGTTCGAGTTCTCAAAGTGAATCCTAAGAGGAAGTTACTATTTTCTCTCTAGAGACTAGGGTGAGGGATATACGTTATTGGGTTGAGGTTCGACCTTAATTCATCTTCCAAATAGGTATTCCTATGAGTGTCATAGGCTTTGACCCTCTCTTCCACTTCAAAAAATAACTCATGACGAGGTCGGAAGATCCAGGTGATGTAGTCATTTGACCTCAAATGTGTGTCTCATTCTCAAATCTAGATTACAGGGCTAGGGTAATGTGGTGTTTAGAATATGGGTTCCTCTAATTTGTGAATGGTAGATGTGGCATCTCCCCTGACTCAGAAGTTCTAATTAGGAAGGTGTTTTAGGTAGTTGGAGAGTACTTATCTTTAGTTACATTAGAATTGGTGAGGGCATACTAGTGAACTTCAGAAGGGGATTTATTTCCATCAATGAATTTGGTACTACAATCAGGATGTGGTACGTATATAGGAGATCATTGAGCATATAAAATAACACCCGCCCCGTGACTTTGACCGTACCAGAATGATTCGGTGACTATATGTGCTTTGAACATGGACAGATGAATTATGGGTCGAATTTGGGTAAACATATTGGCCTTGGTGCAATTAATTGGAAAAATAATGGACCAAAAAGTAAATTTTACAAAAGTCACAGATGAATGCATTAATTTGTAAATTTTATACCCAAATTTATACCTTGTTAGTCCCATTTTATTTTATTTAATAAGTTCTTAGCATCATTTTATTAAAAATGGAAACAAATGCAAGAATGATTGAATTCGTAGTTAAAATGGCAATTCCAAGTAAAAAATGGGTGCTTCAATAATTTTATAATATTCTTGTGCTAATTTGTGAAAAACGTTGCCTAGTGAAATTTTTGCAGGTAATGATGGAATTTGGTGCAAATTGATGATCAACTTGAAAAAGGCGTGAAAAGGCTTTTTTTACACGTGAGATCGTAAAAAATTCGAGAATTTTTATTCTCCGAATTGGATGAAATTTGACGTGCGTGTTGAGCAAGGAAAGATAAGACTTTTCGAGTGGGGGGAAATTGAAGAGTTCCACCAAAACCCTAAACCCTCACCCTAATCTTATAAATAGGACCCTATGCTCATTATTTCGCGTGTAGAACAAGGAGATAATTTCGTAGGGAGAATCTTAGAGAGCAATTTTTTAGAGATTGTATTCAATTTGAGGGCCAAGTCTTTATCATTTCTTAGAGGATTGAAAATTATTGTGAGAGAACTTATTGTGAGTTTGGTTTATCCATGAAAATCTCTTCTTATTCTTGTAATTTCTCTTTCATTATGGTAGCTTGATTATTGTATTAGGATTAAGGTGAAGTTTATCATAGTTAGCTAATATTGTCATGTTAATTTGATTGTTAGTTATTTCCTACTTGTTTTAATTGTTATTAAAGATTCGGTATTCATTTTAAAACGACACGAGAATGTGTTTTAAAACCTTCAAAATTGTTTTGTCAATCAAGCTTTGAGATTTAAAAATAGTAATTTTTGATGGATTATGCTTGCACTTTGATTGTTTTGATAATCCATGCTTAAATACATTTGCAAATTTTAGAACTTGTATTTTCTAAGGGAATGGGGATTTTAGCCATCTATTAGAGACGTTAAAAATATATTGAACATAATCGTCATATTTTTCGAATTAAACGCGGCGAGAATCGGTTTAATTTGATTTATAAAAAGGGAATGACAACATTAAATTAGTGTGAAATATTAGTTATGTCATAAATGGACCCCGAATCGTAATTATTTTTTAATTGTTTACAAATCTCTTGCATTACTCTCATTTATCGTAGTTTCTTTTATTTAGTTTAGTACATATTCCCCATCCCCTTTCATCTAGTTGGACAGTTTCAATTCTTTTAAAAATTAAAATTGACAAATCTCTGTGGGTTCGACCCGTACTTACACTCGTTATTCTATAATAGCTCGTGCACTTGCGGTATTTTATAAAATTGACAACAGTTAGGGTCGTTCGAATGAAATCTGATGTCATTCGAATAAGATTGTAATGTTGTTCGAACAGTTTTCTAATGACCATTGAACGAGACCCCGTCGAGTAGTCATGGCCACCCTCGTTGTAAATTCGTTTGAAGTAGATTGAACGAGATGTCTTTATCATTTGAACAAGTTTCAACTTGGTTCAAACGAAATAGTAGTTATCATTTGAACGAGATCTATTCTCGTTCGAACAAGGCATTCAGTTTTTAATTCCTACAGTTCAAAAAGTGTTGTCAAAATGCGGACCCTTGAATGAGGACACGTGGTGTGCTCCTACAGTACTAGATCTACTCGTGAATAGGGTTTGGGGAATTTTAGAGATTTTGGAAAAAATGTTTTTAGAGTATTTGAAGAATATTGGGGCCGCTCATTTTTTTTATCAAATTTCCCCCTCTCTCTAGCTTTAAGAGCTTCCCCACCACCCACCACCTCCTACCACCCTAGCACAACCATCCCACCACCCTTTAACCTCCATATTTACCTTATGTTTATCCACATTTTAACCTATAAAACCCACCTACACCATTTATTATACAAGATTCAAATCCAGGGAGTTATTATTGAGGGGTTTTAAAGAAGAAAAGTACAATATTAATTGAGTTTGAAGGGGGATTTGCATGGAACTTTCATGGAGGCAAGCTTGATGGAGCTAGGCAACCTTTTTAATGCCACCTTAAGAGGTGGGAGGTTTCCATCTTCTTCTACATTCATCCTACCATTGTGGAGCTTATTTGAGGTGAAAAAAACTCTACTCTTTAATATTAAGACTCTATCTCCCTAGTATTTGGTCTTTCATGTAGAGTTTAAGAGTATGATGCATGCATGTTATAAGAAAGCTAATTCTCATGATTTATGTAAAATGATTTTTCAGAAGGTTCTAAAGTTTAAAGAAAAACGATCTATTTCAAGAGAACTTAGTGTTAAACATTTTATGTAATAAGATGTTTTGAAAATAATATTTATCTTATTGAGATATTTAATGAACAAAGTCATGGCATTTTCTTACAAAAATGGAATTTTTATGAAAGTAGACATTTGGGCACCTTTGACGAACAGAATGTATCTTTAGTCATGAAAAGCATGTTTTCGCAAATATTATAAAAAAAAATTAATAAGTCATGTGTTAAACTCATTATCTTGGATATTTAGACTACAAATCACTCTTCCCATGTGTATAAACGTGTAGTAATTTGATGATAGGCATATAAACAAGTTTAATGGAGGTTTTAATGAGTTTTAACTTGGAATAAAGGAATATAAATTTCAGCCTTTAAAGTGTGTTAAAAGGTCTAGAAAATATGATAAATGGATACTTCAAGACTATATGTGGAAATAAAAGAAAAATGGTACTTCTTGTAAAGTAGTCTCCAAAATCCCTAAAAGGGCATTCTTAGTGAAAAAAGTAATGAAATAAAGAGATTTTCAACTTATCAAGTATGTTTCTTCAAAATGTTAAAATAATTGTTAATGAATTAAAAATATTTGAAAATTTGATGTGTATAACTTAATAATATCTTTTGAAAAAATAACACTTGTCAAAATGGAGAAAATGCAAGTTTGGAAATAAAAGGATAAAATAGTAATTTTACATAAAGAGGAACATTTTTATGAAATAAAATTGTTAGAAATGGTTTTACACAAATATTCCTAAATGAAACTGATTCGGAAATAAAATCAACATAAGTGGGTAAAGGACAAGAAATGACGATTTAGAAGTGTAACACAAGGTGGGGGTGAAACTCCGGATTTTTGGCTTCAACCGGTAAAAAGAAAAATATTCTGGACATTTGAAAAATATTAAAGAACATTAATACGGATTCAAATGACATCGGGAATAATTAAGAAGGGTCTGGAGCCCTAGGGTGGAAGACCCAAAATCATTGGCCAGAGCATATGGTAGCTTAGCCGACGGTGTGGAGACCGTTAAAGTATGCTAGATATTTGGAGGATTCCAACAAGAGATAATAAGAAAAGTGGAACATATCAAGAAATGGGTTGTGTGGAGAACATAATAAAAAACAACCTAACTTAAGTGAAATTGATAAATGTTCTGGTTGAAAGATAATGTGGGCAAGTAATGTATGAAATTTTCTAATGTCCATGAAATAAAAGGAATATTAAAGTGACGTGATTAAATGGGTAATAAAGCAAGTAATTAGTTGTGAAATTTGAAATCTCTTCATTATATTTTTTTTTGGGTCCGTTTGGCAATCCAATTTCTAGTCATGGAAATGGAATTTGAAGGCCAGTTTTAATTTCATGGAATGGAAATTGGCCTTCCAATTCCAATTCTAAGCCTTGAAATTGTGTTGGCCAAGGGACCCTTAATATAAAAGATAACCTAACTTGAGTGAAAATGATAATTGTTCCGGTTGAAAGATAATGTGGGCAAGTAATGTAAGAAATTTGCTAATGTCCATAAAATAAAAGGAATGATAAAGTGAAGTGATTAAAAGGGTAATAAAGAAACCAAATGAGGTTTTACCCATAATTAACCTAAGAGTGTGTATAAGAAAGGTTTTATGAAAAATAAGTATTTTCTAACACAGTGCGCAAATGTGTTGAAAGGTGATTTTCAAGGAAAATACTAAGGTAAACTGGGTATGAGTAAAGGTAATTTTGGTGAAAGAAATGTTTCTCCTTAAATAAAGGGTAATTATTTAAATTATTTAACTAGATGTATTATATAAAGAGATAAATGGCAAGTCAAGTAAAAAGGGCCTCTTTTATAAGACTAAGAGAAATTAATCAGGATAAGTAATGTTTTTGTAAATAAGACGATTACATGCATAAAGTATATCTATTTAATATAGGATAATGGTCTTTTACTATTCATGTTATATGTATGTTTATCAAAGTAATCAAAGTGTTATTATTTGTCCATCTCATATAATCTAAGGGTTTCAGATTATGCCAGGTCATAATCTCCAAAAACAAACCCTACCCACAAAACAAACCCCGCTCCCACATTTGCTGCCTCCCACACCATTTCCCTTGAGCTTAATATTGTGCCTCCGTCTCTCTCTACCGCCCAATTTGCCAAGTAAGCACCCTTCAATTATGTTTTGGTTCAAATTGGAGTTATAGATTTGTTCAAATTAGGTTTTTGTCTACAGATTTAGGGATATATAACATATAGTTTTATAATTTAGGGTTTGTAACACATGATTTTGTGATTTAGGTTTTCGAATCTAATTGATTTTTATGTTTTTAATGTTTTTTTTTCTTTTGTAGATTAGGACATGTGTCCTCTCCAATTTCGGGATCTAAACAAGTATACGCTTTTATGTACAACACCCACACTACTGCACACTTCGAGTTTGCAATTTTGATTTAGGTTTCCATATTCACATTCTTTGTTAATCTTTCTATTATTAAATTATATGTCTATTTAAATTCTAAATTAATAGGGTTTTATAAAGTATGTTATGTGAAGTATCATAAGATTTATATGTATGTTTATTTATATTTGTTATTATTTTTAGTGTCATTTTGCAAAAATAGACAAATGTATGAATCACATGTTGTCCACAATGAATGCCCATTTTTTTTGGGATCCTAGAGATTGTTAGGACATTTTGTAATATAGTTTTTACAATTGGTTTCAAATTTAAAATAAGGAGCATTGATGTTATTTCCCCCCTTTTCTTATGCAGCCACAAATGAGTTGTTGCGATTACGGTATTCAAGATTCTCATTTGGTCAGTCCCGCGGTTTTTTAAAAGTTCTGAGCTTTTTTTTTACCTTTTTAGTTCATTTTTATATAGTTTTAGATTTTCCTTTCTATATAGTTTTGTTTCATTCAAAACCACATAGTCAACATTATTGTACATGTGATGTGTCTGGAGAAATGCCGTTGACAAAGTCCATCCATACTATGTTATTAGGTTTATTTTCACCGAGTCGTATGTTCTTCATTCGATTATGCTAAATGTATTAGTTCTTACACGAGCTTGACTTATATGTTAAGTTTTTTTGGAATGCATATCAACGATGTTGTAGATGCCTAATAGTTTATATTCCAATCTAGCAGTAATTTTTTGTCTAATTTTTTGTCTAACTGTAAATAGTTTTTAAAATATGTTGCAGCCTACAATTAGTTCATTTTTTAAATAAATTACATATGCAAGTTTAATGGGTAGTTTAGAACTTATTAAATGTTCTTATCTACAGACTATTCAGTCACTTTAGTTATATCAAACCTTTTTAGCTTTAAAAATTGTATGTGGTTCGTCGATTTGCCTATGTCCACGAGTAGTGCTTTTCTTTCCTTATTATGTTGAATTCTCGGAGTATGATTTGACAGAATATTGTTAGAGGAAATGGTCTATAAAAATGTTGTTTTAGCCTTTTACAAAGATCTTTTTATTTTAGTTTTTTTTGTATTGTTTGATATAAATCATTGATATGACACAAATTTGGATACAATTTTTTATGTGTTTTTTTTTATTATTTGTAGGTACCATGGTTTTAAATAGCGGCTCGGGGATACGTACAGAAGGTTGTATCGACGTAAGCAATACAATATCTCTCTCTTGTCCCTCCCGCACCTATTAGGTTTTATTTTGTTTCTGATGTATGTCATGAGATTTTGTTCTTTTTAACCGATTCACAACATGTAATTCGTGCCCATGAATTGAAACACCCGGTCTATAGTTGCTCAATGTTCTTACAATTTAATTTTTCTTCTTTTTTTGTAGATTAACAAATGTTCTTTGTTTTTGGTTGTTTTTGTTCTCATATATAAACTGACTGAGGCAGCTTAGATGTGGCATGAACATATAAAACTGTATTAGTGAAAAATTAGTTGTATTCATAAATATGACTGCGATGGTTCTCCACTCTCGTTTCTATGAATTCTACAATCTATCATTTTTCATGTGAAATGGTAAATAATATTTGTCGGCACAATGTGTTTAGGAATTTTCATGGGCAGTGTGAAAATGGTAATAGTTTATTTCGCCTTAAGTCTTGAAAATAGTTGCAATGCGCAATGTGAAATGGTACAAGTTGATTGTCTATTTTTTTTTTCATCACACCATGCCACTACAATGATTCAGGGTAACTCCTCTTTGTTACTAAGTGTTAGAAAGTAAACTTTTACCACTAAAAATTAGCCGAGTTTACAATATTAATTGAACTCAATTTTAAAACTCAAACTGAGTTGGGTTTACATCTGACCTGATTTGTATTGTATGGGGATTTTGTGTATTTTATGGTGTCCCAATATAGTTAATATGTTATATTTTATTTTTTAGGGTTAGAATACTTCAATGGCTTCATTTTAATGTCTTCATTCTAATTTGTAGTCAATTATGTAATTTGTAGTTAAATATGTAATTTAGTATAACTAAGATGCTTCATTTTTTTTAGTTGTGCATATGGCAATGGTGGTATTTGAAGGAGGTTCAATTGTTAGCCTACACATATAACTAAGTTTTTACATTTGGTTGAAGTTATCATGTCATTAGATTATAATTTATTAAACTAAAATTTAGTTCGAAGTTGACCAAAACTAGGTGGTGATGTAGTTAACCGATTTCATGATATTATAAGAAAATTGGAATGTTCATTTTCTTTTGTTACCTTCGTAGAATAGGTTCTGTTATAAATGATTTTATTTCCTTCA